>ML661885.1:275362-443438 GCA_007570785.1 Antilocapra americana | reverse complement strand
ATATTCCCATATCTTTCAGAATTTTCCACAGTTTATTGTGATCCACAGAGTCAAAGTCTTTGACTTAGTCAATAAAGAAAAAATAGATGTTTTTCTGGAACTCTCTTGCTTTTTCGATGATCCAGCGGATGTTGGCAATTTGATCTCAGGTTCCTCTGCCTTTTCTAAAACCAGCTTGAACATCTGGGAGTTCATGGTTCACATATTGCTGAAGGCTGGCTTGGAGAATTTTGAGTATCACTTTGCTAGCGTGTGAGATGAGTGCAACTGTGCAGTAGTTTGAGCATTCTTTGGCATTGCCTTTTGGGGGGATTGGTTTGAAAACTGACTTTTTTCCAGTCCTGTGGCCATTGCTGAGTTTTCCAAATTTGCTGACATATTGAGTGCAGCACTTTCACAGCATCATCTTTCAGGATTTGAAATAGCTCAACTGGAATTCCATCACCTCCACTAGCTTTGCTTGTAGTAATGCTTTCTAAGATCAGAGATGCTCAGATCACAGTTGGCAACTATCAGAATCACAGAGAGCTGTGTCCTTCAGTTCTCTGCTGCTTCCCCAGTGACAGACACAATCCTGGCCCTCAAGGAAAAATTAGTGAACTCCTAACACATACAGCATCAACACATGTCAGGTGCTGCTTCTTCACAAGCATCATTAAATCCTCATGACTGTTTTGGGACATGGGTCCTCTGTGACCCCACTCTACAGATGAGAAAGCAAAGGAGTGGAGACACTGAGGACCACACTCAAGCTCAAGTTGCTGCAGGGAGCAGAGTCAACACTCATATTAGCCACTGTGACGCCTGTGTACGTTTGCTGAACTGACGAATCTAGCAGTGAATCCCCAGAGTCTCAGAGGAGCACAGCTCCGTATGTAATTCAGAGCCCCTCCTTTGGCCTCCTGCAAGGGAGGGAAGTGGTCCCAGCAAACACCAGCTCTTCTCCCAGATTCTCCCTCTTGTTTCTTCAATCTCACCCAGAATTCCTCAGCATCCTTCATGCTGCCTGGGGTGGGTGACTTGTTATTGTTGGGAGAATCCACTTCACAGCATCTGTTCAGTCCTTGGGGAAATGTTCTAGCATCGCTTTTAGGATCTGACTGTCCTTGATGTATGTTTTATAGTTTACTATTTTGAGTTCTCTGCAAAGCCCAGATAATGGTGAAAGTTGTATGGATTAATATCATGGTGTCTTAGCAAGGCTTATTAGACCTGTGGTTCAGTGTTATATTGAAAGTTCTGTGAAAAAGACATTATTTCTTGTTCATTTAATTCTGTGTGCAAAATTTGAAATATTTTCCTGTCTACTCATTTCTTCCCAACTTAACTAGGGTCCCAGAGCCAACTCTATTGATAGAGGTGTTTTCTTGGACCAGAGTAGTCACTGAGGGATCCCTACAGAATGAGATCCTAAAGGGCTTGTGATGAACCTTGATTGCAGAGGTAACTCACATCTGTCAACTGAAAGAAAAATACTCAACATAAAAGCTTTGAGATGTTTTATTCAAGGTCTTATTGAGAACTGTGGGCTTCCTTGGTGGCTCAGATAGAGAATCTGCCTGTAGTGCAGGAGACCTGGGTCTGACCCCTGGGTTGGGGAGATCCCCTGAAGAAGGGAATGGCAACCTATTCCAATATTTTTGCCTGGAGAATCCCATGGACAGAGGAGCCTGGTGGCCTACAGTCTATGGGGTCACAAAGCATCAGACACAATTGAGCAACTCACACACACACACACACACACATACACACACACACACACACACACACACACACACACACACACACACACACTGAGAACTGTAGCTTGGGAGGCAACCTCTCAGGAGTTCTGAGAAGCTGTTCCAAAGAGTGGGAGTGGGAGGTGAGTTTATTCATCCTTTTGGTGGGGAATACATGCAGGCAAGTCTACACTGCAGGAAAGGTTTACTGGCAGTTGCAAAGGTATCTTAAGTTATGATTTTAGTTCTTTTCTCTGAGGGAAGATGTGAAACTCTGGGTTCATCACCATTCTTCTTGAGACACAAATCTTACTTTCTAGTGGCCTGTTTTTCTCACATCATCTCCTTAAGCCCTTCTAGCTAAGGCAGAGGGCACAGGCCTGCACTGCATCGGTCCTGGCACAGGATGGGTGGTGAGCCAGGTCTCCACGCTCCGTTTAAACCAGGCTTGTTTGGAACTTGGATTAAGACCCCAAGACAGTACAAGTGCCATCTCAAGAAGACAGGCAAAGGCCCTCTCAAATAGCTTGCCAGGGGCCCCAGGTGGGCAAGTACTTGTTCTCAGACAGGAGGAAGGTGAAGTGCAGCGGCTCCATCCTGGGACAAAGGGGAAGGAGGATTTGATATGTATGAGGTGAACTGATCGCTCAAACAGCCTCTGACCGAGTCTGGTCCACTTGTTTCCTGTGTTTGGGGAGAAGAGATGCTGTGGGCTACATTTCTTTGGAGGAAATTACAGAAAAGTGTTAAGTAGTTAAGCAGTAAAACAAAACAACAGGATCTCTCAGTTCTTGCAGCCACAGATGTATTGGCACAAAGAAGGGCATATGGTCGGCCGTGGAACGCTGCTTCCACTGACTGATGCTGTGAGCTTGTTAGAAATGCAAACCCACGAGGCCCATTGAGAGTTTCTAAATCAGAATCCCCAGGGATGGAGCCTGTCAAGCTTCCGCTTGTGCTGTTGGAAAACATAACTTATTCTGCACCAGGAGGCAGGAGACTGGATGTGGTGAACACCAGCCACTCCCATTGAGCCAGCCTGCTGCAGGCACGGCCTGGCTTCCGGACACAGAGAGACAGAAGGCCAAAAAAGTGCCTGTGTGCACAGAGCTCACCTTCTATAGGGGTTTCCCAGGTGGCACTTGTGGTAAAGAACCCCCCTGCCAAGACCCACTGGCAAGGTATCCTTATCCCAGTATTAATGCCTGGAAAATCCCATTGACAGAGGAGCCTAGTGGACTATAGTCAATAGGGTTGAAAAGAGTTGGGCATGACTGAAGCGACTTAGCACACATACACGCACCTTCTCGAAGGGTGAGATTCATAAATGCATAAATGGCTCAATTTCCCAAGAGGAGGAGAGCTACAATGAGAATAAAACAGGGTCATAGGGTACAGAGTGACTAGCACAGGCCTAGAGGGAACCTGGCCATGAGAAGTGGACATTTCAGATAAGAAATAAGAGATGGCAAATGAGGCGATAAACTGTAACTTGCATGGAATGTGTTATGCTCTGTGTGTCCACAATAATTATGATTATTTCTCCATCTATTTGTGTCCTCTTTGATTTCTTTCATCAGTGTTTTATAGTTTTCTATATATAAGTCTTTTGTTTCTTTAGGTAGAAATACTCCTTAGTATTTTATTCTTTTTGTTTCGATGGTGAATGGAATTGTTTCCTTAATTTCTCTTTCTGTTTTCTCATTGTTAGTGTATACAAATGCCAGGGATTTCTGTGTGTTGATTTTGTATCCTGAAACTTTACTATATTCACTGATTAGCTCTAGTAATTTTCTGGTAGAGTCTTTAGGGTTTTCTATGTAGAGGATCATGTCATCTGCAAACAGTGAGAGTTTTACTTCTTCTTTTCCAATCTGGATCCCTTTGATTTCTTTATCTGCTCTGATTGCTGTGGCCAAGACTTCCAAAACTATGTTGAATAGTAGTGGAGAGAGTGGGCACCCTTGTCTTGTTCCTGACTTCAGGGGAAATGCTTTCAGTTTTTCACCATTGAGGATAATGTTTGCTGTGGGTTTGTCATCAAAACCACAATGAGGTACCACTTTACACCAGTCAGAATGGCTGCCATCCAAAAGTCTACAAGCAATAAATGCTGGAGAGGATGTGGAGAAAAGGGAACCCTCTTACACTGTTGGTGGGAATGCAAACTAGTACAGCCACAATGGAGAACAGTGTGGAGATTCCTTAAAAAACTGCAGATAGAACTGCCATATGACCCAGCAATCCCACTGCTGGGCATATACACCGAGGAAACCAGAATTGAAAGAGACACGTGGACCCCAATGTTCATCGCGGCATTGTTTACAATAGCCAGGACATGGAAGCAACCTAGATGCCCATCAACTGACGAATGGATAAGAAAGTTGTAGTACATATTCACAATGGAATATTACTCAGCATTAAAAAAAAATTCATTTGAATCAGTTCTCCTCAGGTGGACGGAACTGGAGCCTATTATCCAGAGTGAAGTAAGCCAGAAGGAAAAACAAAAATACAGTATACTAACACATATATATGGAATTTAGAAAGATGGTAACGAGAACCCTGCATGGGAGACAGCAAAATAAACGCAGATATATAGAACAGTCTTGTGGACTCTGTGGAAGAGGGCAAGGGTGGGATGATATGGGAGAAGGGCATTGAAACATGTTAATTATCATATGTGAAATCAATTGCCAGCCCAGGGTTGATGCTCCGGGCTGGTGCACCGAGATGACCCAGGGGGAGGGAATCAGGAGGGAGGAGGGAGGGGGCTTCTGGAGGGGGAACATATGTATACCCATGGCGGATTCATGTCATTGTATGGCAAAACCAACACAATAAAGTAAAGAAAATTTTTTAAAAAATTATGATTATTAAGATTTGGGGGAGCAGATACACATAATTAGTAAAAGGAGAATTTCTGGATTATGTAAAACCTGAATCAGGTATTTTGCCTGCCCTGCAAGACATTCTTAGAGGTTAGAGGAATTTATTCATAGGAACTGAAACCTGGAGTGACTGGAGGTGCAAACGCCTGAGAACAGCTGAAGTCACCCCTGGAGGATCAGCAAGTGTGGAATAAAACCAGAAAGCAGGTCCACTGGACCCACAGAACGGGACCAGGAAATCCTGCAACAGACTGACCAGCTGGCTAAAACTCTCCACAATTCTAAATAGATATTCAAAGCTTATTTAGAAGAGCCAATTCTAGCACATTACGGTATGCAAAATTTGTGACAAGAAATTATGCATGCTTGAACTGTAAACTACACCATCCTCATTCTCTAGTCATTCTTCTTATTAAGTCCTTTTTTGAGTCTATGTTTATAAAGTCCCAGGTGGAAGAATGCTTCTAATTTCACTATCATTATAATTGTAGTACAAATATTAAAAAACGATAACAACCTTGAGAGGTTGCAGAGGTTGTAAACTGGGAAGGGAAGAGGTGAAGGGTCAGTGGAAGGAAGTACGAGGCTGCAGTAGGAGAAGAGGGCTGACACAGATGGTCTTAAAGATGGAAATGATGGTAGGAGACATAAATGCAAAAGAGTAAACGCAGGGGAGCAGCAGCAGTGAGGTAAGTGAATCATCTCCATATTTGCTGTCGGAAGAGGATAACAGCGTCCGCATGTGATCATCAATGAACAGCAGTTTATGTGTGATTTTAGAAAAATAAAGGTGTGCCCTAAGCATTTTTAAAGGAGTGGTGAGGAGAGTGGGTCAGGAATAAAAGGAAGGATGGGTGAAGGAACTGTTGATGTTTTCAGTTCTATAGCAAGTTTTGGCTTTTATTCACCATGACACACGTGACTTTGATACAATTGAAAAATGCAAATTATAAAAGCCTCTCCAGGGACCGTTGCAGATGAATCCCTTGGTGAGCAGGATCTGATGATGAACTTCAGGGCGGCTGCCACGCTCAGATGCTCACAGCAAATGAGATGCAGTTCTGGGTTTAGACTGCCATCTTCTTTGTGTCCTCACATGGCAGGCAGGAGGGCTAAGGGAGCTCTGGGTTTCCCTGGTGGCTCAGATGGTGAAGAATCTGCCTGCAATGTGGGAGACCAGGGTTTGATCCCTGGGTTAGGAAGATCCCTTGGAGAAGGAAGTGGCAACCCACTCCTGGGAAATTCCATGGATAGAGGAGCCTGGCAGGCTACAGTCCATGGCGTTGAACCTGACTGTCTAACACTTGCACTTCTTCACTAGCTAAGCTAGGGGCAATACATATACATTTATGCCGGGGTTATTTCTGTTTCATGACTTTTATTGTTCTGTTCTCAGACTGAAAGGATCTTGAGTCATATTTTCGATTTGTTTTTCTTGTCCGCTGCCGATTCTTTTACCTGTTCAGTGGCAAACGAAATTTTAAACCCTCCTGACTCTGAAAACTGGGCCTGGGATCCTCAGAAGGGTAGCGGTTACTAGAATTGTGGTTTAGCATGAAGGAAGTGGCTAAGAACTCACCTTCCCATTTGAGAGCACATTTCTCAGCTTCATAACACAGCAGTAAACAGGATTCCTGGGCTTCCGGCTTAAATATCTAGCAGGGAGACTTTTCACACTCATATTCTGCTCTTTTCTTCTTGGAAAATTACCACCCCCCACCCACAACCTTTGCCAGTAGCTTGAGCCATGTGAGTAGTTCTGGCCAGCAAGTTGGATTATTCATCTGCTGGCATGAGATAGCTGAAGAGCTCTCTTTCCCCATGGAAAGGGTTGTGCAGAGCACATGTTGATATGGTAGGGTCTGGAGTGCTGAGCTGGCCCACTGAGGACAGCGACCTATAGTTTACCTGATGGACTTGTGTCCTGGGAGCCAGCACAGTGTTGTGTTGTGAGGGCGGCCCAGTCTCCCCTGTGCAACTTGAGAATAGTAGAGAGGGTTTTGTATCAGGGAGCCACGCAGTGTCTCCTCCACATCTGCACACGTGACCCTGAAAGCATTCTCTACTAATACCATGATGGGAGGACAGTCGTCACCTGGGATGGCCACAAGCAGACCAGGATGTACGGTCATCTTCAGTCTGTGGCCTGAGAAGGTCTGACCACCAGACAGCTGCCCAGTAACATTCTCCAGTGGTATGCTGGAATTCAGTTCAAACCGCAGCAGATTGTGCAATTTTAGAGCCTAAAACAACTATTCTTTCCTAGTCAAGTGAATTTTGAGTGTGAGCTCATAATCTCTGGAACTACTGAGAAATTTCAATTTGAACTACACTTTCAGATCTCCTGTGTCCATAAAGAGTCTTCCTCGGTGGCTCATCGGTAGAGAATCTGCCTGCAATGCAGGAACCACAGGAAATGAGGGTCTGATCCCTGGTTAGGAAAGATCCCCTGGAGAAGGGCATGGCAACCCAGTCCAGTATTCTTGCCTGGAAAATCCCATGAACAGAGGACCCAGCAGGCTATAGTCCATGGGGTCGCAAAGAATTGGACACAACTTAAGCAACTTAGCACAAATGCACACGTCCAAATAGGTGAAACATTCTGGGTTCTTGGTGAGGTCAAATCCTCAAGGTGGCTCTCCTGGTCGGGGGCCGTCATCTCATAGTGTTTATTGCTAAGATGCCCATTGTCCCTGCTGGTGTGGACCCTTCACTCCTGGAGGTTCTGCTGAGTCCATTCTACCCTACAGGCATGAGAAAATGTAGTGAAGCTGGAAACATCAAGTGTAAAAGACCAGCCTCCCTAGCTATGCTGTGCATACATTTCCTCTGAGGTCTTGTCCCCTGCTTGGTTAAAAAGCTTTTGTTTTGCTGCTCACTAGACCCGGGTCATCTGTTTCATTTCCATCTGGGGAAGCCTTGGGGCGTAACTGTTATGCAAGCAAAGTCATATTTCTGTCCTGCCAACAACTTCATCTCTTCAACAAAGTGAGGAGCCATGTGACTTGGCTACCTGCTTAAACAGATCAAGGGAAAAGGAAAAGATGCAGAATAAAAATATAAGCCAGTATCAGAGATGTATTTCATCTTTCAGCCATTTAAGCTGAAATTAGAGGAAGCTCAGAAAACAGAAAGCCCTCCTGTAAACTTCTGTTGGGACTTACTACTGAGGTTGAAGTCCTCTGTGATTAGAACTCTGTTAGTTAATTCCTTTGTAAGAATTCTAGCTTTTTTCAACAGTTGTCTTGGTAAAAATACTCCTGGAAGGAAACCAAGTTGATTTTTGTATGTGAAGCATCTCGATGTGAATCCATTTATAGTAAGTTTTTTCAAACACAGTTCTAGTTTTGGGGCCAACAGGAGGTATCATGGAGAAGCAGAGGGAATATCAGGCTAAAAGATCACACAGTGGGGGAAGGTGTGGACAAGACCAGGGAGGCGTCCACTCTGGGTCCCCCCAGTCTCGAGCAGTGTGAGGGACCAGGTGGAGGGAAGAGCTGGGGTGCTGCTTGTGTTATGTGCTGGTTTATGTCTCATCCTGGCAGGGGCAGTGGGAGCCATGTGATCCAAGCACCTGTGCTTTTGGACTGCCTCCGTCACCTAACCGTGACCTTCAGACTGGGCTACACTGAATACTCATCCAGAGTGTTTGGGGTGGACCAGACTCTGTAAATATCTCCTTGAAAAAGCATAGAATTCAAATCATATTCTGATTTATCTAGCATTTTTGCTAAATGGAATGGTGCTGATGATTACTTAGGCCCAGGCTTTGTCTTAGGAGTTTTCACTTAAATTCTCTGTTCTGACCTTATAATGGACTTGTTGACACAACCCATATTTTCAGTATTATTTTTAGCAAACTATTCCATTGAATGAGATTTTTAAAAAACACTCTGTTGGAAGGCCAGTTGGTTCTAGTCAATTCCTCCTAATTACTGTGTTCAAGATTATCAACCTATTTAGAGCAGGAAGAATCTATAAATACTAGTTACCACTTTAGTGCCTAGACTACTCATTGCTGTGGTTAAGTTCTGGTCAATAAAGACAGGCTTATTGACCAGCAAATTTATCATTTTCTTTTCAGAATTCAGATGCCAAGGCTTAAACACACACATGCTGTGACTCACTGAGGCAAACTCTCAGATGGATGATAAGAAACTCTCACAGCAACAGTGACACATAGTAGACCTTTTAGCTCTGATGGAAGGCTCTGGGGTCAATGACACATAAAGAAAATGAACTTGGCTCTTCGTTGCTGCGAGGATCTAACGACACCAAATCCAGCTGCAGTTTACCTGCCAGACTTAGTGCCCTTGCCCCTTTGTACCCTACATTCAGATGAGATAATCTCTGCTCTTCAGAAGCACACCATGAACAACCTGTTAATATTTCAGTGTTACTCTGTTATTCTTTGTCCCAAAATAACCATTCTCATTATCTTTGCAATGCAAAATTCTCTCAATTTTGGACTTTTTTTTTTGGTTAATGTTATTATGGGGCTCTTGACTGATGTTGTTGCTTTTAACTTTTCTTGGCTATACAGCTTCTGGGATCTTAGTTTCCTGACCAGGGACTGAATCAGTGCCTCCTGCATTGGAAGCATGAAGACTTAGCCAGGGAGATTCTTTACTGTCTGAGCCACCAGGGAAGCCCTAATTGGCTATACTTCAGTGCAAAATAAAAAGCTTAATGAAAAAAGGATGTTTAATGAAATGTTTAACGAAAAAAACATGAACATTTCTCTTAATGTTTAGTGATCTCTAAAAATGGAATAACTTCCTGTTTCTATTTATTAGTGCCTGACAGGCCACAGTAGAAAAGATGGTGAAAACTTGTCTCCTTGGAGAAAGGAGAGCTGAAAGTTTTCATGGAAATAGAGTATCTAAAATGCTATTTTTGTCAACAGAAATATCTTCACTATATTATGTTAATAACTTAAAATATATAAACTTACGATATAAAGTTAGCTTATTATGGCAATTTCTTCCCTAAACTTATTAACCACATAATGATTGAGTTCCAGAAAACATCCTGTTTTGCAAATTTTGAAACCAAGATAAAACATAAGTATTTGTCATAAAGAAATTATTCTAACTTCTGTACTTGAATTTATTAGAGAGGGGGCAAAATCTGATATGCAGAAGAAAGACAGTTTCCAAGGAAAGGGAAAAAGGAGGCAAAGATAACTATATAGTCATTAAGTAATTATCAATTGTTTAAGATAAAGCAATTTATGTCATCACTTCAAAATAGTTATTTCATCTATTTAAGTATATATGGTAATAAATTATTTAATCATCAACATCTTAGATCCATGACATAAAGACATTTGAGCATCAATACAGCAATCTCTCAAGTGATTTTAGAAATGAAATTTGCTCCTTAACTTGGCTAGCACTAGTCCTTTTTTTCTTATTATTTTCACTGAATCTATCAATTTACTTATTAATAAAATGGATACTATACATCACTTTAAAAACCATCTGACCAATTTAATATTACATAGTATACAATTAGAGTGGTAGGCAAATGCAACAAGATAAGTAATCCTAAGACTTCTCAGTTTAGGTGGTCAAGGGGCTAGCTGCATAGCTTTCTTTGAGTATAAAGACTTCCAAACCAATGGAAAAGAGAAAAAGCGTTGATGTAGGAATCAGTAGTCCATTATCAGATAAGTTATTTTCAAGTAAATTCCTGAAAATGTAAGCAAGGAGGCCTAAAAATATTATTTAAATGTCTTTGGTATTTTTACGTATTGTCAGATAGAATGAAAGGCACCTACACATAAAAACAATGTAACACAAACATGTTAAGGCTTAATATAAGAGATTAAATTTCTAATTAAAATTAATTTCTATTTGGATAGTCTGCACCAATAGGTTTCATTCTCAATATTAAATAGAGCAGAAACTTTGGGAAAATATTTTAATTGCACATACAATTCCTCTATTACTTTGATTTCAATGGTTACTGAATTTGAGAAGCTAAAAGCAACTTTTCTGCCTTTTAAGTATTTTGCTATAAATACTTCCTGTGGAGACAGGTGGATGGACAGAGTAAGGTATATGTTTTAACATTTGTTGTTTGGTCTCAAAAGAATTAAATTCCTTACTGTTTCAGGTTTTTTTTTTTTTTTTTTTTAACACTCTCATCATAAAATAACTTTACATGAACTTTGTCGTAGTTTTTTTTTTTTTAACAGTAAGAAGTTTCAGAAAATACAGACTAGCTTTGAAATGCTGAGGAACTAATGGAGTCTGAAGATCAGCTTGGCATTCTGGGTGGGTAGTTTGGAGAGAGAAAAAAAAAATCAATAACAGTCACTAAAGGTTGAGTCCCCCAGAAGCAGCAGTGGTGCATGCTTCTGGGTGACTTTCCCACTTGGAAAGGATTGTAGGTCTTTCCCTTCACACCTTCAGTCACAAATAGCATCTTTGAATGTGAACAAGATAAACAAAACATAAGATCATGGCTCAAAGGACTGAGAAAGCCTCATGAAGGGAGAAACCCTTGGGAAGGTCCATGAACAGTAGGTATAATTTCCTTAACCATGTGATTTACAAACATTGGGAATACCAGGAATGGAGAGTTTTCAACCGAAGCAAGTCTGTTTCCACCCAGCTTCATATCTACAAATTATATGTAACTTAGGGGAAAAAAGTACTCAAAGAGTGTATTTTCAAGCTTTCAGCATTGACCAGACTCACCCAGAGGACTTGTTAGCTTGGAGTGGGGCCCCTTGTTTTTGCACTTTGGGGAAGTGCTGTTAAGATTTGGTGTCTCTGGGCCCAGACCACATTTTGAGAATCACTAATTTAAACAAAGTCTATTTCACTTCTCTACTAGAGGATAGCCACTTAGATTGTCATAGAAAAATCCTTAATTTTGACTATGATGTTTCTGAGGATGTGGAGTTAAGTAGCCTTTAGTGACTATGGTGGGACACAACACCAAGGAGATGCCTTGTAGAAAGTGTTGGTGGCTGTAAAGATTGTCACCAAGTTCAAAGTTCCCCTTTCACCTCTGTCAACTCTGAGGCTGTTATAGTTCCTCAATATAGATATCATTTCTCAGAAATGTAGGGTTAGATGCTTTCTTCACATTTAAATTTAGTTCGGCTCTAGAAAACATTGCCATCTTCCCAACGAACTAAATTCATGTTTCTTAACATCAGTATGGAAATGCCACTGTGTTGCCCTTGTTTTTCAGAGAAAAATAAGTACAGTGAAACGAATTCTTTTTTATTAGAGAGGAAGTATTTATTTTTATTGTTTTTGGGGGGGGCGGAGAGAAGGTGATGGACTTGTAACTATACTGAAAATAGTACAAGGAAATAAAATTGCAGAATAAAACAGTTCCAAATTTAGTAGGATTTAGTTCTGGATTTTCCCCAGACATTGCAGGTCAAATGAAAGATACAAGGAAATTCTTCCAGGCCTCAGACCAGACTTGGCACTCATTATAAATCATAACCAAGGCCCGTTATGCAACAGAGGTGTTTGCAAATGACTAGGTGATTTAAGGTTAATCTGGGCAACCCACAAAGACCTCCAATCCCCAGGCTGAAGAAAACAGGCAACAACTCTTGTGACTTTGGAAAATGTGAACTCTGGGATGGTTACAGTAGTTTGTATTCTGAATTTGATTTCATTTAATTGGCATTTGCCATCTATCTACCTCTAGGAAGATTAAATCGTGAGCCCTTGCAGCTGCTGACCTTCAACATCCCCTTAAAGGAGTTCAGGACTCCTTAAAGGAGTCAGGAATGAGGAAACCTGTGCTCTGGGAAGAACCTGTAGAACTGGTCTTCAGACAGATATTTTCAGAAGATTTTATGAGCCCAATTCCTGTATCTCCCCATAGCTAGAAAAGTACTAAAAGCATCAATGATGACATCTGCTCCTTGTGATTAGCAGCAAGTCTGCCAAAATGCATATGTACCCCACCTTCACTAAAATTATATGCAACAAGAACCTTCAGCCCTACCTCTACCTATTTGGAGTAGTTCTTCAGAACTACCTGAGATGCTGTCTGTCTCCTGGGCTATAGCCCTAATTTCCTGGAATAAAACTTAACTCACAATGCTCATGTGGTGCCCTCCACCCCCCTCCAATCAACAGCCTCATGTGTGCAAATTAGAGATTTTTTGATATCTAAGGCTCCTGCCTACCCAGGGTTCTGTATTCGTAGTGTATTCACTCTGGTTATTTCGTGCTTAAAGTTAAAACTGAAGTAACCTGGTGTGAAGAATTAATTTATGAAGGCAAGGTAGCAAGGGTTACTTAGCCTGTTTCCAGGGCCAGACCTGCTGCAACCACAAGCCAAGAACTCTAGGAATAAACTGTCTTGCGGGAATCTAGATTAGTAAAGTCCAAATAAATTTCTAAATAATTCCAGATGATGGGATAGTTTAAAATTCTACTAGCCATTCGACAAACGCAGAGTACCAGTCTTGCAGGAGACCCTGAACTGGGTGCTGGAGAGCAGCAGAGAACGAAGCGGGCCTGGGCCAGACTTTGGGGTCACACACCAGTAGGAACGCACACTCACCAGAAGGAAATCATTCACGAAAAGTGCTAACTGGAGGCATAGTCAGACATGGCCCGAAGGTGGAGGACCCTGGGAAGACCCTGAGCTGTCCTCAGATCTGCTGTCTGCTGTCAAACCCCTCACCCACAAGAACAGCACTGGGTCCTGTTTGTTAATTCGTACTTACTAGCAGTCTTGTTACAAATGACCTGTGGTCAGCTTTCAAGCAGTTGCGGAAAGAAGAGAAAAAAAGAAGTCAATTACTCTGAGAAATTCCTATAGTAGACTGCAAAAAGTAAACAGAAAGAAATGGAAAAATCACAGAAAATGCTGTGGCCAGTGTTTCATATCAGCAGTTTTCCTAACTTGACCATTTTTAGTTATCTAGCCTATCGTAGGAGATTTTTCGGGTGCTGAAATTCCTGCCTGGGACGGCAGAAAGCGAACCCTGAGAGACTGCTACGTGGGCCCGTCACAGCTGGGCCCTGGGGCCGGGCGCCGCAGATGGAGCGATCCTGCAGGAGACCCGGGAGGGCGGCCGCCGGGCCTGCCTTCATGCTCCGTCCGCTGCAAACATAGCAAACGGGACAGCAGCTGCTCTGCACGCCTGCGTTCTAGCTCCTCGTTCTCGCGGGTTCTCCGCCAACAGTTAAGTTCTCTGACTTAAACGCTTCCGTACACGGTCAGCGAGGCATCCGGGGAGCCCCAACTAGCTGCTCACCCGGCAGGCCCACAGCGGAGGTGGCCCGCGGACACGGCCCGCACGTTCGCAAGGCCAGCAGCCGCGGACAGAGCCTCTCCGCCGGGCAGCCCTCGGACCCGCCTCCGCTCCCGGCGCCGCCCGCCCCGACTGACGTACGGGCGCCCACACAGCGGCGGGCCCCGCGGAGTAGCTCCCGGCTCTGGGACCTGCCAGGGAGCGCTGGGGAGCAGAGGCAACACGGAAGCTGCGCTCGCAGGCTCCCGTTCTCGGACGCCGCGTCCCGGGACCCTCGAGACCTCGCGTGGTTTGGGTCTGGGGGCGGGGCGGCCCTAGGGGCGGAGCCTTGTCCCCGGGCCTTGTTGACACCGGCGTCCCCGCGCCCGCCGCCGTCCGCGCATGCCCGGTCGCCGCCGGCTCCGAGGCCGCGGCGCTCGGGCTTCCCCCACCTGCGTCCCGGCCCCGCCCCTCCCCCCGGCGGCGGCGGCGGCGGCGGCGGCAGCGGCGGCTGCTGCGGTGGACGTGTTGTTTTGGCGGCGGCGCCGGCGGCTGAGGAGCCTACCGAGACCCAGCGCCTCACCAGCACCGGCTGCGGCCGGCCCACCGACCGCGTCGCCACAGGTAAGGCCTCCGTCGGGGGCTGAGGCCGGGGGCGGGGCCCAGGGGTCGGGTCCGAGGGCCGGAAGGGGAGGTGGAGGCTGCAAGGGTGAGTCCCGGAGGGTGGTCGCTGGCCGGAGGCGGAGGGGCGTGAGGGAGGTTGGGGGTCGGGTGGGTCAGGGCCCGGGAGTCGAGAAGCGGGATCGGGGTCTGTGTCGGGGCTCTGGGCCAGGCGGCTGAGGTCGAGGGGTTGAGGGGGCTGGGGGCCGGGGGTCCAAGGAGTCGGAAGGGTCTGGGGGCCGGGGCTGGGGGCCGGGGGTCGGGTCCGAGCCGCTGAGGTGGTCGAGGGAGCCGGCGGGTAGAGGGAGACTGGGGCCCCGGGGTCTGAGGAGCCTTAGGGTCGCGGGCTCCGGCGGTCGGGGCCGGGCTGCAGAGGGGCGTCGAGGGGGCCGGGGTCTAAGGAGTGGGGAGGGTCGCGGGCCCGGGGTCGCGCCCGCCGCTGGGCAGTTCCCCCCCCCGTGACTCTGTTGTTGTCTTGGAGGAGGCGGACCTGCCCGCTGGGGCCGGAGGGGAGGGGGTGTTGGGGCTGGAGCGGCGCCGCATTTCGGTTTTGGGGTTGGGCGGTTACTCCTGTGAAGTGCGAGCTGGTCGTTTAGGGGGTTTCCAGCGCCCGCGTGGAGGGGCCCAGGAACGGAGCAGCAAGGGGAGTAGGATTGTACGAGTCCACGGCCATCCCCTCCTCCAATACTATGCTTTCATCTATCTTCTTTAACATTTAGAGAGCCTGTGTTTTTTATATTACTTATTAGAATCATTTGGAGGAGGTACAGTTTGTGCCAATAGTTTTCTTCTCCTAGTTTTTAATTTACCTTTATTACTTATTACGTGCTCTGTGAAGAAAAAGATTTAGCAGCCTAACCAGACAGAAGTCTCCTCCCTCCCCTCACCCCCTTCACTCCCACCCATTTCCCCTCCCTCCCTTAAAACCCAGGGTGTAACCAGTCTTAAAGTGTGGTGTTTAGCCATTAAGGATTTTTCACTGCATATTAAACTTAATGTTAATCGACTATACTTCAAGCAGACAAAAACAAAAAACAAAATGGGATCGTACGTAGCACATAGTTTTTATTAGTCAACAGTATCACAATTATTTCTCCCTTTTTTTTTTTTTACATACCTCATTCTTTCAATAAACTACAGGGCTATATATGTAAATTTAATCGCTGAACATTGTTATTATTTCTATAATATTAGCTTTTATTAAAGTCTACAAAATGATACTTTGAAACATAATAAAACTTGAAGAATGTCTGAGGCCAGAAAATTGAGTAATATGTTTACATAGAACTTAATGGCAGCTTGCAGGAGGCTTGGATGACTTCACAAAGGAGTTTACTGAAATAGTTTATTTATTTTTTTTTAAGTGTACTTTTCAGAGTAAACTTAAATTCCATAGGGCCAGTTGAAAGCAAATTCTGTCACTCAAAGGAAAACTGGACTGTGTATGAGGAGGAGGTAGGATAGAAGGCCAGCGGCCCACAGGTTCCTGTTTCAGGCCAGTAAGAAGTAAGCTCTTAAGTGGAAGGGTGACCCTAGCTGCTTATCATTCGGTAAGATAGAAACCTAGGAAGTTGCTGTTAAGTTTTATAGTTCTGTGCGCAGCCACTAGAGGCTTTGGTGGTTTAATCACTGCCCTGTGCTTATTGAAAATGTATAGCATGTTCATCTTGCCTTCCAGGGAGGACAACTTAGTAAGGGAATCGCATGGAACCACTTGATTCTCAGCATATGTAGCCTGCGATCTTAGGCCCAGCTGTGTAGCATTTTATTTTTTGGGAAACTATATTCAGAAGGAATCAGAAACATTCATGGCATTTTTAGTTATCGTGGCTGGTAATAGAAGCACTCTTTCATGTATTTCTCACAACCTAGGTGGCATGCTGTCCATTCTATGGATTTTTAAACAGAGGCTTTCAAAGTCAACTGCTCAAAACCCGGTTAACCTTTTTACTGGTGGTGGCTAGATTAGACTTGGGCATGCTTCATGCTCCACACATGCTGCCAAAAGCCTGGGGTTTGCTCTGCCGTGCTACCCCCCATTAGTGAAAATTACCTTACAAAATCACTGATCTCAGAGTTTCCTTCTCCATTTTCGCTTGGAAATGTTCCTTATGAGTAGAGACATGAATATAATTGTGTGCATTGAAAAATAATCTAAAGGATTATATGATATCTTTTTAGATGAGGTTTCTGATTGTGTTATTAAAATATTGAATACCTTGGAGTGATGCCATTAACTGGGAAGATGGAGATTGTGTTACTTCAGTCTTTGGTTACTCCACTAGATGTCATGCTCATTTGGGCATCATAGTAAATTGTAGCTCTTACAGATACTTTTATTCGGTTCCTTAAAGACTAGTCTCATTTCATTTAGAATTTTTTATGAACCCAGTTACACTCTTTGTAAACTAATATGATGAAAACAATACAAAGAGGGCCCTAAAAGATTGATTTCCATATTTATTTTGGTCTCTTAAAACTGCATCATGACCAGCAATTTAATAGTGTCTATGTCATAATGTTATGGTTATTAATCTGTTTTGGTTTTCCGGCACATGTGAAAACTGTGGTTTAAAGAAATATGGCAAATACTGAAGTTAAAGTGTGATCAGTTGTAATATACATGTATTTGAGAAGAAACCCACGTATAGGAAAGTATTTGAGCTTTTATTCTTGGCAGTTGTTAAAGGATGTTATTAGATGCACATTTAAGTGGCTAATCTGCCATCACTTGTCTCTTGGACAACTCATGCTGGATGTAAGTGGGTTTATAGTTGTGGGATATAAACAACAATGCAGCACCAGCAAGATCTCTTTTAAGATACACTGGAACTCCCAGCCGTTGGAGGTTGGGGAGTCCAATACTGTGTGTGCATATTCTCAGAAATTAGTAAGAGAGGTCTTATGACTGGTGGGTAGGAATAAAAAGTTTTCAAGTTTAGCCTAAAAAATCCTTTCCATGGGGGGAATGCATTCATGAGTAGCCAGAAATCAATAAACTTTTACATCCTATGAATGGTAACAGTAGTGTCAGCATCACCTAGAATTTAAAATCTAGATGGGATTTAAAAGCTAAATATAAAACAACTCTAGAATTGCCAAAAGGACCTATGCCCTGACAACTTTGTTTCTAAGGAGAAGCTAGTTTAGATGCAAGATCTTGAAGCCAGAATTAGAGGGGAGAAAATCTGAGAGTTGGCCCTCAGTGTAGACAGAGGGAGTCAGCTATGTGGATGGAGTTCAAGGGAAATAAGAATGTGAAAGTTACTGAGCTTAGAGATACTGAAAAAAAGTATGTCTGGGGGTTGAGTTGGAATAATTAACACTATGAGGTAACCTGCAGGCTCTTGTAAAACCGTAATGACCACATTGTCGTGAGTCAGTTGAGTGGTAATCTCAAGTGCAGTGAGCATCTGAGAACTGTGGGCTGTGAAGTCCCCTGAGGCCCTTGTCTTCCCTGTTCTCCTGGCCAGCATCTCAGATTCCTGGGCCCTGTGACCTTTGTTTTCTCACCTCACTGAGGTACAGGTCACCTGAGAGGGCCTCCTCATCTCCCTTTGGGAGCTGTTTTCTCCCTTTTGGCCACCATAGGCCTCTTGTTCCCACTGTTCTTTCCCTCTTTTTGAGTTCTACATAGCTTCATTTTCTTTCCAAAGCTTCAGACTTGCTTTTAACTTGTTTTCCTTGAAAAACTCTTTTAAGTGGCTGTCATTTTGTTACCTTGAATCAAATACATTCAGAACTGAAGTGTTTTGTTTGCAAATTTAATTCTTGTTTTCTCCATTTACTTGTTTATATTATCATTACATTTTCTTAGTCATCTGGACTCAAAATCAAAGGACATCTTTGATTCTTCACTTTCCGTTTTTTAGAAATGATTTATCATTTTATTGTCTGTTGTTCCTGATTCTCTTGTCTTGTATTTTCACAGTGGTGAAACACTTTTAATCCCTTTGCTTCAGCTGCCATTAACAGGAGACAACCATAATCTCTAAGTTTGTGCCATCCATCATGCATACTGCTATCAAATTAACTGTCCTAAATGCAGCCCCAATCATGTTTTTCGCTGCATGGGAACAAAGCAGAGCTCCAAATTTACTGTTTCTTCTGATAGTCACTGTGCTGGCACACTTTGTCTCATTTGGTCCTCATGATAGCTTTATGTCTTAGGTTCTATTGTGCCACTTTACAGGGAAAGAAGTTGAAACTTCATGAACCTGAAGGAGTTGCTAGTAGGTGGAAGACCTGGAGTTTGAATCCCAAGCCTGTCTTCCAGTTCTGTGTTCTTGAAGAGTTCTGCGCCTCCACCGAGTGGCTCTTGGTCAACTCTGGGATCAACTTTACAGTGATTGTTCTTCACCTTTGCCTTTCAAAAGTGCCTTACCTGGCCCCAGTGCTCCTCCTCACATTTGTTTCTTGTTTTATTCAAGCTTTGGGTTTCTTAATGAATTTTTTTTTCAGGATTTCCTCCCTTTCCCATGTCTGCTTTTTGAGGAGGGCCCTGTGCAGAAAGCCTAGCTGAGGGGCTGTATTTCACTAGGGCTCCTCTTCCCTGTCTGCTAGCAAGGTCTTTTCTCATTCATATGGTTGGTTAACCTTGTAATGAGAACCTTCTACTCTACTCTAACAGTTATAACTGGATTATAAAATGTTAGAAAGCAGAAAATGTGTTGTAGATGCTTAGGAGATGTGTATAAATGAAAATGATCTCTGGTCACCTGCCCCATTAATGGCAATTTAAGTAGTTTTTATTTTAGTTGATAGATGACACAATAGTTTAATGGAGTTTTTAATTTTGAGTATGTAACAAAACCAGATTTCCTTGTTGTAGGCTATCAAATGACTTCAATTTTCAGATTCATTTCTAGGTAATTATGATAAGTAATTTATTTGTAAAACTGTTTATAAGCTTTTTTTATATGCACATGTCTGACCTTGAATTTATCATGGTTAATGGTTACCATGCAGAGGTTAAAATTTTGTATTTTTCTATATTGCCTTTTGGAGAAGGAAATGGCAGTCCACTCTGGTATTCTTGCCTGGAGAAGTCCATGGACAGAGGAGCCTGGCAGGCTACAGTCCATGGGGTCGCAAACAGTCGTACACGACTGAGCGACCAAACAACAACAACATACTGCCTTTGCATCTTGTATTACAGTTTAAGTATTACATTGCTGTAAGTACTACATTAATGCAAGTATTTTATTAAGTAATTTGTTTGTGCTTTGTTATATAAAAATGTAATCCTTTCTGGTAGAAGTTGAGAATGTAGACTATCTCGGTGATGGCATTGGAGTTTAATAAAAGTGTTTATAAAAGTTTATAAAAAATGTTTATAAAAGTTTAATAAAAGTGTTATCAATTCTCAGACTAATCAGTTTATCAGTCTTCAAGCTCTCAACTTTATAAAGTATTAAAATAATCATAAATACCTCTCTGAAGATGAGAATTTTAAGCAAGTTTATAATAATTAATTGATTTTAAGAATACATAGTCACATGGGTCAAAGTGTAAGTGTTATAAAAAATATATAGACTGAAAGTGACCACCTTCCATTTTCCCCACTGAGAGGTAGTCACTTTTCTGGACTGATACAGAAGAAGCAGTTTGTTTCTTTACAAGTATATTTGAATAAATGTTTTTCTTTCAAATTATGATGGGGTATAATACATTGCAAATAGTTTCACTTGCATTTTTCACTCTGTGTATCTCTGATATTCCATAACAGTAGATAAAGAATTTCTTCTTTAAAATTTTTTTGCTGCCTCAAAGGATCAGCTGTGTATTGCTACATGTATAGATTATGTGTGTGTGTGTGTGTATATATACACACACACACACACACACACACACTGTTTGAAGGAAGAGAAATAAAAACTGGAAGATCTTTCTAGAGAAAAATAAAATTTGAAAGCTAAAATGGCTCGCTCTTGGTGGAGAATGAGATGGATGCCTTTTGAGGCTGCTGATGACTGGTGAGTGAATGGAGAGAAGGAGGGGACCATGTGAGGATTCTGGCAGCAGTTGACAGCCTAATGGGAAGAGGGGGGATGGCAGTGGTGAACGGCAGCAGCTCCTGGGACCAATTGTCTGTGCTGGGCGAGGCCAGCTCTGCCTGTGTTTAAAGTTCTGTGCTCAGAAATGATTCTTGATATCTGGAAAGTCATATCTGGGACTGTGGCCTGTAGTAGTATATCTCACATAGGAAACCTTTTCAGGGAATGGAATAAGATCTCTGGGTGTTGTCTGGAAGGAAATGTCATGGCCAACAACACAATATATTTTATGAGGTCATTCAGTTTTTTACTGTAATATTGTGTGTTCAGAGATAAGATTTAAAGTACTGAAATAAATGAACTTAAACAAATTCCTCCTTCAGCAAACTTCTGCCATCCACATCTGTTCCTCATGGGTTGCTTGGGTAATAATGATGGCTTTTTAACAGTGTGATGTGAGCTCTTTCAGAGTTTATGTATAAACAAAAATAACATTCATGCATCTTAGACATGTCAGTCAGAATCCTACTGAATAGCAAGTAATGGGAAGACTAATGAAGGTCAGAATTGTATGGATTAACAAGTGAGAGCGATGGTGGGTGGTAAACAGTGAGTGCCCCTTGATTCCTTCAGACCAAGGGTGCTCTAAATGCAAGGTAGTGTACAGTGTGCGGCAGCTGCTGAAGTGGTGCAGCTGGTCTACCAGGTTACTCCTGACTGGTTCAGGGTTTCCCAGGCTGCACTTCATCCGTGGTGGTGTAGTAAGCATGGCTTACTGAACAGGGTTACTGAACAGGATAATAAAAGATCATTTATTTTTGTTCTTCCATGGACCCCCGCCACATATAATAGCTATAAGAATTCACTGTAGAAAGACTAGAAGATACGGATAGAAAAGAAATAGATCGTTGGGAATGCAGTCATTGGGATGGTGTCTCCTTTAGTTAATTCTCAGAGATTTTTGTATTAATGAGAACAAGAGCTAGAAAAGTCCAGCTTTATAAATCCTGCTGTCATATAAGACAGATATAGAAGCTTGGAAATTGTGATCACTTGAATTTTCTCTGACCTGCGCACTCTGCCAGGTAACCAGGACTGTGGTAGGGCATCGACTCAGCCATCAGGTTGTTTATACACATATGTGGTCAAGTGCTGAGTGGTGTAGCTATTGTGAGGGAGCCCCATGTGTTAGTCAGTGGGTGTTAGTACCCTCCTCTTGCTGCTCCTGGGTTAATAGTTCAGAGCTCGTACTCTGATAGCAAATCATTGTATTTTTGTAATCCATCTTTAAAATACTGGATCTTAAGTGCCTTAGAAATATTTAGAAATGCCATAGCTCAAAGGAAAAAAAAAACCCACACAAGTGAACCTTTCTTTGTCAGACAATGTTTAGAAGGAGGGTATATTTTATCACCCTTCTTAGTCTCCTGTTTGCAATGTAGTCTCTTGATGACTAGAGTAGATTTTAACATTCATGGTCAGTCATCTTGATACTCAAATATAAGAGCAAGTTTTGGAATACGTGAAGGTAGTTACTACAATTTTACTTTTAAGAAAAAGCCTGGCAGTGGTCTGTAGTGATTTAATATTTTATAATAGAATACATTGTGAAAAAATTACTTTAAACACTTCTAAACCATTTTAATGGTTTAATGGACTTGACTTTTTTCCTGCAAATAGAGTGATTTTGAACCTTTATTCTTTTTCGAACTGCAGAAATTAGAAATGGAAAAAGAAAGATTTAGGCTTTTCTACAGTAATTTATTTAAATATCTATATTATAACTGTTCCTGAAATTGGTTTGGTTCAGAAGGAAAGGGAGGGAAGTCACCATGGTCCTAAACTGAGTTACCTCACTATTGATGGCAAAAAAGCTTTCTGCAGTCTTTCTTCTTATTAAGGAATTGTTCAGTTGTCACTTTATTTAAATAACTCCTGGTTTTACTGTGTCTCCGTGGTACATTTTATACGTATGTGGTCCACACGTGCACACGGACGTGTGCCCGAATGCTCTGTTTTCACAGACACCATTCCCTGTGCTGCCTCAGGAAGTCTCACAGGTGTGTGGCTGATGCTCCCTCAAGCTGTGCATTGTGTGTTCACTCAGTTGTGTCTGACTCTTTGCAACCCCTTGGACTGTAGCCATCAGGCTCCTCTGTCCATGGGATTCTCCAGGCAAAAAATACTGGAGTGAGTTGCCATTTCCTTCTTCAGGGGATATTCCTGACCCAGGGATTGAATCTGGGTCTCCTGCATCGCAGGCAGTTTCTTTACTACTGAGCCACCTGGAAATCCTGTCTGGGAGCTGTGGGATAAGAGATGCTAATATTTTGTTGCTTTAACATTTTCACACTTTTGTGTAACTATTTATTTAATCTTTCCAACAGCCTTGTCAAAGAGCATCTTGTCTAGCGAGTATCACTAGTCTCATTTTTATAGATGCAGAAATTGAAACTCCAAGTTACTTCCTTGTCTTGAGTCTTGTTTTCTTTCCTGTGACATGATCTGCAGTCTTCAAGGACAAAGGGCTTGATGTAAGAATAGACCTTGAACTCAAAGCCTTTTCTGTCTCCTAAGCAAGTTAGGTAACCCCTTTCCTTGGAAGTTTTGATAATACTGTTTCACAGAGTTTTGAGTTAATGTACATAAAAATGCCAAAACTGAATATACAGTAAGTGCTCAGCTAATGACAGTTATACTAACGATAAAGATAATAATGTTTTAGGAGTCACATACTACCTTTCAAAGATAATGGGACCTCACGTGGTGGCTCAGTGGTAAAGAATCTGCCTGCCAATGCAAGAGACATGGGTTTAATCCCTGAGATGGGAAGATCCCCTGGAGTAGGAAATGGCAACACACTCCAGTATTCTTGCCTGGGAAATTCCATGGACAGAGGAGCCTGGTGGGCTACAGTCCCTGGGGTCCCAAAGAGTCAGACATGACTTAGCAGGTAAACAGTAACAAGAGTCACATGCTATTCAGAGATTATGGGGCCTCACGTAGCGGTAGTGTCCATTTAAATGAGAGGCCAGGCCTGGGAGCAGTCTCACATCAGTGTTGTGTGGGCGGAGTCAGAAGTGAAAGGAGAGAGAGCCTTGGAGAAGCCAGGAGAACGATTGTTGGAGCCACATCAGGTCCACATGGTCATGTGTAAAATAGCAAATTTGAGTCATCTGGTCAACAAGAAACAAGAAATTCCTACAGTGAAAGGGAAAGACAGAATTCTAAACTATGGAGTGTGTGCCCCGCATGCGTTAGTCCCTGAGATGTTCCTAACATACCGTTGTCACTGATGATTTTGGTAATGATTTGGGACCATCAAGAAATGTTGGTATTTTCTAAGATTGTGGAACTGTCACACTGTAGGAAGACTCATCAATTTATTTTACTCTTTGAAGCTTAAAGAACTATCTTACAGTTATCTGTAGCATTAGTTCTTTTGGCTGTCTGTGGTGGTAGAGAATATGAATTTTACTAAATTTGAATATGTACATTTGGTTCTTAAAACAGAGTATAGCTGATAGTAAGGTTCATGGTCAGTGTTAAGGTAAAGGACAGGAGTTTAGACCTTCATAAATATGTTTGATTCTGGGCCTTTTTCTCAGTCCAAAACTTATTTGTAAAGTTCAGTCTGCTTGCTTCCTTTTATCCATTAATCGTTCTGTTGTGCGGAGTGTTATTAAAATCAAGTCCTGCTCCTGATTGTCTTAATATTGTTTTTGCTCACACATCTTTCCATTCATTTTTAGTGATAACACACAAAGCACCACCTGCAGGGCAGTGTGTTTTTAAAAGCGTGCTCCCTCTTGAGGCCAACCTGAGTCATACTGCATTCAAGTTTGGACAGTTTTGAATCTGCTGCAAATATCCTGAAAAGTACCGGCAACTGAGAACAGGTGCCAACTCTCACATACGGGGTCTTACTCATGCTACCCTCACTTTCTGTCAGTATTCAGAATCTGTGTAGTGGCTTCCCATTGTCCTAAAAGCAAGGTCAGGAATGAAGCAGATTGGTGCCCTAAGTGATTTTAAGCTTGAGTACAGTTTCTCCTAATGGTATAATATATTAGGAATGCTAAAGTTTTTTTGTGATACTGCTCAAGGCTTAGAGCTGGGCATACATTGTCTTTTATAAGAAAAAAATGATACATGGCTTAAGAATAACCAAAGCAAAATGTTGATGGTTTTATTTGTTGTAGTGTTTACAGTTAGTACATCAAGTTGAATTTCAGGGTCACCTTTAGAGTCCTCGTGCAGTTAGTGTGTGGTACAGTTGTTATTGTTTCAGAGGCCTTTAGCTTGCCTTCCCGTGACCATGCCTTATACTTAAGAGAAGTGAATTCCAAGTTCTGTCAAGGAACATGAGCAAATCTCTTGCCACTGATTATACTGTGATCTCTTGTTTCTTTTCCTGTATCTTGGGTGATAATAGGAGAAGTGGGGGAGGATTCAGTCCCCAAGTGTACAGATTTAATTCCCCATGGAGCAGCATTCTACTATAGAGTTTGGGTGCTGTGGCAGACAGGTAATGCCTCCTTCCCCAAGATGTTTGTGTGTGAATTCCTGGGCCCTGTCAGAATGTCATCCTGTATGGCCAAGGGTAATTAAAGTTGCTGATTAGCTGACTTTAAGATGGGGAGAGTATCCTGTATTACTCTGATGGGCTCAGTGTAATCACAGGGTTCCTTAAAAGTGGAATGAGGAGGCACAGTTAGCACTCAGCCCGACAGGGCTGCTTGGAAGACAGAGGAAAGGGCCATTAGCCAAAGAAAGCAGGCAGACAGCAGAGAAGTTGCCTGTGGTGCCTCCTTGATGGAAGTTGCCAGAAATCTGCTCTTTGGGGTACCAGGCAGAGATGTTCACAGAGAAGTGTTTCACCAGAGGCCGCTTTCCACCAGATGCCCATGGGAGCTGCTGAGGGTACTGGGTGCAGAGACCCCCACTGAGCTGTGGGAGTCTGCCAAGAGATGACTGTCCAAGGTCAGGAGTCCACAAGAGGAGTGAGACAGAAAGTTAGGGTGAGGAGCTGAGAGGAGCAAGAGAGCATGAGAAGGAAGCGTTATTCGTGGGGCCTGTTTAGTTTGGGAAGAGAGTGTTCCTGATAGGTGTCAGCAAACTGACCCATGGGTTAAACTGGGCCAGCAGTTGTGTATAGCCTGCAAACTAAGAATGGTGTTTACATTTTCAAATGGTTGGGAAAAAACTAGAAAAAGAGTAATATTTTATGATGTGAAAATTGTATGTAATCAGGTTTCAAGTGTCCATAAATAAACCTTCTGGAACTCAGCCACCCTGTTTGACTTACAAGCTGGTTGTGGCTGCTTTGCTCTGGGAGCACAGTTCAGAAGCCGTGATGGAAACCGTGGCCTGCAAATCCTAAAATACATGTGGTCTGACCTTTTACGGAGCTCAAGGCCCGAAGGTTAAGTTCAGCGGTGGGAGGGTCAGTGATTCGGTATAAGACGTGCTTGGAGAGTGAGATGAGGGCCTGGAGGGGCAGTGGGAGCAGCTTCTCAGAGATTCCGACAGTGCAGTTGTTGGGGCTTTGGAGTCTGAACAGTTGTGAGGGTGCCCAGGATGATGGTTAGGTCTGGCAGCAGAGGACCTGCAGCTCAGATGCCAGAGTCCTTGCTGATGATGGGGCCTGGACCCTCAGGGTCTTCAGTGCAGATAGGGAGGTCGACAGAGTGAAAAGCAGTCATTGTCAGTCTTCTAGGCCTTCATAAACAAGAGGTGTGTGTGTGTACACATAAATACTGTAAACTCATCATATATTCACACTGATTCTTCCAGTTCCATCCAGCTCACATTTATACCCTTCCGGTGTATATGTTAAGAGCTTTATATGTAGCTCACTGTTTACTCTTCACAACTTGATGTGGTTATTTTTCCCATTTTATAGACAGGGAAACTGAAGACCACAGATTAAACAACTGGCCTGAGATGCATGGTCAGTAAATGACATCAGATGCTTTGTTTCCCTATGATGTAATCTTTCTTTGGAACCAAGAATCCAAAAGGCAGGAAGAGGAGGAAATGAGAGGTTGAGGAGAGGGAAGGAGAGCTGAATTGAACATCTTTTCAGCTGAGAGAATGGAAAGTTCTTCTGAGTGAGGGGTCAAGAGCCTGTGGGCCAGCTGTTGTGTTTCAGAAAGGTTCATGGCTTGACAGACAGGATTTGAGTTGTGGCTCAGCCCCTGCCAGCTGTGAGCTTGTCTGTGGTCTCTGAGCTCTGTCCTCAGGAAAATAAAGTTGGTGCCTCTTCATAGGTATGCTGAAGATAGAGACTCCAGTGCTCAGTAGGTAGTAGGTGCATAGGAAATTGCCCTTGTGTATGTTACCACTGCTGAAACAAGGGTAAGGTTTGTATTACCTTTGATGTAGAGTTAAGTGGATGTTCTCAGCAGTGTTTGGCATGGAGTAGTGAACCTTAGCTTATCCTATTCTTTTTCTTTCTTTCATAATTCTTTTTTTATATTCCCTGATATCTGTTTCTCATCATTGAGAAAGGTTTTCCCCTGTGTGGTTGTCTTCTTACTCATGGCTCCCATGCCAAGATCCCTGAGGGCCCAAAAAAGAAAGGTCCTTTGTTCATGCTCTCATATAGTGTGTTCTGCTTTGTGTGGATCACTCATCTTCTTCCCCCAAAGCTGGGTGCTCTCTGTCCCCACCTCTGCAGAGAGAGGAGCACATAGGAGCTGCCACTGGCTGCTTGCCACTGAGCCAGGAGGGGAGGGAGGAGTCAGTGTTCAGTCTGTTCTCATCCCCCTTCACGACATCTGTCTGCCATCTGCTTGCTTCCCACCTCCTTTGACTTATCTTTAACCTTCTGTAAAACATCCCTGAGCTGCCTGAAAGACACCATAATATTAAACTGTGCCACCAGTAGTTCTTCCCCTCAACTAAACACATTCCAGTCACAGATCTGATTTTAAAAGAATAGCAAGCAACTTTTGGAGCACGTACGAATCATATCAGGTAAGCTTCTGTGAATGTGCCCTCTGTCCTTCCACGCCAGACATGTCCTGGAGAGAAAAGGCTGCTGGGTGAGATTGGGCTCTAGGAGTAAGGGCTGCTGCTTCCTTAACATGTTCAGTCCTTTATTCTACATTTTGTCCTTTCCTGCCTTCATCCTTTCTTGTTCTGAGTCCTTATTTTGCTTTTATGTTTAATGTAGGACTTGAACACCCCTAAAACTTTTTTTCTGTGTTACAGAAAATGGCAGGAGGGGAGCAGAAAAAATTGTGATTAAAGTAACAGAAATGCTGAGACAAGAAGCATACTCATTCCTAGATAACTAAAACTCAGTTGTGTTCAAATGCAGGTTTAACCGATGCCCAACTAGCAGAGAAGTCAGAGCCCTGGGGAACCTTAGGAATCAGAGAATTTAGCCTCTTCATTTCACAGGTGAGGAAATGATGTCCTGGAGGGATGCCCAGAGCCATACAGCAAAGTTGTCACTGGGGTCAAGGCTGGACCTTGGTCTCTTGACCTGTGTTTGGCACTTTACATGATTGAGATGGAATTACTTTAGACAAATGGCAAACACATCCCATGACTTACTGCTATAATGGATTTTTAAACTACTGTTTGCTTTACTCATAAAAAATGAACTGTATTTCAAGTTAGGGGATTATGGTTGAATTATCAAAATATTCACTACAGATTTAACTTGCAAACTCCTCATATGTACATTGATTATAATGAACTTGCTCCATAGTCGGGATTGGTTACTTGATGCATCTGTCTGGTGGGATATCATGGCCTTGGATTTTGCAAGTATTTTTGATGGCATGAATAAATAATTAAGATATATCAAGTAGAAGTCTGAAATATATATACAGTATAATACCAGCATTATGTTAAATAAGAATATTAATGTTTAGAAAGTAAATAATAGTGGCTCTTTGAAGGTTAGGATTATCAGTAATCTTTATTTTACTTGGTTTTCCTGTGAATTTGTATACTACTATTATAATCAAATCAGTGAATACTATAAAATGGAATTTATAATAATTATGCATAAATTTATATGTAATATGGGATTATTTATTTTTCACTTTTTTTTCAGAAAAATGTATATGATCAAATGGCATCTTTGAAGCTCTGTGGTGTAAATTATTTATATTATGACCTTTTTCTGTTCCTTGATTTTTCTGGTGTATACTTTTATTTAGTGTATTTTTATTCCTTAGGAAATTATTGTCCATGTGTCTCTATTGTACTTCATCTGGTCTAAATAAATCAATACTGCTCTCTTTATTTTTATCTTGTCAGTTTTGTTTACATAACGCATGCACACAGTTGAGAAGGTTAAGTGATACTACAGGCCTTGACGACAGCACAGCAGCTCCCGGCTGGCTCCACCTGTCCCTACGCAGGAGACTGACCCCAGAGGGAATGAGGCGGCATGGAGCCGCCACAGGGAATGGAAACACTGCTTCCATGGTGCACACTGAGACACTGGTGCAGTGTAGACAGGTCTTACAGATGCGTCACAGATGGAGGATTAGCTCCCATGCCCCTCAGTGTCTTTTCCTCTTATTCGCCCAGGGTGGTTAAATGGCTATTCAGATGAAATCAGCAATTGCACTGGTACTACTATGTAAATACTAAATATTGTCTTCCACAGATCAAATAATGAGTTTGCATTCTAAAAGCCCTTTTGTTTTCCGGTGGGTGTTGGTTTTCCCTTAACATCCTGTTTTAGTCCCTCAGTGTTCCCTCTGTGTCTCTGAGCCTTCCCTGGCAGTCTGAGGCCCAGGCTCTGTGTCCCGGGGCCTGCCAGCTTGCCTAGATCCTGGGTTCTTCTGGCCTCAGCAGCACTGCTTTCTTCCCCAGGCTCAGCTCTGCAGTGCTGTGCCTTGAGTGGGCATGTGGCCCCCATATCTTCTACATCCCCAGACACCTTTCCTTCTTTCTGTTGTCTGTGCTTCTCCAGGCAATTCTTCTGATTCTTCCATCCCACCTGTGTCTGGGCTGGGTGCCCCGTAACACCCTCATGGAACTTCTGTGTTCATCTGATTTTGGAATTGTTTATACCAGTTGTTTTCCAGATGTGGTCTGGGGTCCTCAAAGTCTGAGAGCTTTTCAAGGGCCTGAGAAGTCTGTCCTGGGTTTTCTTCTGTAACCTCTGAAAACACCTAATGTTCTACAGAGCTGGGCTTGTGGGAAGCATAGCTGAGTGTAACTTTCAAAGCCTTTGCAGCCAGCTGTACCAGCAGAAACAACAATCTCATTCTAGCGCAGCTAAGTCTGCTAGGGTCTGGACCTGGCTTTAGTCAGCCAGTCCTCCACAGTCGTAATCCCTGTGTTCATGGTCCCACTTTAACCCTGACCTGCATGAATAAATAATTTTATTTATTAAAATTAAAAAATCTGAACCTGGTTATAGCCTTCATTAGTCTGTCTTAATTCATGGAAAATGTCTTAACGTTTTTTTCATCTGCATGCACAGTCCCCCAGATCACTTGAAGACACTGTCTCATTGTCTTACAGGAAGGTACTCTATTCTCAGCTTTTTGTTTAAAGTTTTCATAAGCTGCTGAGGTGTGCCTCTAAAGTGTGGAAGCTTGTCCCTTCCTGTCACTTCAGAACATGCATGTATATTGTGACCACCACACCTTCATCTTTATCTCCATGTCATTACTCTGTATGTTGAATGTGAGCTCATTTGTGTGTTGGGCTTCTCTGGTGGCACAGACGGTAAAGAATCTGCCTGCAGTGCAGGGAACCTGGGTTCAATCCCTGGGTCAGGAGGATCCCCGGGAGAAGGAAAAGGCAATCTACTTCCGTATTCTTGCCCAGAGAATTCCATGAACAGAGGAGCCTGGTGGGCTACAGACCACAGAGACAGTCCACAGAGTTGCAAAGAGAGGACATGACTGAGCAACTAAGTAACTTGCATTTGTGTTAAAGAAACATGCATCACAGCAGGTTGTACCTTCTATTCCGGGAAGCCTTTCCTGACTTCCTCCTGCATTACCCTTTGAGCTTTCTGTTCAGATCTGTTTGTCTTTCCTACCAAACTAGAGGGAAAAGGAGTCAGGGAAGTCTGCTTCCTCAGTGTGTGGTGTACCTGGGTGACAAGGTGGTGTTTTTTCCAGCCTTCTGAGGGCCTGTGTCTCAGGCCTGTAGCAGTAGATCTGAAACATGGACGTGCTGCACTTTCTAAATGGAGATGCAATTTCCCACGTTAATACTTGACTTACTGTCACCTGTAAGGGCTTCCCTGGTAAAGGCTCAGATGGTAAAGCGTCTGCCTGCAATGCTGGAGACCTGGGTTTGATCCCTGGCTCGGGAAGATGCCCTGGAGAAGGAAATGGCAACCCACTCCAGTACTCTTGCCTGGAAAATCCCATGGACAGAGGAGCCTCATAGGCTACGTCCATGGGGTTGCAAAGAGTCGGACACGACTGAGTGACTGAACTAACTTACTGTCACCTGTAGTAGATGTTCCTAAGCTGCAGTGGACTCAGGGGCCTCTGGGAACTCAGGAGCCTTCTGAAATGGTATGCAAAACTTCCAGTTTGTTCATTTTTTAGTAGAGAGAGGGGAGTTTGTGATCAGACTCTCAGAGTGGGGGAAGTAGGAGAAGACAAGAGGGGCTCAGGCCGTGGGGCAGCCTGGTGGTGAGGGACCCTGCTCCTCTTGCTGCTTCTCTCTTTCCAGTTCCTGGCTGAGTGGGCATCAGAATTCTTGTTTTTGGCCATGGCTATTTCATTTCTCACTTTCCCCCTTGCCTGATTTATTAATTCAGAATTTAACTGATACATGAGTTTCCTTATTAACTTATTGAATAAAGCTTAAATTGTGTATTCAGTATCGAAATTCTTATTTTAACAAGTTGTACTTATGTTTCCATTCAAATATGCTGAGTTTGTTAAATAAGTTTGTTGTATGTGTGTGTGTATAACTTATGTTCTAGTGCGTAAACTATTAAAAGTTGTTAACAAAATTTGTGGTCTCATTGTGACAATTTACCAAACAAAATCTTAATAGGTGTATATGTATATATGTATGTATGTATATATACTGATTTATATACACACACATTTTAAATATGTGAGTCTTTTTAAGTTCCATTTTGTATTCAGTGATTAGGTAATATATTATTCTTTATGTTAACATTTTGAATTTATGTGGTGTATTTAGGAATTGTTGGTGGATTGTTTAGGAATTTTAAGTGTTAAGTAACACGTGCATATTTATCTAGGCTTTCCACACGCTGTAGAAGTCCACGTTACTCAGTGATGATGAGCATGGTCTCCGAAGTCTAGACCACCAGGGACCTCACCCCCAGCAGCATCACCTTCCAGAGCAGCGTTGTCCACTGTGGCAGCCACTGGCCACGTGAGGCTGTTCAGCACTTGGAGAGTGGCTGGTGTGACTGGCTGGGTTTATCAGCCTATGTCTAGGCAGCCCTGTGTGACCCATGGCTGCTATACTGGGCCTCACAAGATCAGGCGACTTAACTCTTCTGTGTCCCAGGTTTCCTCTCTAGAGAGATGGGATCACACTTAAGCTACCCTTTGTGGTGGTTTAAGAATAAATACTATATTTAAAGAGCTTAACTTTGTGCCTGGAAGAGACTATGTCCTTGAGAAGTGGTCGTTAGTTATAATGACTATTATATATTTAATAAACTAGACTTACTTTTCTTTTGAGCATTCATTTAAACCTGTTTATTTTTATTCTTCCCTTTCAGGATTAATTTATTTTTGGAAATCAAGTGCAATATTAAAAGGAAAACAAAACCACACTACATTATTGGAAGCCATTTCTGCTAATTTTATTACGGTTTAAAATTTATGGTTTGATTTGAATACTATCATGGGAGGAGCTGTGAGTGCTGGGGAAGATAATGATGACTTAATTGATAACTTAAAAGAAGCCCAGTATATCCGCACTGAAAGAGTGGAGCAAGCCTTCAGAGCTATTGATCGCGGAGATTACTATTTGGAAGGCTACCGAGACAATGCGTACAAAGACTTAGCCTGGAAGCATGGCAACATACACTTGTCAGCACCTTGCATTTATTCTGAAGTTATGGAAGCATTGAAACTTCAACCAGGATTGTCTTTTCTTAACCTGGGAAGTGGAACCGGATATTTAAGTACAATGGTGGGCTTAATTTTAGGTAATTTTATTTTTGTAAAATTCTTTTTTAAAAAGTAAGCTGAGTTTGTACTGCTGTTTCTGATTTACAGGGTTTATAACTTTGTATACAGCATATGTTTGAATGTATATTCTCAAAGTAGTTACCTTCCTTCCTTAAGGTCAGAGTAGTCATCTTTTCATATTTTCAGCCCTGACCCCCATAGTTAACTTTGCCTTCAGTGCTAGACGTGAAACGTTCTTGTAACAGTTTTTGATCCCCCAACCACCTTCTGTACTGTACAACTGAGCAGTTGGCAGGTGGGAGGCTCAGGAGCATCGCGTAGCCTACTTGAGGTCAAGTATCCTGACAGCGGCTGGAAACGTTTGGTGTCCTGTGCTGAAGAGGGTGGTGCTGTGCTTGTTAGGGATCCAGAAGCCTGTGGGGGGCGGGAGACATGGCACTGCTGGGGCAAAGTGCAGGACACAGGGTGGGGAAGAGTGTGGGTCGTTATGTGTCTGCCAAGTGTTATTTCTGAAGCAAGGGTACAGCTTCAGGAATAACAGTAATTAAAAGGAACAGATAGTGCTGCCTTCACGAAGCTTCCTGGTGGTCACAGTGAGGGCTTGGCATTGCTGAAAGCACTTGACACAGTCTAGTAACTTGTTTAGTGTTCCCAGTAACCCTGTGAAGTGTGTATTTCATGGTTCCTGTGTGTCTAAACTGAGTCACTGAGGTTCAGTGACTTGCCTGTGGTCCCATAGCTAGGAGATGAGAGCTGTGAAGTTGAGCCTTTGGGTGGATGAAGTGTGCCAGGGGAGAGACTGCTGAAAGACACGGTAACGTCGGGCAGAGGATGGACAACCCCAGCTGTCACTGCGCCCATTGGTGTTTGCTGGGCACCACCGTGTGATAGGCATCAAGGTACAACACCAAGGCTCATGTAACACAGACTTGCCCTGGGGTTCGCAGACTAGACTGATGGGGGTGGAGAGACAGGAAGTGAGTGGTTCTTACCCCGTGTGATGTGTCCTGTGGCTTAGGTGTCTTCCCAGGTTACAAGGATGAGGCTGTGGCTTATAGTTCACTCTGTAGTGCTGGGGAATCGTTGGAGGACTTAAGAGAAATGACTGTGATCCCCCTGTGACTAAGCAGTCCTGATTTTTTCCGATTATCCTAGCGTCAGTATTAGTAATGTCTTTTTCTTTGCCAAAGTGTCCCAGTTTGGACAGTAAATTATATGCTCACATCGTATGGCTTCAGGCGTTCTCGAGCCTGAAATCCCATTGCTCTGTGCTGGCTGTCTCCATACTTTCTCTCCCAGTTGTGGAGCCTGCAGTTGTTTTACCTAAAAAGAAGCCTGTTTATCCCACTACTGAGTCAGTTCCTGATGTGTAGTAACTGGTTAGATAGGTGACATTATTCATTTTTGCCCAGAGAGAAGTTAAGAAGTTTGCATATACGTTTGGTGATCTCTCTGATTCTGAGATAGCATTTTCATCAAGTTGGGAATCCCAGAAATCCAACTCTTGTATCATGAGAGCCTCTAGAAAAGGGATCCAAGGTTTGAGAGGGTCTCCAAATCCAAGGAGCAGAGTGAAGTGGTAGAGAGAGCTTCTTCCCAAAGTGGGCTTGCTCTCCGTGAGCCAGTATGCTTCTTGACCAGCTCTGGCCACTAGGGCTTGAGTCCAGCCTCAGATGAATGTTCTGCTTCTCCAGCTGGTTAACTGGTTCCTGCTGCAGGCGGAAGTTTTAGCCAAAGACCTGGAGGGGAGAGAAGGAATCACAGCAGCCTTGCTCACTCAATCCATTCCCTAGTCCTGGTCCCTAAGAAATGGGCTTCCTGGGGCTAGCTGCCTTTGTGGGCCGGCCACCAACTTTATCGTGTCTTTTTTTTTTTTTTAATTGGAGGGAAATTGCTTTACAACGATCTTTTGGTTTTTGCAGTACAACAGCATGAATCAGCCATAATCGTACATAAATCCCCTCCCTCTTGAGCCTTCCGCACCTGATCCCACCCTTCTAGGTTGTCACAGAGCACCAGGCTGGGCTCACTGTGTTATTCAGCAGCTTCCCATTAGCTATCTGTTTTACACATGGTGCTGTGTGTATGACAGTGCTACTTTTCTTGATTTGTCCCACCTTCTCCTTCCCCCGCTGTGTCCACAAGTCCATTCTCTATGTTTGCATCTCCATTCCTGTCCTGCAAATAGGTTCATCAGTAATGTTTTTCTAGATTCCATGTAAATGGGTTAATTTATTGTGTCTGGAATGTTTCCTCCTCCAACCTGAAGGCAGTGTGGAAACACAGACCCTTGTGTGGCAAGCTGCAGGGACATCTCCTCCTGTTCCCAGACTCCAGGGAGCCACAAGTGTTCAGCCACAGGCATGACTACCCTTACTGGATACTGTTCAGGGATTCATCTGTGTGTGTTCCTGCAGTCAAGATCAAGATATGATTTCTCTCCTTTTGATGGGGAAAGTATTTGATGAGAAAGATAAAAACATTTTTAAAAAGGAAAGTAAGAGCCTGTGAAACTGTGATTACAGTTAGTAAATCTTGGCTCTCTCCAGTTTCTGAGAAGCTAATCATTTTTCCCCTGCTCCCCTTGTTTGGTTTGTGTTTCTTGAGCATTTAATTAAATCAAGGAGGGGACACATCCTCAGAAATCACTTAGCACTCATTCTAGAAGAGGGTGCTTAAATGCTCCCTGTAATTATTTGAGTGTGGTGCCTCAGGCTGGGCCCCGGAGCTTCCCAGGACCATGTCTTAATAAGTTCTGCTAGCACCCTGGTGCTCAGCCCCGCCCTTCAGTCACAAGACGAGGGTGACAGGTGCTCCCCGGCAACAGCAGCTCTCATCCAGGGCCATGCTGGTGTAATCTGGGGGTCCAGGCTGAGGTGGGGAGAGGGGGTGGTCTGCCGAGGAGGCCTCTTGAGGAATCTCCACCTTGCAGTCTTGAGAGCTCTTGTTTGGTGAGAAGAGTTAGGTTTATCCTCACTTCAGGAGATTTCTCATGATTAAAGTACACTTGAAGCAGTTATTCATAAATGGAATTTATTTTTGCCCCACACAGAGAAGATAGATGATTCCAAGTTCTAAATTATACTTCATTTCAGATAACTTGTTTAGTTTCCAGTTGAAGATACATTCATATTCTAAGAGTTTTCCTATGAAGAACTGTCACAGAGAATCTAGTCCTTCATTGATGAAGGTAATCCATTTTGAGAGCCCTTCCATCACCCTGTGAAGATCCCTCCCCCAGCCCCCAGCAGCCGCTTGCCTCTCTTCTGTCTCTAGGTTTTCCTTTTCTGTGCATTTCATGTCAGTGGCATCATGCAGCATACGTCTTTCTATATGATTTCTTTCCCTGAGCGTTAAGATTTTCAGGATTCACCTGTGCTGTAACATGTGTCATTGCTTCATTCCTCTTGGTGGCTGAGTAACATTCCGTCGTGTGGGTAGACCACATTTTCTTTGTCCTTTCACCACTTGATGCCTGTTTTGAATGATGCTGTTGTGAACATTCATTTATAAGTATTGGTGGCGACGTCCATTTTCATTTGTCTCAGGTGGATTCCTAGGAATGCGATTGCTGTACTGTATGGTAAGTTTGTGTTTAACGTTTTAAGAACTTGCCAAACTTTTCTGGGGTGGCTGCACCATTTCTGTTCCCACCAACAGTGTGTGAGGTTCCAGGTTCTGCATATTGTCACTGGTGGTGTTCTGTTTTATTTTAAATAGCATCTAGTGGGCATAACATGGTATCTTGTGATTTCAACTTGTACCTCCCTGATGACTAATGATGTGGAACACATGTCCCTGTGATTTTTGGTCATTCCTCTATCTTCTTTGGTGAAATGTCTATTCAGCTCTTTTCTCCATTTTTAAATTACATTGTTGGCATCCAAGCCCTTTTTCAAAGTATGATTTTCAAATCTCTCTTCATTTCCTTTTAAGTACCCCTTTAGAAAACTCTCATGCCTTCTTTGAGGCCTGAGAGTGAGGGAGATCCAGAGGGGCCTCCTTTCCCTATCCCTTTTTTTTCTGGACGGAACACAGTCTGCAGGTTTCCATGGTTATCTAAGGCAGATTCTCTTCTCTGCATTAAGCCAAACTTCAGTTTTTCCTTTATCTTTTTACCCTACTTTTTTTTTTAAGGAATTACAAAGACTATTCTTGGTATGTGCTTTATTTTTGGCTCTGAGTAAATCTATTTTGAAAAGAACCCTTTCCTTTAGGCTACTAAGATTTTCTGAAATCAGTAAAGCTCCTTACTATTTAAACTATTTCTTCTTAGTCCTAATTGGGCTTCTGTGCCTCTTTTTTCTGTCCATATACCCTGTATCAGGGACTTCCCAGGTGACTCAGTGATAAAGAATCCGCCTGCCAGTGCAGGAGCTGCAGGAGACTCAGGTTTGATCCCTGGGTTGGGAAGATAACCCTGGAGGAGGAAATAGCAACTCATTCTAGCATTCTGCCTGTGGGAAATCCCATGGATGGAGGAGCCTGGTGGGCTATAGTCCATGGGATTGCAAAGAGACAGGCATGACTGAGCCCATACAAGTTTTAGAAATACAAGTTTTAGAAAAATTTTCACAATACAAGTTTTAGAAATTTTGCAAATTTTTACAGTAATTTGAGTGTATTTCCTTAGAGGCTGAAAGGCAGTTCCTTCAGTGCTGTGAAGGGTGTCAGGTGGATCTCTTGGCATCATGAGGTGTCTTGAGTTTTGACCTTCAGGCTTAACTCCCCAACCTGCGTTGACTGTCACCTGAGAACAGTTGAGCCGTATTTGTGGATTTTCTCCCTTGCTGAAATGTGTCTGTAACTCACATCGGTGTTCGTCATTGGTGCATGTGTCTGGGGAGCGGGGGCAGAGCGAGTTGCTCTGTGGACAGGTCCCCCTGGGCCGGGTCAGGCGGGCAGTCCTGCTCGCGTCTCAGGGCGGTGGCCAGAGGGTGCAGTCACAGCGTAGTGCAAACAGCTCTGGTGCTGGGCCAGTTTCTTCTGGAGCTCATTTCTTTCATAAAAGAAAACAGACTCTTCTAGGGTGAGTTCTTAGGACTGAACATTGCTCTCCGTTTGAGGTAGGTATATATGTGTAGTATATGCACACATTTCCCCTGGTAGCCATTGGGTGGTGCAACATTTGCTTATTGAGTGTTTTTCTGGACTTTATAGAACATAAACTACCACAAATAATGACTGCTGACTGGATGCTTCAGAATATGACTAAACCTTTCTGAGTTTGTGTGTCTGTGTGAAATGTGAATCTCCAGCTTCCAGTGAGTCACTCCTCTGGAGCGGGCATCCGTGGCCTCGGCTCCCTCCTCAGTCTTGCCTGGGCTGAGATGTGCTGGACTAGCGCCCGTGTGCGCGGCTCACCTGTGGCGCAGGGCTGCATCTGCGCCGGCCTTCACACCTTGTGCCGGCGGCTCCTGCAGCATCAGCCTGTCCACCGTCCCATGCCTTCTGCCTGCAAAGATTCTTTCGATGGATTTCACTCCTCTTTGCGTTTCCTTTATAGACACTTACTTTAGCCTGTTGTGGAAGCTTCTTTGCCTTCAGCCTGTGGTGAAGGGTGGCTCCTCTTCTGTCTTCAGGTCACCTCCACGTGCAGAGGATTCACAGGTTTCCAGCACCAGGTCTGTCTGCGGAGCTCTGGACACTGCATCTGCCAAGCTGACCAGCAAACTGGATACTTGATTTTGCTGTGCTTACTGCATATCTCTTCTTCAGTGTGCACGAGATTCTGAAAGTTCAGCCTGTCTCCACAAGTGACTCTTCCTCACCCTAGCCACACACCAGAGCAGTTGAGGTTGGCTTCTGCCACCTGTGTATCCATTTTGGTGACTCAAGGCAGAAACCTGAACACTACTCTCTCTTCTCTCTCATATTTGGTGGAATAGGCAATACATTCACAGAGTTAGATAATCCAAAAGAATCAAAAGGCATACTTTTAAAGATTTTCCTTACCTGCCTCTCCTCCACTTGGTCTGGTTACCCTCCTAACTTGAAGAACAGCGTATGGAGCCCTGGGAATACCTCCACTTCTGCATAGACTCAATTTAATATTTATGGGGATGATGGTTGACTTGGCATCAGAAGAATTTTCTTAGGTACATGAAGGAAAATATGTATTGCATCTTAGAAGATTTCTAGCAAACTGCTAAAATTAATAAGAAATTTATTTTGAATGGAATATACTTTTCTGTGTAAGATGTACTTCTTCTGTACAATGCCTCATTCTGTGATGAAATAGATGTGACACATGGTTTTTTGCCAGTATACTTAAAAAGACATGAAAAATACACATTTTTATGCTTTGTATATATCATTGGCCTCACTCTTACTTGTAAATCTTTTTAAATTTGGGACCATAAGCTCCCTTTATGTACCTTTATCTTTCTTCAAAGAGTATTTGTTATGTGTGCCTTTGTGCGAGCTGCTGAGCATACAGGTGTGCAGAAGACATCCAACATAACCGTGCGTGTTATTTCTGAACCAGCAGCAGGAGCATTGGGTCAGTTTTGTTGGCTGTTCTTCATTTAGGTCAGGAAATAGTTGTTGAGTATCGATGTGACTTGGTTGCTTGTGACTTGATCACATACATTGGCCCTGGAGTATTTTTCGCAAGTGAATACACAGTGTAGCAAAAGAACTAATGAAATGGCTTCCGGGGGAAGTGGACTGATGTCGAACGCTATTTGCATTATCTTTTAAACCATGTTCTGTTGTGTTACGGTACAGTTGAGCACACCTTCTCAGTTTACTGACTTTGCTTTGGTATAATATTCCAGTGTAGACATGTGAGTTACAGTTGTAAATTACTCAGCCACATTAGACTTGGGTATTATCAGCCCACTGGGTGGACGTATCTAAAGCAGCTGGTTGTGATGTCTATTCTTGATAGTTTGACATTTTAGGAATGCATTTTGCTTTGGGCCTTGGGCCCGTGGTCCGTAACTGTTTAAACCAACCTTTTCAGATTTCGTGAAACATATTTCTAAGATTTGAGTGTTGTTTAGTCATTAAGTCATGTCCAACTCTTTTGTGATCCCCTGGACTGTAGCCCACCAGGCTCCTTTGTCCATGGTATTTCCCAGGAAAGAATATGGAGTGGGTTGCCATTTTCTCCTCCGAGGATCTTCCTGACCCAGTGATCGACCCAGGATCCCAGCCTTGCAGTGGCAGGCGGATTCTTTACTCCTGAGCCACCTGGGAAACCAGCACTTCTATCCATAAGCTGAGAGAAGCCCACGGAACTGGAACTTCCTCGTTAATTGCAAAACTTGCCTCACAAGGCCTTTCCCAAACCTAGAGAGCAGGTTTCTAGTCTTAGACGTGTCCTGCTAGCCAAAGAATTTGAAGCTTTCATGTGGCAATATTGAATAAACGTTTTACAGTGCTTTTGTTAATCTGCTTTTTTAGCGTCATATAATCAAATGGAGAAACCATAGGAAAATAGATGTATCTTAGTAAGTTTCTCTTAATTTGGTTATTGGTTTCTTAATCTTTGGCTGATTCATTTTCCTCCTCATTTCTTTATCCTGCTTTGTACTGCTTTGTCTCTTTGCACTGCACTGGCAGGGTGTTCTCAGAAAGAGACCTGCTCATGTCTGCTCTCCACCTGTTACTGTCTCTGAATCCTTATAAAGTTACTCCTGAATCTTCCCAAAGATGCCTGGAATTAGTAATGAAGTATCATTGCAGTTTATTTAAGGGTGTTTTTCTGTATATAGTTGGCCTGTATCCAGGGTTTGAGGATTAATCTGCCAAGCAACACTTGAATTTATTACATGCTGGCAACTGTATACATAGCATTTACATTGCATTTACAACTGTATGCATAGCATTTACATTGTATTGCATATTGAGTAGTTGAGACGGGAGGATGTACAGATGTGCAGGTCATATATGCAAATACTACTCCCATTTATACAAGGGACTTGTGTGTCCACAGTCCATAGATTTTGGTATTTGCAGGGTCAGGGCCTAGAGTCAGCCCCCGCCTCATTCTCCCCCGACTCCCATGTACCAAAGGATGACTGTATGTTTTAATTCTTGCTGAGAAACTTTACACTAGTTTCCAAATAACTGGTTCACCTACTCCCTCTTGTGGTGAATACTTAGTTTTATCCTGATGCTTTTATTTGTGGTTGTTATCTTTTTTTTTTTTTGTGGTTGTTATCTCTCTATGTCATTTTACCCAAGAGAGCATAGATCTGATAGTCCAAAGAGATTTAAACACACGTTTAGGTTGGGCACTGCAGTGATGAGGGGAGTGTGGACAGTGATCGGCAAAGCTGCCCATTAGGGTCACCTGCAGTGTCTGGGCTTCTCCCTGAGGGACTCCCTCCCCCTGTTCACAGTTTAAATCAGAATAAATTTAATCTACTTTTACATTTAATTTAAAAATTCTCAGGTTATTCTAACATGCAGTCAGGGTATAAACAGGCTGCAGTTTTGGTACTATGATTAATCAGTTCTGTATTTGCAGGGAGAGCACGCTTGAATTTCTGGTGATCTGTAGCTGTCTTGTATTTTATGGTGTGAAAGACTCTGACATCACTTAGGTGATTTCCCACAGACCCGTTTCACACAGTAGGAAGGACCTCACGGGGAACGTGACTGGTCTGACTGAGCAGCCGTAGGAGCCGGAGTTGGAAACTGAGGCACTGGCCCCGAATCCGCTGTGTCTCCCCCTGCACCCTCCCCCGCCCCCAGTGACTGAGGAAGTGCATCTTCGGGGCTCCTCTGGTCATGTTCTGTGCGCTGTGATGTGGTCTTGCTATGCTGTTCCACAGAGAGCTCTCCACACGGGACGCAAGAGCTCATGCAGCTCTCAGGTTCCCCCGCCTGCCAGGGACAGCCTGCATGCCACACTCGGTCACCTTTCTGGTACTTCAGAGAGGAGTGGAGTAAATGATATATAGATGAGAAATGGAGGTGTGGGATAGTCACTTGAGACACCTGATACCTAGGCGTAATAATCAGTGACCTTTATGTGTAAGTTCTGATTATTGACTAGTGCTGATTATTGGAAGGTGATAAATAAGCTAATTCAAGTACCACAAAAGAAAAACATTCTCTAGAGCTTATTATTATATTGACATTTTATTGTATTTGTATACTGCTCTTAGTAAATGAACTTTTGCCAGCCTTAAAAATAATTTCTAATATAGGATATCTAGGTTTTTCTAATAACTGTATTTGTCTTAATAAACATTGACTTCTGTAAGTTTCTCTTTCAATATTTAGCTATTAAAGATAGTGGTCAACTGTTAGTACTCTGATGTTTTAAAAAAATTGTATGACAGGGTTTTTAAAGTTAAAATTGTGTGACAGGAATTAAACTTGTATTATTTCTAGAAAGATCTCTTCCCATTGTCACATACAGAATAACGTTAGAGTCTTTTCATGCAGTCAAATTCACGCTGTATCTGTTAGATGATGTTAGGAAGTCTTAGGCTTTGCTTTTGCATGCCTTTTTCATTTTCTCCAGTGACAGCTTATACCTTTCTGTTAGAATTATTTTGTACTATTTATCCATTTCTTTGAAAATCGTGTACTTAAAAGAAAAATTCTCTGACTAGCACATCATTTTTTGGTTGAAAAGTTGTACATGCCTGTATTGACACACTTTAGACAACAGGGTGTAAAGGTGGAAATGTCTCTTACTACCCAGACCTCTTCTTCCCCTTCCTTGGAAGCAGCTGCATATTTTTCAGTTTTCTATGTTCTATTTTTCTGTTCTGTTTAATACTAGGTGTCAAATGAACTGTAATAAAAAGCATCACATACACTTCTATCACATCCTCGATGTGTTCTACTTGTATATCACATTCTAAATAAATGAGACGTTGGTGACATTGCCATATAAGTTCTGCCTTCTATTAGTGCATTCTTTTCAGTATATTAATTGCTGTTTGATTTATTAGTGATAATAAAGATATACCTCCATGTTATTTTAAAATTAAGCCCATTCATTAAATCATCAGTGGTGTTTATATCAGAATTAATGATAGTATTGATAGTAATGATAGTTTATCTGTCAAATCCATTGTATGTTAATGAAGTTGTCTTTATTTTATGTCAAGGTGATGTGAAAAAGTCTAAACTTTTCTTAGCAGACTTGAAGCCTTATTTCTATAAGTTGCCACTTTGCTTTTATAGATATATGAGCAGAAAGCAAGAAAAGGAAAATGAAACCAGAGCTGTCTTAAGTGACAGCGTATGTAGTCCCTTTTGATCCAGAGCACTCAAGTTGACTCCCTCTGCTAATAAAGCAGTTTGAAATACTGAATAGCAGCCTAGATTTCGACATTCTTTACTTGACACCTTTCTTATAGTGCTTATTCATCAGTCCTGTTGGAAACTTCAACCCCAGAAATATTGACCTTTTAGTGATCTCTCATCCATATAACTAGATTCTGAATAGTTAATGAAAATATAAAAGTTTCTTAATATTTTACATTCAATGGATTACTTTAAAAGGGTAAAAGAAAAATTAGATTGATTTCCTAAAGCAGTATGTTCCTTACTATGTCTATAATGTTAAATAATTGTAGTGTAATTTGAGGTTTTTAAATGAGGAAGACTTTACTCATCATCGTTATTCATCATTGACTCAATGGACATGAATTTGAGCAAACTCTGGGAGATGGTGAAGGACAGGGAAGCCTGGTGTGCTATAGTCCATTCGTCACAAAGAGTTGGACACAACTAAGCGACCAAACAACAACAAAACAAAACATTATTCAGGGTTTTTTAGCCTTTCTTGTTTCCTTAAGGAAGTCCAAGTTTTCACACTACTCAAGATTCAATACTAAATTAAAAAGTGACATCACTGTATGTACTTCTCTGTTTAATTTTCTTTTCCATTTTCATTTATTTTGTGGAAAAAAAGTTCTAATTTTTGTCTGTCTTTGTTAGTAATAAGGAATTATAAGAGATCTTAAATAATATTGAATGAATGCTCCCTAATTTGCAGATAAAGGCTAATGGTTTGATGAAAAAAACCAAGAAGTGAAACATTTAAGATTACATTGATCAGAATAACTTTAAAAAAGTATAAAAGCATTGCAAAGGAATTTAATGCTTTCTTTTGTGGTCTGATGGATCAAGTAACTTTTTATTTAATCTTTTTATCTAAATACATTTTTCAAGTAGCATCTTTTTTTTTTTTTAAGCAAATCAATAGAAATATAATAGGTTTATCTGCTTTTGACTTGAAGATAGTATCCAAACATTTTGGTTTAATTTTTGTAATTAGGTAATTCCTAGATTTCAAGCTGGTATTTTCATACCTCCCATGTACATTCAAAAATGTTTATTTAGGTGTAAATGTGATTTTTTGGTTATTTTAAAGTTCTTTGAGGTCTGTAGCACTCCCATATATGTTGTATTTTTAATGGCATTCAGTAGGGGCACATTCAGGTAGTTCCAAAGAAATGTACCAGATAACCAAAAAATAACACGCACATGCACATCCCTCCCCCAACACACACACTTTTTTTCTGGGAGACCAATCGCAAAGTATGATAAAAATATAATTAAAATTCGGGAAAATGTAGAGTGGGAAACCTGATTGGCTCAGTGTCAGAAGTCTAGGAGGGGCGAGGTGACGAGGTGAGATAGTGTGTCACTGTCGGGGTGGCAGGGCAGGCAGGAGGCACAGTCACCTTAGCAAACAGGAATCTGGGTGGTCTTGTTCTTGGCCAGGACCGAGTTTGGGGAAGGAGCCATCCTGGGACTTCCCCCCTGCTCCTCATTCCTGGATGGTCACCCATCCTTGGCTGTGTGCAGGAAGAAATACCAAGTAAGAAGTGAGAAGTGCACTGGAACAGGAGTGCCAACCAGCTTTGCCCAGTGACCACACTCCCCTGGACACTGGGGGCTCCAGGGACAGAGGGTGTGGTCTCAGCCCTGGAAGGATTTAGTACTCACTGGGCAATGGGGTGCACACCCGTGTCAGCCCATGGATTCAGACATTTGAGAGTTACCAAGTTCTTTAACGAGTGATAGATAATGGTAAATTATGATGGTGAAATGGAAAACCTGATGGCAAATGACTTAATATAGAAATGTGATTATTTCTTTGGTAGTATTGTCCTGACAGAGAAACTACACTCCTGAGAGAACTCTTTATGACTTTTTTAAAGCAATGTTAATAGATTTCCATATGGCTTTATAAATCTGTGGCTAGCAGATACATTTTGAGTTCTCTTTAAATGCTCCTGTGATAGATAAATGAACAGAAATTAAAAGAGCTCTTTAAAGGCATTCTTAATATTGTTTATAAATGCTGCTGCTACAATTGCAGGTCCTTTTGGAATAAATCATGGGATTGAACTTCACTCAGATGTGGTGGAATATGCCAAGGAAAAACTGGAGAGCTTCATCAAAAATAGTGATAGCTTTGATAAGTAAGTATTCATATCTATGGTTTTGCTTTGAAAGCACTTGATAAGTAGATATGAGTGAAATGTGTGTTCCTCACTACTGTTAGTTTATTGATCCTGTCTTGATTGAGTGCAGCAAAAATCAGCATGGTATAAAATGCAAGAGGAGAGTAATAAGTTAGAAAACTATGTTCTAATTCTTATTCTGTGTAAACATATAATAGATTACAAGTAAATAACTTTTATGTTTTAATTATATGCTATTGTCACCTTATTAGTAGGGTAATGTTCCATTCATTAAAGTACATTTTTTGAAGATAGAAGGTAAAGATGTTTCTGGCCATAGAATCTTTGGGAACTATGTTTATACCTTCAGGGATAGTAATTTAATAAGAGTGATACCTCTTAGTATATGGAGGACTTTTTCTTAAAAACATAAAGTTACTTAATAATACAGCTAAATGGAATTATCAAAGACATATATCACTGTATCCTGTGAGGGCTGTGTTTTGAGAAAACTGTTTATAAAACCATTGTTCTGAACTACTTTCCCTTAGGAAAAATACTGCACAGGCATTGGTCCTTGCAGGGAAGTCTCTTTGGTGTGTCATGTCCCTAACATTCAGCAAGCAGTGATAGTAATGTTGATAGTACTGTGAAACTGAAAAATTCAGATGGCATTTCTCTCTTAGCTAGTCATATGTTCAAAGAGAGAAAGGCTAACAAAGGATGAGAATTGAGCTTAGAATGTAGTCCCTTCACATGGCAGAACTCTAATCCAGAGTTCCAGCCCAGCTGTTGGGTGTGAGCCTTCCTCACTTGGCTCTGATCTGGCCCTGGCCATGGCCGTAGAAGTAGAGAGATCTGCAAATGGGCAGGGGTCTGAGCTGAAGGCTGTTTTCTGAGTTCAGGCGTCTCCTGGCATGTCTCCCCTATTCTCCTTCCTCCTCTGCCTCCCACCCTTGGTAGAGGCACTTGGTGGGCTGAGAACAGAAGCCTGTGCTGTAAGCTTCCGTGCTCAGTGCAGAGGGAGGGCTGGAGTGTGTGGGAGGGTGGTCCAGACCTGAGACCGGTGAGCCGGGAGTGCACATGCTGGGGTTTGGGTTTGTTCTGTAATCAGCCCATGAGTTTAAGCAGGTCACTGGAATTTTCTGCACCATTCTGCTCAACACTGTCCTTTTTATCTTATTCTGTCTTAATAGTTAACCTTTAATTCACATTTTTGAATCAATTTTCAAGTGCTAGCCATGTTGGTTCATATTCTGTTTCCATTTCCAAGAATAACATACTGTTTGGCAGAGATAAAATAGATTTTAGCCCAAGTTATTTTGTAAGAAATTGAGATTTCAATTGTAGTACCCTTTGTGTCTTCATCATTTTTGTCTCTCTTGTAATTAGTGGTATGGTAAGTGCTTAAAATGTGGGCATGGATATTTTCATATTGTTTATTAGAACTATGGAATTTTGTGGAATTTATTGAATTTCTATTGTAACTTTGTTTTGATGTTGAAACTTAATTACACATAAGACCATTTGAATACAATTAAACTTAGAAAATATGAAAGCAATATTAGTAAAAGCAAATGTTTAAGGTTATCTTAATATATTAGATAATAATACATTTCAGGTGTTAACACATAAAGGTACAGATAATTCACTTTTGGGTCATTAATCAGGCAGAACAAGCTCAAGGAAGAACTTTGAATCATGGAAGCACCTCTGCAATATCTATGGAGACAAGTCTTGCTGACAAGGGCATGGTCCTGGCAAACAGTAAAATGTTATTCTTAAAGTCTTTCTTTTGTTTTAAATTATTTCAATTGGAGAATAATTACTTTATAATCGCTGATGGTTTTTGCCATACATCATCATGAACTGGCCACAGGTGTACATGTGTCCCCCAGTCCTGAACCCCCCTCACTTGCCTCCCCACCTGTCCCTCTGGGTTATCCCAGAGCACTGGCTTTCTGTGTCAGTGTAATTTAAATGGTGAATTGAACACATTTAAGTTTGAAGGCTATATGTACTTAAGTGTCTCAAGTTTAAAAACATTTTCTAAAATTGTTTTCATGGAATCGTGAGATATCAAATGTCCTTGGATTGTATTTCTTGAGTGTTGTTGTTAGACTGTGTTATACAGGTTTGTTATGCTTAAAATGGTGAATCATCTCAAATACGGTGATATGACTGATCTAAATGTTTCTTCATATTTTTAATGGTCTTATTATTATAGTTAAAATAATCAGACTTTATAATATGGTTGTTTCTGAAATGTTGCAACTCATTTTTAATCTTCTGTTAACAGACTATTCTTAAAAAACAGTTCTGGAAGTGTTACCTATTTTGGTTTTCAGGTAGCTTCTGTGTACCTCAGATGATAAAGGTGTCTTGCTTACCAAGGTAGCAGGTACTGGCAAATGCTTCGTTTTGCATAAAGTCATGACTTGGTTGGAAGTTAAGTAATCAAAGCTGATGGGTCATTTATCATTTGATTTTGTTGATAGAAATAATAAAGATGTAGCAGTTTTCTTCCTGTCTTTATGTTTTGATGATTTCTTTGCAATTTTTCTTGGTGTTTGTGGAGAATATTTCCATTTACTTTGTTTTTAAATTTGAAAAACTTGCCATGCAAAGTGATTTTTAAAATTCTGTTCCTAAGCAGTTTTACTATATTTAGTTGTGTACAGATCATCAAAATACTTTTTTTAATTAATAAAATATAAAGTAACTCAGGAAACAAAATTGCTGTTTATGTATTTAGTACTTAGGACCAGGCTACCTTGATTGTGTGTAACAGGAAGACAATAGAAAGCTAAAACCTAATATTTATCCAGTTTTATTTATCCTCTTGGTTTGGATCTTGCCAGTTCCTTTTTCAAAAGTATTATCATATCACTTATGATTTAAACTGTATCTTTGATGTTTTCTTATATGTATCTATTGGAGATCATAATAAACTCCTAAATATAGTAGGTGAGAATAGAGTCAATAAACTACTCAACATTACACTGTATAATGTAAGATATAGATGAAAAAAATACAGGTGTATGTTTTTGTGTATGCTTTATAAAGCCTTGGTTCCTCAGTCTTGAAAGTACTAATTCTTCTTTCAGAAAAAAATATCCTTAATACACTGTTAATACTTGTAAACTTTGTTTCTGTGTCTTAGTTCTGTATCAGCAAATGCGGAGATTTGGTGAGGCTTCTGTGAGTTTACTGTGCTTGGAGGCAGGAGAGAAGGCAGCTTCTCCAGTGTCGTTTCTGCCTTGCTCTGCCTTCGGTGTTCCCAGACTCACTGACCTTCTCTCATGAGCTGACACTTGATTTCACAGATTCTCTAAAACACTGGCAGGTGTTTTCAGTGAAGGAGCAGATAGCAGAGATCTCTGGCCTCTTGGGCGAAGTGGTCTTTGTGGCAGTGCACAGACACTCCGAGCAGGGGTGGCGGGGGTTCTGTCAGTACCAGAGCAAGTGCAGGTTGGCCGCAGTGTGCTGACCTGTTCTGCTCTTCACACACGTTCTCCAGGACGTCTCTACTTTAGCCCATTCTGTTGTAAACAAGTCTTCCAGCCCCAGGTTTAAAGGCCCTTGGGTATCTGGCTTTCATGGGGGAAGGCCAGATTATCTGAATCAGTTTTGTGCGTGTACCATAAGCAAAACTGTCTCTCCAGCTGTGTTTACTTGGAAGAGGAGGTCAGATAAAAGGAGCTTGGGATCATACCCTGTAAGTGCTTTGTGAGTTGATAATTGGCATAGCATTTATTCACAGCTGCATGTATGTATTTGTGTAAGATGTGTACATGTGCATGCAGCTGACCTGACTCCCTGGGGGGCATGCTTTTGGGGTGAGCCATTTCCTGTGAGACAGTAGGTCCTGTCTCCTCTCCCCTCCAAGGACACTGTACCTTGTTTTGAAAATGCCGTCCTGCCAGAAGCCACATGAGTGCAGCGTTGTCTGCTTTACTGAAGATTTTCATTCTGTTTGCATGGAGGACTGTTGTTTCCTGTAGTTTGTTGTATGAATGAGTCTCAGTGTGAGTCCTGAAGACAGTAGTGAAATGATGAAAATGATAGCAGCTAATGTGTGTCGTCTGCACCATGCTGAGCTGGACCTACAGTCCTAGAGGCAGTGTTGATGTCCGTGTTTCCCAGATGGGAGGACAGGATCAGACAGGCCGTAACTTCAGCCAGGCCTGTTTTGTTGTTTAGTTCTGATTTAGCTATAATGATGTAAAAACTGATTTATTCTAATGTTCTTCCCAGCAGTAAGACTGCCAATGAATTACAGCCTAGCAGCTTAGCCCCAGATAACAGAGGTTGAAGCAGCACCTTTATCTCCATCATTTATTTTTTTCTAGGTTAGAATTTAGGGAGTGCTCTTAGCCTGGTTAAATGCATGATAACCTTTTTATCACAGAGCACACCTGCCCAGTTCACTAATGAGACTTGCCTCTAGGGAGGATGTCTGGGGGTCAGAGATGAGCTGGAGAGGCCGTGCCTTCTTCAGGTGTAGTCAAGGTATGAATACTAAATTAAATTCAGGGTTAGTGAGGTCATTTGCATTTTAGAAGAGTTAATAGATGTATGGCTGGGTATGTAGTGCCCTAATTTTATTTTTGATTATAGGCTCCTTTTTCACATAATTGATATTGGATTGGAGAAAATGAAAACGATAGTGTGTTCTGTCACCTTTGTCACTGGAGCAGCCCTACTTCATCTTGAAGAGAATTGTGGCATACTTGAACAAGTTTTGCTATCTGTAGATATATAGTCAACATTATTTTGATCTCTTTCTAAGATAGTTGAACATATGGGTATATCAGTCCTGTTTAGGTGGTAGTTTTATGAGAGATATAGGTTTTAAACACAGTTTTTAATCATGACAGACATTCAAATGGTGGGACAGAGAAATGCTTAAAAATAGTCCTCTAAGCTATCGGTTGTGTATTTTAACATCAGTTAGAAATGATATGGGGGGAGGTTTGATAGCATCTGACACATTATTGGGAAAAGAATAAATTATTCCAAGAATAAAACACTGACAGAAATAAAAGTTTGTAGCCCAAGTTATTTTATAAGAAATTATTGTTGAAATATGAAGGCTCACTTTCATATCGTGTACCAGTCACACTTCCTATAAAATGTTTAGAGATTGTTTTTGGTCCTATGGCATTTGCTAAAGCTCTGTTCAGTGAAAAATCTGTGTATTTACTCTTAACACTTTGCTTTAAATAATGTTTAAATTATTCTGAGGTGAGTTTGGTGCAGTTGGAAGGGAAACCTTTGTAAAGGTAAAGTCTTTGTTTTTTAAATTTTGTAAAGTTCAATAACTTAATTCTTGGTTACAAGAGTTTTTGAATGGTATAACTGTATTTGGAAAAGAAGAGATGATTATTTCCCTGGGTTTTCTTCCCAATGGAAGGTTGTGAAGTTTGTCTTGTTTTAATGAAGTTGTCATAGCTGTCACAGTTCAAAATGCACATTTTGACAAAGTGTGTTAAGAAAAAGAAGTATCTGTAATTCATTTGGCAGGTTGTTTTGGGTGAGATATGAGAACACTTATGGGAGTCTTCCCTGTGTCCCTGAAATCCTTTATTGCGCTGGAACGATAGCCTAAAATGTTGATGACAGCATCCTGTGGCACGTGATAATCTAGGTGTGCAAATTTTCAGCCCCGATTTCAACAGTGTATTGAAGGGGAATGTTGTTTTTTCTACTCTCAGTCAGCTCCTAGACCTAGAATACCCGTCTAAGAGGGAAGCTGCAGGGCAAGGCTAGGTCACCCTGATCTCCTAGCAGCTTATCAGAGAATTATGTGGGCACGTTGGCAAGGTCCCTGCTGTGAATGGAGCGTCTGTGCGTCTGGAGATGAAGATAACCCAGCGTGCGCCTGTAAAGGAGACCCCTGCCGAGGTAAGTGGTGGGGTCGGTGCCCTTTTGGCCAAGTGCTCATGTCGTAAACCAAGATACCTGTGCTCTCGGTTTTCCCACAAATATTGTTTGTATGTTTTGTTTTAGTAAGTGTATGTCAGATATTCTCCCCTTTCTATGTAAGTCTAAAAAGCCATTAGGTTTTCAGGTTTAAATCAATAAATGATTATAAGTCTAAAGTGATTGAATTTGTAGTTATTACAGTTCAGAACTACTTCTTTTTTTGTATACAGATAATTTACATGGTTAGGAAGTATAATTTGGTGGAATTCAGGAGTGTAAGACATCTGTACTGGGGAAATTTTGTTCTGGAAAATTTCTTCAAAGAATAAAAATGATTGCTACTTTTCATGTTACTAACAGACAAAAAGTTTTAATGGGCTGCCCTAAATCAAATATGAAAACTAGGAGAGAACACAAGATCGATACTATTAGGATTAAAATTAGAACCATAGAAAATATCCTTTTGGTAGGCCTCTTGCCATTTTTATTTAGGTTTTGTTTTATTTTCCTTTCTTGGGTTCCATTTATGTGTAGTTATGTGAAAAGTGGAATTTAGATTTCCTCTTTCACCTTTTTCAAACCTAGATTTTATGTGCAAATCTACAAATAGTGAAAACCTCTGGTCAGTTCATTAATGCAGACTTCTGGTTTATACAGAATTGTGTTTATGGTATAAAATATGTCCTTTGCTTACAGAGGTTTGTGGAGACTTAGAGAAGGTGCAGCTTTCAGAATCTAGTTAAAGCTAAAAGGAAGAAACTTTTATTTGCCTCTTTACACTGGAAAAACTAATAGCAATTGTAATTTACTCTGACCACCTGGTAGCTATCATTCTTGCCTCACATCAGTCAGTTGCTCTTTATACATATATGAGCACATTCGTAAACATTTGCCTGAAGAATTTTAATCATAGACTTTTGTAAAAATATTGTTAGCAATAGACCTTGTATGAATTTATTTACATGAAACGCTGTTATAAAAACAAGCCATAATTTCAATATCAGAATATAAAGTGTCTAAGTAAGATCCTCATCTCTGCCTCGTCAGAAATGCTAACACTCATCTCCAAGTCCTTTTAGGAAGGATCATCTTTAACCCATGTACATATTAAAAAATAATGTTGTAAGTATAGGCATTGTGAGAGTTGTTTTGTTTCCTTTACTATCATGAAGGACTCACGTATTATTCGTGGAGAAGGTGAAGCCACAGCTGGGAATGTAATAAACAGTCCCCAGATGAAACACTGTCTTTGCTAGGCTGTTTCTTGTAACTATTAAGTCACTGTGTTTTAGTGTTTATATTTTAAAATATCACACCTTTCTCCCTGATTATGTCCTTGAAACTTTACTATTTTGTAACTAGAAATAGTCTAGTCCTACTATTCCTTTTGGAATGTTGCCTCAGTTCAGGTAAACTTTCAAATTTGAGTGTGCTGGTAAAGGAAATGAATTTGGTATACTAAATGAAAGGGTCTTCACACTTTCGAAAACCCCATATGCATGTTAGAAATGTATGTTCCATTTGCATTAGTAGAAATCATTTGTAAATGTAAAGGTCTAACTTTTCTCTGTAATGACTCTTTGTAACACTTCCTAAATGCAAGTATTCTTGGCTCAGATCTGCCTTGGAGAGAAAAACCCTTTGCTTCCTAGAATAAATAAGGGTGGCTTATTTAAGATCTTCAGAAAGACCACTAAAAAGCACCTTTAAGTTAGGGAACAGTTGGTTTGGTAAAGGCAGGGTTTTGCTTTGGCTTTGTTACTGTTTAAGTTTTGCTTTTTTTGGCACTTTGGAAAAAATCATGTGTTTTGTAACATGAAACTACAGCTATTTATAGTTTCCAATTTAGTAAAGCAAGAACCATCATGTTGATTTAGGGGATGCCACAGGCACCTGTTTTTTTCTGTAACTGTTTCTGGGCAAATCTCTAGTCCTGAGATTCTTGTGATTAGCATATTTGTCAAGTTTGAGTTCATGTTCAAAGTTGGTAGGTGGAAAAGATGACAAAACAATTACATTTCTTAGGTTTTTCACTTAATAAATGTTTCTTGAGGACTGTAAAAGGTGACGGAGATATAATTAAAGTTCAGAAGAAGTGTTCAAAGAGATAATCAGGGAAAGCAGGAGAATGTCCCAGAGGAAAGGTTGTGCTCAGGAAAGTATTTGAAGCTCCTATTCACAGCTGAAAGAGTAGAAGGGCGGTTGCTTAGTGCCTTCAGTTTATGTGGCTGTTGAAATACACACACACACACACACACACACACGTATTTAAACGAGATCTTGAGATATTTTACATGCTAAGTGTTTGAGATACTGAGATCTCATGTGATTTTTATCCCCGTGCATCTCGTCTTCTACCAGCCACATTTCAGGGCTCCCATATGCACAAGACTGGTAGCTAGTAGGGTTGATTGTCCTGTCTCACCTTTCAGATCTCAGCTCACCGTTTCTTGGGGAGCCTTACTCTGGCTCCCCAGGCCCGTCAGTTCCCTTGCATCCTCAGCCACACTTATGGAGTGGTGTTCCTTTAGAGCATTTGTCATCCTCGTGAGTTCATCTTGAATTGGTGAGATTGTTGTCTCTTTCACTGCATTAGGCATGAGTGCCTCCCACTGTATATCCAGTCTTGATACACAACTGCTGCTAAGTTGCTTCAGTCGTGTCTGACTCTGTGTGACCCTATAGACGGCAGTCCACCAGGTTCCCCTGTCCCTGGGATTCTCCAGGCAAGAATACTGGAGTGGGTTGCCATTTCCTTCTCCAGTGCATGAAAGTGAAAAGTGAAAGTGAAGTCACCCAGTCATGTCCGACTCTTAGCGACCCCATGGATTGCAGTCCACCAGGCTCCTCCATCCATGGGATTTTCCAGCCAAGAGTACTGGAGTGGGGTGCCATTGCCTTCTCCATTACACACAACTGGGGCTCCACAAATAGTGTTTGGAGTGAATTGTGCTAATTGCTAGTGTCAGACCACTTGACCAGAGTCACATTTGATTTTAGAATCAGGCACTCAGTTCTTTCTAGTTTGTTTTGCTGGGATGAGAGTGTATAAAAATATCACTAATTTGAGAAGCAGTTTTAACTCTAAATTGTTTACTTGTAATAGTGTTTTCTTAGGTAATAGTTCTGTAAGCTATCATATATTTTTAACTAGTAGGAAGGTTTTAAACTATAAGCATATTTTTAAGTTGATTTAACAGACTTAATGATAAAAGAGGTTTAATCATTGAAAATAATTTTACTTAAATTCTTTGCTCACGTTCATCTAGAAAATTTTAAAGAGTAGCTTAAATTACTGTCAAATTAAGTTATTTAAAATGAATTTTTATAATAATGAGTTTTTAGATTGAAAATACTAGTCTTTTTTCTGTTCAAAGAATGCTTACTGTAACTTTGAGATGATTAAACCATGTGATCCACAGTATCTAATTATTTAAAGGCCAAGAGATTGTTTTGGCTATATTTTAGACAATCCTAGGTTGTCCAGTAGTCTTGAGTATAAGAGAGAAATTGAACTCTGTCCATTACATATGTAAGTTTATACTTTAATGAGTGTTATGCAAGTAGAAAGACTGAGATCTTCCTGAGGAGTTGGGTAAGAGTGCTTTGTGTAGTGTAGCTCATATTTGAACTCTGTCTTGGGCGTTTAAGAAGCAGAGAGGGAGGGGCCGTGCTTGCAGTCACAGGAACTGCACAGACACAGATGCAGGGGACACCTTGTAGTATTTCCTCTAAATGACTGGAGGCCTGTAGTTCCACCCATGGCTACAGCAGTGTCTCTGGGATGGGGGCAGAGCCAGGAAGGGCTGCTTGTGGCCTCTGAGAGGTGGGAACCTGTCCTGAGCAGCTGGGCACAGGGTGGCAGTGGGGGTGGTGGACACCCATAAAATGTGGACACTGGGTAGTCAAGGGTAGAAGGAGCTGGGGTTAGGGCCACCCACCCCTGTGGGTGTCAAGAGGAGAGGGCAGGGTCTGCACTGTTTCCCACCCCTGGACAGGAAGCTGAGGACTAGGCATCATTCTGGGAAACTTCTTTAAATATCAGTGACCATGGGTGTCTGTATATTTAGTGAATTTAATGGAAACATATTGTGTAAAAAGTCTGTGCTGTGCTTGGTCGCTCAGTCATGTCCAACTCTTTGTGACCCCATGGACTTCAGCCCGCCAGGCTCCTCTGTCCATGGTATTCTCCAGGCAGGAATATTGGGTTGCCATGCCCTCCTCCAGGGGATCTTCCCAACCCAGGGATGGAAGCCAGGTCTCCTGCATTGCAAGCGGATTCTTTGCTGTCTGAGCCACCAGGGAATCCCTGGTAATAAGTCCGTTAATTACCAAAGGGCAGGGTATACTTTACAAAATAAAAATGATTTCAGAGACATTTTTCACTGCATGCTGAGTCTTTTAATGCAAATTATTTTGTCCTCAGATGATAACCTGACTTTGCTGTGTGGTCATATTAATTTCAATCAACTTAAAATTGAGAGGGTATTTTCATGAATTAATTTCTTAAAATTACCGTACATGTTTTATTAGTGTATTGGGGTTTTAACTATGTATGTTAGAGACTGTTTCAGCTTGTCAGTCACAAGAGTGTTGTTGTGGTGGCTTTTCACTATACTCACCTTCTGAGCCTTAAGTAAGGTTTCAGTGTGGGGGAAAAATAGGTTCATGTTTTGGTAAAATGTACACTATGTCATTGATAATAAAACAATATATTTGATCACTGTTAGATTTCATAAACATACATAATTCACATTCAAATTTTATGATATTTTATCCTTATAATTGATTTTGGTAACTTAACTGTTTCAAAGTGTTGGATTATGTTAATGTTTTAGGTCTCATCTTTTGTTTAAAGGAATTAAAATACTCTTTATTTCTCCATACAGGTTTGAGTTCTGTGAGCCTGCATTTGTGGTTGGTAATTGCCTGCAGATAGCATCAGACAGTCATCAGTATGATCGAATCTACTGTGGAGCTGGGGTCCAGAAGGACCATGAGAACTACATGAAGATTCTGCTGAAAGTTGGGGGCATTCTGGTCATGCCCATAGAAGACCAGGTAGCGGCCACTGTCCTTCTGCTCGATGGTGCAGGAGACACACTCAGTGTAGGATGGGGGCTGTTACGACAGTGAAAGGTGCACTGTGATTGTTAAGGAAGAAGTACTTTCCACACAGGCATCTGTATAGAGAAGCACTGACGTGGACTCATAGCTCTTAACCAGAGCAGGTGTGGAAAAGGCCCCTGACCTAGGGAAGGAAGAGCCAAGCTGAGCTCTGCCCGTGTGTGCTGTTGGCCACGCTGCTCCTCCACACCCACCCCCCGGCTCGCCCCACCAGTGTCCTCGCTGTTGAATATGGTGGCCTCTTCTAGCTGAAGGGTTGTGGTTGAAACTACTTAACTTCATTTCAGAAACCAGTACATTTTTAGATCTTCTTTTAGTACGACATAGACTCATTTGAAACTGTTTTTCACCTTTGATTTGGAATAATTAGGTATAATAAACGTGTGGAATAATAGTCTATTCAGAAAATGGGTGGATCTTTTACTTTAGAAATTTATGAATATACATTTCAAAAAATATCTTTTATGTTCATACTAACCTGAGATGTTTACAACACCCTGTGGTTTATAAGTGGGAGCTGGACTGTCCCAGATGACTGGGACCTAGTGTGATTGCCTTGGCGTCTCTCAGAGTTCTCTACTTTCACAGCATGTGAATTGCAGGTCGGAGGACCTCACCACACTGTGTTTGTCAGTTATTAAAAAAGAGAATATAAAGTATTCATTAACATATGTTCTTGGAACAACATTAACTTGAATGCTTCCAAAGTTGAGACTCCCAGATTAATCATCTTTTTTCCTGTTGTCCTTTAAAGATATATTTTTAAAGATCTAAAATATGGTTTCCCATTGGTATTTTACTGAATATTTCTTATATACATGTGCTAATGTAAACTATAATAATGGGTTGACTTTTATGATATAAATTGACGATACTGATTTGTCCCTATCAAGCCATGTACTGCTGATGGGTGTTTGTTGAGTGGGAAAGCTCTAATCCCTTTGTGACTAATTACATTTATTCAAGAAGTATGAAGTTGGGATTAGAATCTGTATTTTATTACCACCCTGGAAGATTGTGAAGTTGACTCATTGGTTCAGTAATCAAAATGTGTTTTTACTGATATAACACTCTAACTACACAACTGTGTGAGACGTGTGTTTTGGGAGCCAGTGGCAGGTATGTGTTAAGAGTAACACCCCTTGATGACATCAGACCCCCATCTTAATATAACCTCCAGAGCCATTTGTGTACATGGAATATGTTGTAAAACCAGTACTTGCGATTCCTCCTGTATTAGTTTATGGTAAATATTTAAATGAAGGTAATTGGGTGCATTCAAATACAAGTGATTATAGAGCAATCTCTGCTGTTTTTCTGTTAAAACAAACTTATGAGTGTAAGGTGGTCACACTTCCCTGATTGAGCCATTCTGTTTTTTTTCACCCTCTAAATAGTTAACACAAATTATGCGAACTGGACAGAACACTTGGGAAAGTAAAAACATCCTTGCTGTGTCATTTGCTCCACTTGTGCAGCCAAGTAAGAATGACAATGGCAAGCCAGACTCTGTGGGCCTCCGTAAGTAACCTTGTGGGAGATAAAGAGAGCTGACGTGTGTGTGTTAGAGAGAAGCTTCCTTGTAGCTGTGGCCTGAGAGCTTCAGTTCATAGTACAATTCTATAGCAGCCAGGACTAGTATTGTCTGGTCCACTAGATCTTCTCGTGACTAGGAACCAGGAGGATGAAAGTACAGAAAACGCTATTTTTGAATAATTAGGGTAGAGAATTATCTGAAAGTTTCTGTATTATCAGAAGAACATTTAAATGAAACTTGTGTGGAAGCTGTTTTAGGACTTAGGAGTGTTAGAAGTGGCTGAAGCAGGTCTGAGTCCTTTTCCACTCTGGGACCCTTGGGTTCTTCTGAACTTGGGCTGCTGTGACAGGTAATTGGTGTGGTGGGTCCCTGGAACAGCAGTCAGTGTTGGCAGGAGAGGCAGACAGTGCGGGTGTTGAAAGAGTACCCGGAGTGTGGGGGAGTCAGGAGCAGGGCCATTGAGAAGACAGAGGTGTTTCTTGGCATCTTTGTAACTTCTGAAGCTCTTTCCTGGGTGATTCTCCACCCCACCTCCTGCAGCAACCTCTCTATGTTTGCCTCCCCTGTCTGCCCCCATGTCTTAACAGGTCATGGTGGGCTGACAGCAGGTCATGGTTGGGTGATGACACTCCCATATCTGTTGCCAGCCCTGTCCCTGCCCCTCAGTCCCCTGACTACTCAGTTCTCCTGTGCTCCACCTGCTGTGAGTTACCTGTCCTTCCCAAGAGGGTTTATGCATATGCCTGGGCTGTCTGTGCCCACGACCCTTTGGCCACCCCGTCTGCTGGCCCAGGTGCTAGAGTGATCTGCACCTAGTCAGTGCTCTTCCCTGAGTCTGTGTTTGATGGAAGTCAAAGTTTTTACATGTCTCTGTCTTCTGATGTTCACTGAGAAGTATGTAATGTTTCACTTTTTATGTTTTCCGTGTGTTTTTAGCCCCCTGTGCTGTCCGGAACCTACAGGACTTGGCTCGCATTTACATCCGACGCACGCTTAGGAATTTCATAAATGATGAGATGCAGGCCAAGGGGATTCCTCAGAGGGCTCCACCCAAAAGGAAGAGGAAGCGAGTCAAGCAGAGGATTAACACTTACGTCTTTGTGGGCAACCAACTCATCCCCCAGCCTCTTGACAGTGAGGAGGACGAGAAGATGGAGGAAGACAAAGAGGAGGAGGAGAAGGAACCGGGCGAAGCCTTGAAGCCGGAGGAGCCACCCCAAAACCTGCTGCGGGAGAAGATCATGAAGCTGCCCCTGCCAGAGTCTCTAAAAGCCTACTTGACATACTTCAGGGAGAAGTAGCTTAGAGCAAGAAGAAAGGATGCCTACTGATAATTCCTTGCGTCTTGAAAATGTAGCATTTGTTAGGAGTTAAAAGAGAATTCTTTCTTTCATCAGAGTAAATTTATAGTGGAAAAAAGTATAACTTGTTTCTGTCTTAGTAATAAAAATGATGTATTCAGTGATTAAAAAGAATCCCTTTTATAAAATATATTTTTCTTTAAATCTTGGAAAAATTGCTGTTTTAACTCAGAGCAGCTTCAGGAGTGGAACTCAGCCGTAGTCAGGACTGGGTCTGCAGATCCCTGTTTGGTTCCTAACAGAACTAGTTAGTAGCAGTGAGGGCTTGACTTGACTTCCCTCAGGGAGACACAATCATGAAGCGCATGTGATCAGATTTGAACTGCAGTCATGTGCAGTTCCTGCATGGAAACTGTGTCTAGCAAGGAAGGCAGACACTTTGCAGACCCCCTACTTGCGTTGCAGTCCCCACTGCCAAGTCGCTGTAGACCTACTCCGGGCAATGTATGAGTGCAATAACAATGCAGATACTGAATAATTTAGCTTTAAAAACCCACGTTTCATGGAATTCAACAGCACCGCTACTCTCGCTTTTGAATCTGTTGCCAAAAGACATGGGGGTAAACGTCTGCTTCTCTCATCAAGATTTTAAGAGCACATCAAGTGAATATCAGAGCAAGATGTACATGCTTACAGCTCTTAGTTTGTATGGACCCTTGACATTTTCAGTATTTAAACAGGATGAGGCTGTGTTACTCTGAAGTTTTAGAAGGTAGTGGTGTATTTAGGACTGTTCTCCCTGTCGTCCACTGTATAGAGTGTCTGGTTCAGGAGAGGCATAGTTCTGTGTGGCTGTCAATGGCTTGTGGGTGAGTCAGGCTGGAGCAGGCTGGCCACAGGTGCACTTTAGCAGAGGGAGCTTCTGGTTGATTGCAGGTTTGCCCTGCGCAGGTAGGGCAGGACTGCCTGCCCTGGTCTGAAACTCACCTCTCTGGTGTCGGGAGCGTTCACAGAAATGACATGTAGATGCCTTTTGCGCTGAAAATCCAGAATCATAGTTTAATCTTGGGACCTGCATTGGGCTCATTTAACTTCTTCCCATGTTTTTATTTTGTGGTTGTTTCTTGTGGTGAAATAACAGTGATTTTCATTTTTTGCTTAATATCACATACTTTATTCATTTTTTGAATGTCAGTGGTAAAACAGGTAGTAAATGCCATTCTTAGCTTACTAGGGCCTGAAGAGTCATTCCTTGCTTAGGAAAGTAAACAGTGTAGCCTATTTACTATTTAGTGTTCTGATGGATTATATATGTTTTTAGAAGGAGGAATTTGAGAGTGTCACTTCCTGCCACCAGCATCACTGTTACGACTGTTGATTATACATGCTTGAGGAAATGCAGTCACAGTGCAGTTGGAGGACTATGATGTTCTGCAGAGGTTCACACACGGACGGTTCCAAAACACCTCAGTTCTGAAAACTCTACGCATGTAAAAACAAGTGTTCAAAATATTCTGAGCATGAATTATCCCAGGATCCCTTTAGTAACGTCAAAGATGATTTCACGGAAGCTGTTGGTTTTGTACCGCCAACTGAGCTGGGGGCCAGGAGGTTGGGGGTATAGTGTCTCCACAGGGTTTCTTAGATGACTACTAAGCTACAGTTACTGTTACATGCCCATCTCATTTCTATCAAGGAAAAACATTTGTTTCGTACAGTTATCATATTAGAAATGGTCATTTTATTTTGAAACAAACGTGCTTCGGGAGATTAATCTTGAGTTCCTGGTGCCCACATATTTTTATCTTGTACCCCCACCCCAGCTTTGTTGTTTTGAAACGAGTGTCCACGTATGTAAAGATGACCTTTTCTTAAATGATTTTACTATTCACGAGGAAAGTTTTTGTTAAGGATATATTTGAAGACTGACTTTTTCATATCAGCTTTCATTCTGTTGGCCTTGGCAAAATGTACAAAAGATTTTCATAATCATTACCTATTTTTTGGTCATTGAAATGTATCTTTTGTGTTTTTAAATGCATTTGTTTTACAGTTGTGACCCGACTATTGAAGAAGTAGAAATAAAAAATGAAATTTTAAGTGAAAGTCCTTTATCTATTAATGGGAATATATTAGAATGATTGAGGATATTTTGGGTGTTTATTTTTTAATGAATCATGTTATATTTGAGTGTGAATAATTATGCTTTATAGGTGGAGAGATTGCAAATAAAGATGAAGTAACTGAAGGTGATGAGCAGTGCATTCATGGGGTTTTACAGCGGGATAAGCTTTATTTATTTTGCAGAGAGAAAGTAGGCCTGAAGGGGGGAGCAACACTTCCCTAAGTGAGACCACTGGTTGAAGATGGTGTGAAATAGTGTCTAGCATCTGATAAAGTCCAAAAACTGCCAGCCACACTGTAACTACCAGGAAGGTCATTTAAATCTGTGCTGCTTGTTGGTTGATATATCTTGGTTCTAGTATTAATAAAGATGTCATTAAAATAGCATTCGTAGTTAAAATACAGAAAATGTAAGCATTGGTTTCTAGCTGTTTGAGAGGATAAAAGTGAAGCAAAAGCTGTTAAATTACAGGAAAACTTGGAAAATTATTTTAAATAAACACTTGCATATAATTAAGCATCACTGTCAGTGGCCTGTGTTTTCTTTTTCCCTTTTCAAGCTTAGAGAAGCTCAGTACCTGCGGATACAGCACAGAGGTGTCTGTGTCTGGACCTCTCACTGCCTTCTGACTGTGGCCATGTCTGAAGGCCGTGGGATGCTTAGAAGTTAATTTTTATAAAGTATTTGAGTAGATATGAGGGATATATATAAGGTGCATGCAAAGTCTAAGAACTGATTGAATGTACACGTAAGGGCAGGCATCTGGCTTTCTGCTGTGGTTTTACACACACTTGTATCTCTAAGCGATGTGAGTGCACCCTGTGTGTTCCTGTGCACTCACTCCTCACTGCACGTTGTCAGAAGAGCCTGGTCCCTGTTCTCTGTAGCGATGCTAGGTCACAGCTTCGTGACCTGTTCATCCTACCACTGCTTCGTGACCTGTTCATCCTACCACTGATGGACAGGTGGTCCCCTAGACTACTCAGCATGCCTGTGGCTGTGTGTGCCAGAGTCTTCAAGCACCTGGCCAGGAGCAGAAAGCGCTGCCTAGAGGCCGTGACAATGTCCACCTTTCCCGGATGGTGCAGAATCACGCAGACTTGTGTCCCTTCTGGCAGTGTTTAAATGTTCTAGCTATTCCGTATCCTCATGAAGTGCTGTTGGGCTTTGTCACTTATCAGAGAGGTTTTGCATCTTTTCAAGTGCTTCTTGATTTCAGGTTCCCTTTTGGTAAAATTCCCATTAAAATTTGGTAAAATCTGAATTCACCAAAATCCTTTTGGTAAAATCCCCATTAAAAAAATGAAATTAAAAGATGCTTGCTCCTTGGAAGAAAAGCCATGACAAAGCTTATGACAAAAGCTAGATAGTGTATTTAAAAGGAGACATTACTTTGCCAACAAGGGTCCATCTAGTCAAAGCTATGATTTTTCCAGTAGTCATGTATAGATAGATGTTAGAGTTGGACCGGAAAGAAAGCTGAGCACCCAAGAATTGATGCTTTTGAACTGTGGTGTTCGAGCAGACTCTTGAGAGTCCCTAGGACTGCAAGGAGATCCAACCAGTCCATCCTAAAAGAAATCAGTCCTGAATATTCATTGGGAGGACTGATTCTGAAGCTGAAGCTTCAATACTTGGGCCACCTGATGTGAAGAACTGACTGATTAGAAAAGATTGAAGGCAGGAGGCAAAGGGGATGACAGAGGGTGAGATGGTTGGATGGCATCACTGACTTGATGAACATGAGTTTGAGTAAGCTCCAGGAGTTGGTGATAGACAGGAAGCCTGGTGTGCTTCAGTCCATGGGATCACAAAGAGTTGGACATGACTGAGTGACAGAACTGAACTGAAAATTCCTAATCAGGTCTTTTGTAAACTTTTTAACTGATAGTTTCTTTTTAAAGATTTTTTTATTTTTGACCTTCGTTGTATCCTTATGTCTTTACGTGTGTTTCTCACTAACTTCACAGGCTTTGCCCTCAATCTTTCCCAGCATCAGGATATTTTCCAATGAGTTGGCTTTTCGCATCAGGTGGCCGAAGTATTGGAGCTTCAGCATCAGTCCTTCCAGTATATATTCAGGGTTGATTCCATGTCTAATTCCAGTATCTGAACTCTGGTGGGCTTTTTCTCATGAAAGCTAACCTACTGTCAGCTAGCTTTCATGAGCCCTGTTTCTCTTGTACTTTGTGAGCGCTGCTGGTTCACTGACCTCTTTAAGTACTGGATTTAAGGTTTTCACAGCACTCAGGGAGAGTGGTATGACTATCCATGGCAGAGCGAATCTGGGCATGTTACATCTTCAGGGAGACTTAACTCCCTTCCTCCTTTCGAACAACCAGTTTTGAAATAGGCAGTTTTCTTTGCCTTTTCTGGGAGCTGGGGGTGGGTAGGTGGATTATTTTTAGTTCACCGTTACTGAACTTGATGGGTGGGGATGGAGATTCTAGCCAAGACTCCCCACTTAATTTAGGAAAGGACTTTTCTTTTCTTCCTGTGGCCCTACTGTCCCAAATCTGCAGTTAATGTGATTTGCTTAGTTGCTCAGTCGTGTCCGACTCTTGTGACCCTATGGACTGTAGCCCACCAGGCTCCTCTGTCCATGGGATTCTCCAGGCAAGAATACCAGAGTGGGTTGCCATTTCCTCCTCCAGGGGGGTCTTCCTGACCCACGGATCAAATCTGGATTTCTGGCATCACTTAGTTAAGTAAATTCTCCAGCTAAACAAGACTCCTCCACCTTGCTGACTTTGCATTTTCACAATGCAGCTGTGTTATTCATAAGCTTCCTGGGTCCTGCAGTTCTTAGCTTTATATTCGTGGAATGTAACAGTAGTCTTTTTTTTCTTCTCATTAAACATCAGCTTAGGCTTTTAAACCAGAAAGTTTTCAGTCTTTCCTTCCAGAAAAAAAAATGCCCTACGAATACAATGTAATATTTATGATATTTTGGGCTGAAAACGGTAACAAACCTGCTCCTCTCATCCAAGTTCTCCAAATTGCAAACATCAGCAAGAACGTTGGAATGGTAGCAATCAGCCTGAAAAGAAGACGGCTTTGTGAGTTTATTGATAACAGACAATAAAAGACACATGAACGATGTCAAGCATAGTTCAAGGTTATTTTAAAATAAATCGTTCTTGTTCATGGAGATGAATTTCTTCTTTATATATATGTATATATATATATATATATTAAAAACAAAAACAAAAATAAAAAAACCAACGTAAAAGTTCGAACATTCTGCCAAAAGAGGGCACTATTCACCAAAAGTAGAAGAGAAAGTGACTGAACAATTACTGAGGCGAATGAATTTGTTTTCCCTCGTGCTAAAGGTGGGTAAAATTTGACAAAACGTTCTCCACTCACCATCTTTGTCTCCCACGCTGGTCATCTGGAATTGTTGCTTAAACTGATCAAGTTTTACTTTGTTTTTCTGTTTTATATATATATATATATTTTAAGTTCTATTTTATAGATGAGAGTTGTTTGAAGATTTCAGTCTCTAAAGATAGAACCAGGAACTTCTCATACATACCTGCTTACCGAGCGACCAGAACGTGCACGCTGAACCGAGAGACGCATTCACTGCAGAAGCTGCCCCTTCCACGGGTGCCCGTGAGCGAAGCGGGCAAGCACCCGGTCTGCAGGCGCGGGGCCCCGGGGTGTGCTCCGCGCGCACACGCGTGCGCGAGCAAGTCTGCTGGGGCGGGGGGGCACACCTGTCCTGTTACATATTCAGTAGTCAAGGAGAAATCAGAAATCACTGGGCCAGTGTCTGAGGAGCGCAATATACAGAAAGAAAGGAAACCATTTTTTGAGAGCAGACAAAAGTAAGGGGTATGTGCACCTGGATAAGCCAGTTATCACCACACCTGCCCGTTAGGGTTTGAAATGTCATTGGATAAAAGAAGAAAAGCTGTCCTGCGTGGACGAAATAACTAGTCACAGTGAGCTCCGAAGCTCCCCCACCCCCACCCCCAGCGGCTGAGAGGCTGGCCTCTGAAACTGTGCAGCGACCGCGACCGAGGGAGGGGACGCGCGCCTGCCCAGCGACTTTGGCGCGCAGGAGTCCTCGCCCCGCAGGCCCCGGACGAGCCCCCAGGCCTCCTCCTCCACCCCCAGGTCCCGGCCCAGATCAGGTGGTCAGAACCGGTTTCTACCTTTCCTGCGACCCCAGGCCTCCATGCTTAGACTGGAAGGAAAGCGAACAGTGAAATGAATTGGTGAGCTCCTGGGTCCATCTCCTTTCCAACATCTTCCAGAAATTTCCACGGAGAATTGTCATCTTCATTCCTTTGGTAACTTTCCTGCACAGATTCCCAATTTAGTCCCTTTATCATTCCCCACCCCCACCCCACCCGACTCCCATATTTCCTACTCTGAATTGAATGAACGGGGTCTGTTCCACTTGGAAATAACTCATGGGGCTCGCGTCCACGCCGAGTACTGCTCTGGGCTGGGCCTTGCCCCGCACCCCCCGGTGGGCGATGCTCCTGGTTCCCCCAAGCCACTCCCCCCACCCCGCCACCCCCTCTCCACGAGGCCAGGAGCGTGGGGGCGGGGGCCTCTGGGCACCCAGTTCAGCACCCAGGGGCCCCCCGAGAACTGGGAGAGCACACATCCTACTTCTGCGTGGGATGTGGGGAATCATGAAATGAGGGTTTTTAGCTCGGTGATGAAAGTTGACTCTGGTGGTTGGCTGTTACATAAAACATATATATTCGGCCCATAATCATCATAATTTTTATTAAGTGTTTTGTTAATTTTGTATGATCTTGAATATGGAATTGTCTTCCTAGAAAAACTCACAAGACAGATTCTTAAGCCAAGGGCCGCTTCCCGCAAAGTGGATGCTCTTCCTGGCTTGTCAAGTCTCAGGACCGTAAATAGCAAATCTCTGCGTGTTTTTTAGAAAGTAAAAGAGCATACTTTTGGAAAAGAATACTTGCAGAAACTGAATCATAAATAAAATATAGCTTCTGGCAGGAATTGGGACGCCAAGAAGAAGACGTAAGGGCTATTTTAAGAACCATCCTGGTCTGTCGTTGCAAGTGAAGGCGTGAGGGCTGCACACAGGAGGAGCTGAATTCAGCGACCTGGGTGTGAAGCGGACTCTGCGTGGTCCGCCCTGGGATCCAGGGAGAGATGCTCAGTCCCACAGAGCCTGTTTCTTCCTCCGCAGCAACAACAATATCTGACTTGGAGAGTTGTGAGTCTGGAACAAACAAGGATCACTAAGTGCTTTGAGGGTGCCTGGTCCATGGGAGCCGTGCGGTGGGTAAATCCTGTGCTTCTTACAGATATGTGTAGAGGAGGACGTGGAGGAGAAAGACGATGAGGACATGAGGGTGACGTGTCTGAGCCTCTCCAAGAGCAGAGGGTCAGGGCGAGGAGCAGAGCTTGCCAGGATGGTGGACACCTGCCCCCCTCCCACCCCAGCCCGCTGTGGTCACCTGAGTGAAATCATCCCAGGGCCTCGCCTCCGATGGTGTGGCTCACGGCTACTGCAGAGAAGCGATTCAGGTCCCACGTCTATGAGTGTTGCTCAGATCTGGACTCTGTTTCCACTCCGAATCTCTGTGCTTCCTCACTTCCTGTCACACCCCAGAGGACACTCTCACTACCCCCTACCCTGGATTCCAGCTCACTTTATGCAGCCCATGTGCTTGGCATGGACTCAATTGTGGGTAAAAAGGACACTTATTAGCAATCTGAGAACTGAAGGTGAAGCTGGGATTACCTTGACCCCCTGTTCTGCTGAGGGTGGCTGAGCTCTCTCCTGGCACCAAGGTGCTGTGAGGGCCTGGTGACTCTGGCCGCCGACCTTCACTGGGGATCATTGCTCTGGAGCCCTTGTGGGGTGTCAGTGTCCTGGTGCATACACCATCCTCTGTGCTTGATGATGATGCGGTTCCTACCACGGGGAGGTGGAGGGGGTGCTCGGAGGGGTACTCTGTCCCCCTCATGGGTAAAAGGGGGAATCGAGTCTTCCTGCCATGGGAGGGAGCAGCGATGACAGAGGTTCTAGGCTGTTGTGTCGTGTGTACACATGGGCGGGTGGCCCTGAGACTGCCTGTAGGAAAAGGGAAGTTTGTGCATCTTATTTACCTCACTTTGTCTTGAACGGGAAAATGGTGAAGGTTTGAGTCACGACTCCTGAGCCTGCTGTGAAGAATGTAACCACTGACAGAGGTGAGGACAGCCTGGTGTGGTGGGATGACTGAGCCTGCCTCTGTCTGAAGGCGTCTGTGATGGGGGATGCAGACTGGGGTCTCCTCTGAATGCAGGGGAGCTCACAGGTCAGGAGGGGACTTGGGGTGGCAGGTGCGAGATGACTGACAGGTATGAGATGACTAAGAGAAGACATGGTGGGGGGGGTCTCTTGCTGGAGGGAGAATGGGAGAAACACACCTCTGGGCTGGGGGATCACTCCACACCCAGCTGAGAGACAAGAGGGGCTGCCCCCCAATGCCTTTGAACAATCGTGAGTGGAGCAATGTATTAAGTTGCTGTTGGTATTTTCCTTGATGGATTAATTTCATGATAAAGGTAATAAGTATTAGAACCACTGATTTTCTACCTTTTGTCCATGTAGGTTTTTCATACAAAGTTTGTCTCCCTTTGCTCTGCTGAGGTTTGCAATCATATCAGCCTGTAAACTTGCCCCAACGGGCTTTGTGGATGGAGAGTGCTAATTAGTAAGCCAGCCACCTGTGTAAATAACTACTGTATAAATACATGTTCAACATAGTTTATGGGAGAACAAGCCCTATAAAAGCTATATTATTCTTATGTACATATTTAATTTTGGAACAGAATGAATCACTGTGAAACCTTAAATTTCAGAAGCCCTTCCTTGGGTAAATTATATGCATAATACAATTTCACAATGACTGAAAATAGCTTGCGTATCTTATTCTAAAGTGTGAAAATGTCTTATGATAATAGACACATTTTTTGATCTTTTATATGAATTTCATAAAATAATATGGAGGAATTAGGTATATACATTTTCAAATTATAGTTTTTAAAGAAATAGCCAATGTCTGTTCTTTTGTATCTACTCTATTGACATACTTTTAACTCATTCTTTTAAATCTCTTATGTGAACTTACATATTCAGAAGATATATGATTCTTTTAACCATTTAAATATTAACAGCCATCTAAAGTTGTTAATACTTTCATCTTCCCACCATAGATAATTTAGAAACAGTAACATTGATGGCATTTCTCTGGAAAGCAGTAAGGAATAGCCTTTAAAAATGATGCTTAATAAAGCATTTTTATTAACTAGCTAGTGACTGCCTTTGGAAATTACATTGATTTTAATCTTTTGAAATTTGACACTATTGTTTTTCAGTGGGGAGGAAAATTCTGATATTCTTCCAAAACAAATTGTTGTTCAGCTTTGTCGGATCCTTTGTGAACCCATGGACTGCAGCATGTTAGGTTTCCCACCTCTTCACTATCTCCTGGAGTTTGCTCAAACTGATGTCCATTGAGTCGGTGATGCTAACTAACCATCTCATTTTCTGCTGCCCTCTTCTCCTACCTTCAATCTTTCCCAACATTAGGATCTTTTCCAATGAGTTGGCTCTTTGTATCAAGTGGCCAAAGTGTTGGAGCTTCAGCTTCAGCATCAGTCCTTCCAATGAATATTCAGGGTTGGTTTCCTTTAGGATTAACTGGCTTGATCTCCTTGTTGTTCATGGGACTCTCAAAAATCTTCTTCAGCACCCTAATTCAGAAGCATCGGTTCTTTGCCACTCAGCATTCTTTAATGTCCAACTCACATCCGTACGTGACTATTGGATAAATCATAGCTTTGACTATACAGACCTTTGTTGGCAAAGTGATGTCTCTGCTTTTTAATTTGCTGTCTAGGTTGGTCATAGGGCTTTCCTGATAGCTCAGTTGGTAAAGAATCTGCCTGCAACGCCGGAGACCCTGGTTTGTTTCCTGGGTCAGGAAGATCTGGAGAAGGGATAGGCTACCCATGCCAGTATTCTTGGGCTTCCCTTGTAGCTCAGCTGGTAAAGAATCTGCTTGCAGTGCGGGAGACCTGGGTTCGATCCCTGGGTTGGGAAGATCCCTTGGAGAAGGAAAAGGCTATCCACTCCAGTAATCTGGCCTGGAGAATTCCATAGACTATAGTCCATGCAGCTTCAAAGAGCTGGACACGACTGAACAACTTTCACTAGGCTGGTCATAGCATTCCTTCCAAGAGGCAAGTATCTTAATTTCATGGCTGCAGTCATCATCTGCAGTGATTTTTGGATGCCAAGAAAATAAAATCTGTCACTATTTCCACTTTTCCCCCATCTATTTGCCATGAATTGATGGGACCAAATGTAAAACATAGACTTCACTTTGAAAATTCACTTAAAGTTCTGAATATTATGAAATGAAAGAATCCTGTTGTTTCAGTCACCATTAAACCATTAAAATTGCAGGGATATTAAAGTTTTCCTATAGATGGATCAAATAGGCCACTCATATCAAGGCACTGCATTGAAATTACACTGCAATTAGTATTTGATGCTCTTTTAAAATCACATTTTGCATAGTAGCCATCTCTTCTTATATCAGTTTACGTGATCCCTAAGATTTCTTAACCACGACTCCCAGGAGCAGGATTCTTTAGGGGAGAGTGTCTCCTAGAAAAGGCGGGGGGCTGCTGTAGAGGACTGCAAACCACTTTTCATGTTGCACATAAAGATCCAGTTCAGCAGAGCAACCGGGAATAACTGGCGATAAAAAATGGACCGCTGCTGAGAATGGTGTAAATTGTATACGCTTAGTGAAGGGACTTTTCAACGTGAAAGACTCAAGATACCCTGTTTCTTAGCGGGATGTTGAATTTGATAACATGATAATAAACGCATGGGCTCCCCTGTTGGCTCGGTGGCAAAGAACCTGCCTGCCAACACAGGAGATGAGGGTTTGATCCCTGAATTGGGAAGATCCCCTGGAGAAGGAAATGACAATCCACTCCAGTATTCTTGCCTGGGGAATCCCATGAATGCAGAAATGTGGTGGGCATCCGTGGGGTCACAAGAGTCAGATAGACTTAGAGGCTAAACAACAAATAACGAACAAACAAAGGTAACCAATCTGATCAAACTATAGCAAGTGAAAGTGAAAGTGGCTCAGTCATGTTGGACTCTTTGTGACCCCATGGACTATACAGTCCACGGAATTCTCCAGGCCAGATCCTAACGCCTGAAGAATCCCAGGCAGATTCTTTACCAACTGAGCTATCAGGGAAGCTTCCCTGGTAGTTCATCTGGTAAAATGTCTGCCTGCAGTGCAGCAGATCTGGGTTTGATCCCTGGGTTGAGAGGATCCCCTGGAGAAAGGAATGGCGACCCCCTCCAGTATTATTACTTGGAGAATTCCATGGACAGAAGAGCCTGGTGAATTGCAATCCATGAGGTCGCCAAGAGTTGGACCAACCAAACTATAGCAAAGTGATCTGCTATATGGGACCTCCAAGAGGAACCCCAATGCAGAATGCAGGCTGGAAAGAGGGGCTGGCTGGATCTGCCCCAGGGGAGTCTGGTCTACCCTGAGGGTCCCATCCTCCACCACATCCCTTCTCATTCTTGGGTTCAGCAATAGATTCTTGGATACAATACTGAAAGCACAGTGACAAAAGAAAAAGTAGATAAATAGTCCTTCACCAAAATTAGCAACTAGGACGCCATTAAAAAATAAGACAAAGAATGGGAGAAAATTTTCAGATCATATATCTGACAAGAATCTTTTGTAAATAGAACAAAGAGCCCTTCCACCTCAGCAACAACAACAACAAAATAGGTAACACAGTCAAAATTGAGGAAAGTATTTAAAGAGCTGTTTGTTGAAAGAAAATATATAAATGACCAATAAAGCTCATCAGAAGATGCTCAACATCATTAGTCACTAAGGAGATGCAAATCAAAGCCAGAATGAGCTGTAACTTTAACCCTTGAGAATGGTGAAAATGAAAAGATAAAAACAAGCGTCAGCAAGGATGTGGAGAAACCCTGCTGATGGAATTGTGAAATGAACCACTCTGGTGAACTTCTTGGCAATTCCTCAGAGCCTTATATGTAGAATTACCACATGACCCAGTAACCCAAATCCTAGGTAGATAACCACGATAAACGAAAACATGTTTCCACACAAAAGGCTGTACAGGGATGTTTACAGTAGTGTGTCGTTGTTCAGTTGCTAAGTTGTCTCTGACTCTGCGACCCCATGGACTGTAGCACACCAGGCTCCTCTGTCCTCCGCTATCTCCTGGAATTTGCTCAGATTCATGTCCATTGAGTTGGTGATGCTATGTAACCATTTCATCCTCTGCCACCCCCCCCTTTTTTTTTTCCTGCCCTCAGTCTTTCCCAGCATTAAATTCTTTCCCAATGAATCGGCTCCTAGTAGTAATATTCATCAAGACGTGATCCAAATGCCCATCGATAGATAAGTGGATAGAGACAATGTGGTGTGTCCATTCCCTGGAATATCCTTCAGCAGTGAAAGGGCAGTACTGATTCATGCTACAGTGTTGAAAACGCTTTGCTTAGTGAATGGAGCCAGACGCAAACCAACATATATTGTATGGTTTTATTTGTATAAGCATTTAGAAGAAACACATCTTGAGGGCGATCTGGTTTCGACATCTGTCACCTCATTGATAGCCAGGGTTGATTTGGCTGATCTGGCTGGCTGGGTGGGTGTCCCCTTTCCTTTCTCACCTCTCCCTGTGCATCCCTCCCAAAGCTGCATGCTCGGTTGAAGAGGACGACCATCCCCCATAGAGGAGGACCGGTCCTCGGTCAAGGGCGTGCAAGCAGTTGTGCTCTCCTGCTAGAACCTCCAACAAGCTCTCAGAATAGACACCTTGTAGAGAGAGTGATGTAGGGGCCGTGGAGTGGGTGAGTCCATGGGAGGATTTCTGCTCATGAGGATGTGTGATGAGATAGATGAACGCAGGGTGTGATGATGTTTTGGGTTTTGTGGGGTGATGAAAATATTCTAAAAGTAGATGCTGGTGATCGCTGCACAGCTCTGCCAACACACTAAAAACACTGAATTGTGCACTTTAAGTGGGTGAGTTTTTTGGTATGCAAATTCTATCTCAGTATGGCTTTTATACAGTTTTCCCCTTGGCTTTCATTTTCTCATTTGAGAAATGAGAAAGTTGAGATTGCTTTTAGCTTCTTCTAGGGCTTTGCTGGTGGCTCAGATAGTGGGAAGATCCTCTGGAGAAGGGAATGGCAACCCACTCCAGTATTCTTGCTTAGAGAATCCCATGGACAGAGGAGCCTAGCAGGTTACAGTCATGAGGTCACAAAGAGTTGGTCATGGCTAAGCACATGCACACACCCTGTAAGGTGAATCGCATTTGAGTCTCAGTTCAGTTCAGTCGCTCAGTCGTGTCCGACTATTTGCAACCGCATGGACTGCAGCACGCCAAGCTTCTGTGTCCATTACCAACTCCCGGATCTTACCCAAACTCATGTGCATTGAGTCGGTGATGCCATCCAACCATCTCATCCTCTATTGTCCCCTTCTCCTCCCGCCTTCAGTCTTTCCCAGCATCAGGGTCTTTTCAAATGAGTTAGTTCTTCGCATCAGGTGGCCAAAGTATTGAAGTTTCAGCTTCAGCATCAGTCCTTCCAATGAATATTCAGGACTGATTTCCTTTAAGATTGACTGGTTTGATCTCCTTGCAATAGACATTTGAGTCTATGTCAGTGTATATATTTGTCTCACACCCTGTGACAGATTTTTAAATGAGGATTCATGTTATTTCTGTAGTCTGAAGTGTCTGTTAAACAACACATATATTTAGTACAAAATGCTGTTTATTGCACTTCCACCATAAATAGTGTTTTCTTTTTTAACAGCTCAGTAAGCCATCCTAACTTTATGAGCTATAGTAACTTCATTAACTGTCTTGTTCCCTCCCACAGGTCCATAATCTTGTTAAACTAAACCAGCAGCTGGCATGTGGAGTTAAGGAATCTAATTTAAAAATTAACTTCCCTTATACTTGTTAAGGATGAGAGATTTCCTAATTAGTCCTGACAAGGAGTCAGTTTTGATGGACTTTTTAATTTTAATAACGTATTAGCTTACATATTTTTTTGTCAGATATTTAGAGCAGCAGGGGTATCTTGAATTCCAAACTAATTGTAAAGAAATTTGAGCTTTTTTCTTTTTCTCTAGGGAATTAGTCCAGAGCTAAGAGAGACGTTGGAGCTCTGGACTAAAAGAATCCCCAGTGGCAGCATCCAGTGGGTGTTGGGAGGGGCTGGATTGAACAGGATTTGCTCAGGGTTTGTGTTTCTGGTAGCCTTGCTCTGATGTCTGCATGCTTGGGGGAGCAGTCACCTGTCATTCTGGACAGACTGATTTTGGTGTAGGAAGACCATGACTACACGGAGGTGGGGGGCGGGGGGGGGGGGGGGGATGGTGGTTCTGGCTCTGGGGGCTGCTCTGTGTGTGGGCTGTATGCAGCGCCGTTGGGTGGGGGCGGTGCTGATGAAGGTGCAGGGCTCGTAAAGGACCAGCGCTGCGTCTGCGCAGATGCAGAGTCTATTGCGGAAGAAAGAAAGTGAAGGTGTTAGTCACCCAGTCAAGTAGCTCACCAGGCTCCTCTGTCCATGGAATTCTCCAGGCAAGAATACTGGCGTGGGTTGCCATTTCCTTCTCCAGGGGATCTTCCTGAACCAAGGATTGAACCGTGGTCTCCTGTGTTGCAGGCAGATTCTTTACCACCTGAGCCACCAAGGCAGAGTCTGCTGGGACCATCTAATGTTTTCCCTTCTATGGGCGATGTCGTAACTGCGGGGTGTTTTTGGTAACTGGTCCAGCCTTCATGGTGGTGATGTCACAGATGTGGGTGTGTGGGTGCCCACACAGTGGCCGTGGACCTGGGGTCTGGACAGCGAGCCGTTATAGGTCAGCCACAGCTCCTGTGCCCAGGGTACTGGCCAGCCTGCAGCAGTGCTGGGTCGGGAGCCTGAGATGAGGGAGCCGAGCTGTTGTCTGCTGGGGAGCATGGAGCAAGCCAAGCAGGCTCTGGGACTGGGTACACCTTGGGGTGGAGTGCTGTCAGCTGTGGTTGTGGGCAGTGCGACAGAGGCACTGTTGGGGTCCCCAGTGGCAAAGGCTGCCTGGGCCCCCTAAACTGGGCCACAGGCCCACAGTGGTGCCCGCCGAGTAGCTGGTGTTGCTGGACTGCCTTCTTCTTTGATCTTTGCTGCCTCCAGTGTATTTGCTGAGCTGGTCTTCTCATCAGTCCTTTCTGTGCAGTTTTTCTCCTTTTTGCTCCACTGTGTTGCTGTAGGTTCTTAATTGGACTCTTCAGCCCTCCTAAAGCTATTTCATTTGTGAATAGCTGTCTAATTGGTTTTTGTTGCAGGGAATGAAGGCTGATATCTCCTACTGTGTCATCTTGCTCAGTTTAGATTATTTTTTTAAAAAATTATTATCAAAATACATATGAGTGTTCAGTTTTGTATATTTAATTTGGATTTTTATGTGATTATATTCAAATAGTCTTTGGATACAATCATGTTTAAAATATTAAGCATGAGAAACAATACATGACAAGAGAAACATTAGACCATTGAGAAACAGTACATGACAAGAGAGAGTTGGAAAAGAAGACACAAAAATAGAGCTCATCAAAAGGGAAAAAAGCAGCAGAAAGGTAGTGTTTTAGAAGAGTCTGCTTAAATTTTTAAAAGCTGATAATAATGAAAGAGCAGGTTTCTGCCATTCATGACCCATATAAAATCTGCAGAATTCATGACACATTTTTCAGGTTTGATTATTGATCAAAACAATAAAAACAAGCTAATTAGACATTGCAAATTGTTTAGATTTTTTTTAATACTGATCAAAATAATGAAAATGAGCAAGGAAATTATTCTCATCAAATCCACAATTTTATCAGGTCTGATAAAACTGATAAAACTAGTCTTTTCCAAATGAAGCTTGAATTACTGATCAAAATAATGAGAACAAATGCCAAAAGCATTTACATCAAATTCCTAACCCAGAAGTACAGATGCAGTTTTTGTCTAGCATAAGATGATGAAGAAAATGGCTTTCCAGAATAGGCAGTTCAGAGGAGAAAGTCAGGATCAGGAGCCCCACTGCCTTCTAAGAGCTGATCCTGGAGGGTGGCCCTGCTTCCAGGAAAGAAAGCAATTTGGGTTCATGATGAAGAACCTTTTCATCGGGTGGAGGAAGAATAGAAACAAGCCTTTACATTCACGGATAGTGTATATCTTGTTACTATTTTTCTGTGTTTTCTAGTTGTTTGTCAGTTGTTCGTGATGGAAGCATTTGAGTTCTTTATGAGGAGACTATAAAAAATCACTATTACAGAGAAAAGCACACATAATACAATGGCTAGAATTGAAAAATTCTGAAGAAATAGCAAAAAATTGGTATTTAACAGAGAGTGAAGTCAAAGTCACTCAGTTGTGTCTGACTCTTGCAACCCCATGGACTGTAGCCCTCCAGGCTCCTCTGTCCATGGAATTTTCCAGGCAAGAATATTGGAGTGGGTTGCCATTTCCTACTCCATTAACAAAGGGAAGTAATAGGTAAAAAAAAAATGGTATAATGTTCTAGAAATACTTAATCAAACATAGCTATGCTTTATTTGTAGGACTTTTGTGGTAAAGGATTCAGTGTATTTTCCTTGACCATGAATATAATTGGTGATGGAGATAACTGGAGATTTTTAAAAATAATCACTAAATTGGATGATCATGTACAAATTATTAGGAACAGCTGATTTTTTATTAAAATTCATCTAATAATTTTCTCAAATATCTTAATTTCATTTTTGGAGACTCTGTTCTGAAATGTATCCATTTAACTTGTTATCCATTTGGTTACCTGCTAATATTTAAATTTATCTAAAATCTTTATAAGCAAATTCATGAAGAAATTTAGAATGTAGAAATTCCTGCATGTACAGTTAGCTTACAATTATAGATATGATTCATGGTTACTTTTTTAAATGAAAATATACTGGTTATGATTGTTAAATCAAATATATCTATTTAAATAAATATGTATTCTTGAATAGGAAGACTTAACATCATAAAGACGAAATCAGGAGTGTTCAGGGTAGTGTAGCTGTAGACTGGATTCAACATCATAAAGGTCTTTTTTAAAAGTTACCTTATGCATTTATTATAGTACAATAAAAGTACCATCAGATAATTTTTTCTGGAATGAGATAAGTTGATTATAAAGTCCACTCAGAGGAAAATATAGGTAAGAATTGCTAGAAAAACTCTAAGGGCAAAAGGGCCAGTTAGAAGCTCTAGATACAGCAGATAATAAAGCTCATGACAAAGCTTCTCAGAAAAATAATAAACTGGGAAATTCTAGTAAGGTTAGCAGATAAGATTAAGGATGCTGTTGGGCTTAATTATCATAAATTTATGAAGAATCTACTCTTCAGGGTCAGAGGTTTTCCCCAGCAAAGGACTGCAGCATGAGCTGACAATTAGCCTGTGAATAGTTGGCCTCAGAAAGCAAAGAGGAACTGAAGAAATTTTTGATGAAAGTGAAAGAGAAGAGTGAAAAACTTGGCTTAAAACTCAACATTCAAAAAACTTAAATTATGGCATCCAGTCCCATCACCTCGTGGCAAATAGAGAGGAAACAATGGAAACAGTGACAGACTTTATTTTTTAGGGCTCCAAAATCACTGCAGATGGTGACTGCAGCCATGAAATTAAAAGACACTTGCTTCTTGGAAGAAAAACTATGACCATCCTAGATAGCATATTAAGAAGCAGAGTCATTACTTTGCCAACAAAGGTCCGTCTAGTCAAAGCTGTGGCTTTTCCAGTAGTCTTGTGTGGATGTGAGAGTTGGACTATAAAGAAAGCTGAGGGCCAAAGAATTGACGCTTTTGAACTGTGGTGTTGGAGAAGACTCTTGAGAGTCCTTTGGACAGCAAGGAGATCAAACCAGTCCATCCTGAAGGTAATTAGTCCTGAAATACTGGACTTGGAAATTAGTCCTTGGAAATACTGATGCTGAAGCTGAAGTTGCAATACTTTGGCCACCTGATGTGAAGAACTGACTCGTTGGAAAAGACCCTGATGCTGGCAAAGATTGAAGGCAGGAGAAGGGGACGACAGAGGATGAGGTGGTTGAATAGCATCACTGACTCGATGAACATGAGTTTGAGCAAGCTCCCGGAGTTGGTGATAGACAGGGAAGCCTGGTGTGCTGCAGTTCACGGGGTGGCAAAGAGCTGGACACGACTGAGAGACTGAACTGAACTGATAGGTTTATTATAGTCATAAAAATACTGTACACATTTATACATAATACTGAGTGACTGAACTGAACTGAATTGTCCTTAAACATGGTTTGGCTCATTCTAGGTGTGGACTGGTTACAGAGGAGAAACAAGAGAGCCGAATGAATATACCAAGAAAAATTAAAAATCTGGTTCGTCTCATTTAAACTGTGCTGCATAGATAGGATATGGGTGACACACACAGGCAGGGGTGGTTTGGGTGTTGATAAGATTAACAGGTGATAAGTTTTGATGGAATTGAGGAATTTATGAAGTTGAGGAGGTACAAAGAATAATCCTTTTCTGTCCTCATGGAGTTCAAAAATTAGTGGGCAGTTAAACAACATACACACATGTAAAGAAACACAAAATCTAAGCAATTCAGATGGTATTCTAAGATCTTTTATGTAATTGGAAATTTTATATATTATATATATATGTGTGTGTGTGTGTGTTTTCTTTATGTTAATGATATAATTAAATGTGCTCTTGTAAACCTGTTAATCTCTATTGTAGGAACAGCATGTTCAGTATAAGTGTGGTAGAATAACTTCATGATGGCAGAACAGTGTGAACAGAAAGTGTAAGACTGTCCTTGTGGACATAGCCTAGATGATGACAGCTTGAATTCTTTCCAGGGTTATTCACCCTTTAAAACTTTGATAACAAAATTAGTCTTTTTGGTTCATGATGGCAGATTGATTGCCTTGTATGTTTACATTTTACTAGGTTCACTGATGTGGCTGTTAAAATTGACTATTTGTTAAAATACAAATTGACTGTTTGTTTCGCAATGACAACTTGATGGGCTTTTGAAAGCAGTTATATTTACGTTTTACAAGATCTGCTATTCTGAACATTTGTCAGTATAACAGGGTCCACCTTTGACCCTTGCTTTTAAGCAAAAACCAAGAAGAGCAAGTTTGAAAGTGTGTTTGGAGGTTCTGAACAGAGCCTGTGTCTACCCAGGAAAGTTCTTCTCCTCCACGAAGCAGTGTGTGTATGGAGGATGCGCGGGAACAAATAAAGGAAGGACTGCAGGTCTGCCGGCCTGAGAATCTCAGCTGCCACATCCGAGAACCCTTGTTATTACTTGAGGTTTTAAAAGGAAGGATCGGGGCGGGAGCGGGGAGTGGTTTGTTTATTACAGCAGTAATGTGCCTTTATATCCGAATATCAGAGAGGATAAGAACTCGGTGTGTTGATTATAGAAGGACTGGGAGATGATAGACATAGGTGGGTAGGTAGGTAGATAGGTAGGTATGTGGCTAACTGAACAGTGGCTGGTGCTCAGTGAGTAATATGTACATTAGTTTTGGTTATTATCTTTGACAAAATCCATCTTCTTATTGTCTCATTAATTCAGGTCATTTGATGATGGCAAGTACCCCATTTTTTTTTTTTTATTTTCAACATGAATCAGCCATAGGTATACACATATCCCCTCCCTTTTGAACCTCCCTCTCATCTCCCTCCCCATCCCACCAATCTAGGTTGATACAGAGTCCCTGTTTGAGTTTCCTGAGTCATACAGCAAATTCCCGTTGGCTGAAAATATGGAACACGTCACGAATTTGTGTGTCATCCTTGTACAGGGGCTATGCTAAACTTTCTGTATCATTTCAATTTTAGTATATGTGCTGCTGAAGTGAGCACAAGTACCCCATTTTTAACATAAAAGATAAAATCTGAGTTTTAATAATACACATTTTGTTGGGTCTCCAGAGGTGTTGCTTTATGACAGACATTTGGCTGTAGAAGACCTGAATTTGGGCATAAAACATTGAAATCCTAATTTGCTCGTTACTTGGGGAAGGCTCAAAGATTGGTGTATTTAAAAAAAAAACACATCTTTAAATCTTGGATAGTCTCTTGGTATGTCTAGATTTTTAAGAAGAGAGTGATAGAATTCCAAATCATAGTGCTTCCCCGAGTGTACAAAAAAATAAATCTAAATAAATATTTAAAGACAGCCAATTATTGGACCTGAACCATAAAACTATTTCAATGGTGAGTTTTCTTTTTTTCTTCTCTTTTACCATCGTGACTGTAACTTGATACTTTCTTCTCTCTGATTTCTCAATTTGGTTTTACGTCTAAGTAAACCTGATCATGTGCTGCTATAGTCTTGTCAAAAATTTTCCCTCATCTTCCTGCTCTCCCTTCAGACCACTGTGTATAACCTGGGCCCTAATGTTTTGCAAGAAAAATAGATTTTTCTCTGTCAGAAAGAAATCATTATATATTTAATATTTTATACTTTTTTTCAGTTGAGATGAATCTTTAGGAGGAATGACAGATGAATCAGCATGATTTGACCTACTTGGGATTAGCTTGAAGATTCATCTGTTTACTAATATTTGTCTTTGTAAATATTTGATGGTGATGGTGTTTAGAAGTCACAAAGGTGTTTCATAATTTATAGGAGTAATATTCTAAAATCTGATGTCACTTTTCTCCCTCTGTAGATGAGTCTTCTCTTGTTCTAGTCTTCGATATTTTAAGTAATAGTAGTATTAGTCACTCAGTTGTGTCCGACTCTTTGGAACCCCATGAACGGTAGCCCGCCAGGCTCCACTGTCCATGGAATTCTCCAGGCAAGAATACTCTTCTTTAGGGGATCTTCCCAACCCAGGGATCAAACTGGATCTCCTGCACTACAGGCAGATTCTTTGCTGTCTGAGCCACCAGGGAAGACCTTAGTATCTTAAGAATTCTAACAAAGTTTCCTGATGAAGCAGGTGGCCTCACTGGAAATAAAAATACTGAATGACTTAGGTGAAGGTTATATTAAGGACCTTGTCACTCTGATTCCAAACTAAATATCCTTTCTACTGTGTCATACCTTCTTGGGTATCTTCAGTTATTGTTCAGATTTCTCTATACTTTATTATCTTTGAATCTTCTAGAACTTCAGAATGTATCTTGAACATAATGAATAACTTTTGTAAGAATTGTTTTTAGGTTTTAAATTAATTAGAGCTCATGGTAATTATTTACTACATAACATTTAAAATTTTGGCTATTTTAAAAGATATATTAGAGAATCCCTGGTGGTCTAGTGGTTAGGACTGTGCGCTATCACTGTTGAGGGCTTGGTTCCATCCCAGGTTGGGAAACTTAAGATCCCACAAGTTGCATGACGTGGCTGAAAAAAAAAAAAGTTGTGTTAATGAGACAGACACACAGTAGTGGTGGGCACTGGTCATCTTGCAGGATAAATAATTGTTTTATCTTGACTCATTCAGATTCATGTTCAAAAGGGCTTTCAGGCTGGGGACCCCCTTGGCTATGTCACATTCCAGGGCTGGATTTTATTTTAACAATACTGGATCTGCTTTGAGAAAAGAATGACACGGTGACATAAAATAGGCTGCTAATTACCCTCTTCTCTCTCTCTCTCTCTCTTTTTTTATTTCCAATGCTGGCAGTTGTCTTTTTATTTCTTAGTGCAATCCTGATTGTTTTAAAAATGTTATTTCTATTCAGTAGACTGAAAATAATACTGTTAGTAGTAGTAATGTGAAAATGCAGAATTCAAAGCCAGTATTACCAAAATAAATTTGGTAATAAATACTCCTGTTGTGGCCAAGTTGGGGGGAGACACCTGACCATACTAGGCCTTTTCTCCCCCTCTGAGATAGATGTGTGCCTGTTCCTGGGCTGGGTGCCCAGGCCTCACTTGCAGAGGTCAGCCCCCAACACAGTCACAGGGGCTGGAGGCCCTGAGCTGTCCCGAGGGGCCTGCAGGTGTCCAGGTCAGGTGTCTTGAGTCACTTCTGGCTCAGCTGATGCTCCTGGGCTGGTAGGAATCAGGCTCCACAGGCAATATGAAGATATAGAGGCTCAGCAGGTAAAGAACCTGCCTGTAATGCAGGAGACACAGGAAATATGGGTTTGATCCCTGGGTTGGGAAGATCACCTGGCGGAGGAAATGGCAACCTACTCCAGTATTCTTCCCTGAAGAAGCCCATGGACAGAGGAGCCTGGAGGGCTACAGTCCATGGGGTCATAGAGAGTTGAACACAATTGAGCACCAGAATATAAAAGACAATTACGCATCTCCTCAAGTTTGTGCTGATGTCTGGTGAAAGGGTGTTAGGTATTGTTTCGTGTCCTAAATTTCAGTAGAATCTCTCAGAAATTTTGAATATGTCTCCTTTATGAAAAATAAAATAAAAATAATATAAATGACAGTATCCACAATCACTTAACCAGAACACTGCTCAGAAAACATTCCATTCATTAAAATTTTAACAAAGTTATTTTGATGGAAAGCGTAATGTTTGAATAAACCTTGACAAGAGATAAGTACTTGTGACTGGAAAACACGTTCAACTGTGAATCATTTTAATGAATTTGTTTCTTGTTAGCAATAAAAGTATTTCCAGGAAAAACTTGTGAGTTAAATGTTTAATCTCATACTTTATTATTATGATGATTTTTAATTGAAGAATAATTGACTTACAATGTTGTGTTGATTGTTGTACAGCAAAGTGATTCAGTTATACATATATATATATATATATATATATGCTCTCTTTCATGTTTTTCTCCATTATGGTTTAATGCCAGGATATTGAATATATAATTTCCTGTGCTATACAGTAGGACCTTTTATCTGTTTATCTGTTCTGTGTATAATATTTTGTGTCTGCTAATCCCAAACTCTCACTCCATCCCTCCCTCACCCCACCCCTCGGCAACCACAAGTCTGTTCTCTATGTCTGAGTCTGCTTCTATTTCATAATATTTTATCTCATACTTTAGAGTATTCACATTCATATTGAATTACAGTGTTAAAGAAATGAAAACAACTTCAGTGTAATTTTTAGAAATTTCACATTTTATTTTTACCAAAATCTAGATAACTTTATAAGAATATCCAGAAACAGATGTCAAGCACATTTATATATGGGAGAAATATGAATTATGATATGTAGTATCTTTCCTTTCTCAGCTGTAGTTTGGAAGGAGAATTAGGAATAAGACTTAAAGGCATTCTTTGTATGGAATGAATCAGTTTCTCTCCTAGGCCCCATCCTTGGGAGAATTACAAAAATAGTCAAACTGTTTCCTGCATCATGTGTTTCAGATGAAACTGAGAATACAGTGTGTGAAAGATACCACACGTATACACACATCACATGGGCAGACCACAACCTACATTATGTGCATAAGCAACACACACATATGTGTGTACATGGATGCATGCACACACATGTCTGCAAACGTGTATATAGACACACACGTGTATACATACATATGCTTCTGCATTCATTGGTACACATGTTTAATAAAATATGGGAACAGAATTGTCATTCTTTAATTAGAAATGTTGGTATGGTGGTAGATTTGGGAACTCAAGGAAAAACAGTAATGATTTTTGAACATTAAAGAGATTATTCAGAGGAAGAAATGTGACAGATTCTCTCAGGACAAAGTTAAGTGTCCAGGGTTAACTTGATGTGGACTAGCCACGTGGCTTTCAGCCAGCATAGGAGTTTCTGGAACACATGGAGGACTGTGCAGTTTACTGGGTCATTGACTGGAGCTGGGAACAGTGCATAAAGAGGGCCATTATCTCTGTACGGCATCAGCTCTACTGCAGATCGTAGGCTGGCTGTCCTGCCTGCCAGCCCTGTCGGCCAGAGCACTGGGCAGTCGTAAATAGTGACAAGTGGCCTTGGTGTCACAGGTGAGATGTCTGTGGCTCTAGGTTCTGTTTGGAGAATTGTGGCTGAACCTTTAGGGGTGAGAGGTCAGGAGCTGTTGAGTTCTGGACCCTGGCCATCTGGGTAATTGTGTATAATGGCTAAAATAATCACCTGCTCCATTACAGCACACTTCTGTCATATTAATCCATCATCAAAAAAGCACAGAACAAAGATTTTAAAATACACTATAAATGAACCCTCTAGCATTGACGCTGACAGAGATTTTAGAAGTTTTGCCTTTTTGTAGCTGTTATAGGATATTTAGAAACATGTGCGCTAATCCAATTAGCTGACTTTCCCTATACGTTTAGACATGGCACAATCATTTAACTTTGAAATTTTAAGTGTTTTTATCCAAAACAATCTGTACTTCTCATTTGCCAGAGTGCATTTCCTGAAGCTTTCCAAGTGGCTGAAAGGTGATTTTTGGTAACTTGTTTGACTGTTCAAACAATTTATTTCTGCCACCTGTTATTCTTCTCCCTGGATTTTTGAGAAGTTGTTTCTGGGCCATTTGACCACCCTATAAAAGCCTCCCCTTCTGTGTGCAGTTGACTCTGGATTTGACAGTTCAGCAAATGCACAATGAGAGCTCACTCAGTCCCAACAGCTCTGCAGTTTATTTTATCAAGGAAAATGCTTAAGCTGAATGTGTATGACTCTCCATCTGTTTATTGAAGTATATGCTCCTTTGTTAGCACGACCATGGTGATAATTTTCAGTTTAAAGAGAGACTTCAGGAAAACAAGAATGTTTATAGTACTCCTTTGGGGGTATTTTAGGGTGATTTAATTAAATAAAAATTATTTTTGAAATGTCTTTTGTGACAAGCTGAAAGAAAAAAACAACCGAAGTTGTTCTTTTAAAGAGAAGATGTTATCCCGACACTTTTGCTCACATTTAAATTATACCAAGATCATAGTGTCTTCCTGAGTCACTAGAATTCATATCACACCCCAGGCCAAGAGCTTTGCAGCCCATCGTGTTCATCTGGGCCTCCTACAACACTTCATCGCACCGTCCTATAACCCTGGTTCTTGTTTAGAATCAGCCCCTCTGTTAGTTCTCCTAATTGTCATGACCAGTCTCTATGTGTTAAAGGTCGCTAAGGATCCCTTGAGCTTCTAGGCTGGTGCTGTGGGCAGTCTGCTCCTGACCTCCCTATGTCTCATCCTAGTCCTGGGGGTCCCGGAGTGTAAAAAGTTTCTCTCCAACAGTAAAGCAAACAAACAAAAAATTAATAAACAGTATGAGACAAAAGACTTCATAACTTGTAAATAATAGTTTATAAACAAATCTTGTTACTAGTGAGATACTCAGTGAGAAGCCTAGCACAGTGACAGCTATTAGCGAGAAGCTAATTTTGAGCAAACTCTGGGCGATAGTGCAGGACAGAGGAGCCTGGCAGGCTGCAGTCCATGGCGTTGTGAAGAGTCGGACGCGAATGAGTGACTGAACAACAATCACAGTTTTGGGTCAGATGAGTGATCAGTGTTGCTTAGGCTCAGTTACACGAGCAAGTACTTCGTACGCTTTGAGCAAGAACAAGAAAAAGGTTTCATGAGACTTGGAAGCAGTGCTCTTCTAATTACACCTGGGATCCACAAAGTGATAATGATCTCATCACTTATGAGCACTGAGCAATTTAAAAAATATCCACTGGGCAGAAACTGTTAAATAAGGTTGCAGGTGGGAGATACACTTAGCCTCATCAATGGCGTTTAAAGAGGAAATTTCTCCCACACTCAGATTCGTGAGTCTGTTCCTGGTGTAGCTCTGTTTCCTGGATTCAGCTTCTTCTCTAAATTACAGCTTCTTCCTCCTTCTGGCTCAGCTTTTGCATCATTGTCTCAGGAACCCCTGCTGCTGAGCACGGCTCCATCTGCAAATTCACCTTCCTGGGTCGTTGACTCTGTCCTTGCTAACTGAGCTTTAACTGGCCTTTGCCATCTCTCTTCAGTCTCTGGACTTACTTGGAGTCAGGCCCATTCTGCTTGCAACGTCTCGATAAAAAGATATTCACTTTCACAACGTTCACAAAAACCGTAGAGATTTAGAGAGGAGATAACATTGCTATCCGCAGTTAAAGAAAAAAAGTCGGAGAAAGTGCTCACAGGTGATATGATTTGTCTCCATCCACTTTTGGGTTCAGATGAGTTACATCGTTATGTGTAAATCTATGACAGTTTCCTTTCCTACAGATTTTCAGCAGCAGCCACGGGAGAACTGACATATAAAATCCATCTTGTGGTTCTGTGAATATGCTTTTTTCCCTGTCTGCTTGAGTCCTACGGTGTTATTTGCTAGCTTTGCAATGTAATTCAATATATTTAGTTATTGATATAAATTTAGTGTGATAGAAAGGATTTTAAAAAATAATTATCATCAAACTTTCATTTCCTTAGAGAAGTTGCTACCTTCTATGAGGTCAGTGCACGTGACTTCATTAGTGAGAATTTCTCCACGACCATTGGAACTTTTAGAGTCTAAGCTAGTGATTCTTAATTTTTGGTCCAGGGTCCCTTTGGGGACCTGATGAGAGCCTTAGAGCTCTCCTATGCAGACAATTGAATATGATAAGAAATCAAAGTTTCCCTCTATTTTTAGGGAATCTGTTAACACCTCGAAGCTCCTTAGGTCCACACTGCAGTTTAAAACGTCCTGACTGGGGACTTCCCTGGTGGCCCAGTGGTTAAGAATTCATCTTCCAATGAGGGGGATATGGGTTAGATCCCTGGTTGTAGAACTAGATCCCACATGCTATGAGGCAACTAAGCCTGCGTGCAATGACAAAGCTCTCGCACGCTGCAAGGAAGACCTGACGCAGCCCAAAATAAATAATTAAAAAGTATTGATCTAGACATGTGGTATCTATGCTAATTTATAATTTAATAACATTTCATGTGTTTTCCAGGTGCCTCTATAAGGATGAAATTTGTACATGAGAAAAGCAATCATTTAAAGGACTGATGTTCTTGGAACAGTAGTAAGTAATAAAAACTTCCCCATTGTATCACTGATGTTACAGCTCAAATAGAAGCTTTTGAAATGCCACTTTTGGTAAGAGTTGAACCATTATTTTAAGCTTTGTCCTGCAGCTTGAACGAGTGCGCGTTTTGTTATCTGTTGGATAAAACCAGAGCTTTCGGTCAGGTCAGCATGAGGGCAGGAAGATAGACGACTCAGATGAGGCCTCCGCCCTCATGATGAATGACTGCGCATGAATCACAAATCTCCGAAATGAGGACAGTTTTCCTGGGGACTGAGATGTTGCCTGGAGGAATGAGTTTATTGCTTGACCCCAAATTGGCATTTTACTGATGCTAACTTGTGGTTGTGATTATTATTAATTTATGAAACAAAGTCAGACTTTTAGCTGATACGGGATCTTCCAGAACACAAGAGCTAAGCTCTCATTTTACAGTTAAAAATAGAACTTCTCTATGATCCAGCAATCTCACTTTTGGGTGTTTATCCAAAGGAATTGAAATCAAAATCTTGAAGAGGATCTGCACCCCCAGGTTCATTGCAGCCTTATTCATGATAGCCAAGACATGGAAGCGGTCTGTCCACTGATAGACATATGGATGAAGAAAACATTATATGTACATACAATTCAAGTTAAAAAGAAGGAAATACTGCCAGTTTTGGCAATATGGATGGATTTGGAGGATATTATACTAAATGAAATAAGCCAGATACAGAAGGACAAACACCTTGTGATATCACTTATATGAGGTCAAAGTCCTAGAAGCACAAAATAGAGTAGTGATTGTCAGGAGCTAAGGGAGAAGAAATGTGAAGGTATTGCTAATCAAAAGGTGCAACATTTCAGTTATTTGAGATGAATAAAACCAAGATATCTACTATCGAAAATAGTGTCAAATCAGAGTTTGCTTCAAGAATACAGGATTTTTTGTTATATCATTTTCTACATGTTGGTTATGTAAAAAGAAATTTTGTAATTAAACACAACAAAGGCTTAGACTAAAACACAAATGTTATTTTAAGCATTAATAAGGCATAGTTATTTATTCAGCATAATTTGCGCTTATAGTGATTGTGTCAGGGCTGTAAACAGTGTGTTGTTGTTATTTTGTTTAGTGGCTACATTGTATTTAGTCGTTAGTTGCGACCCCTGGACGGTAGCCCTCCAGACTCCTCTGTCCATGGGATTTCCCAGGTAAGAATACAGAGTCGGTTTCCATTTCCTTCTCCAGGGGTAGATGTTGTAGGGAGGTGTAATTATCTTTTATAAGAGCTATAACCATTGAATTTTTGTGGAGGAAAACAGAATGATCACATATTAGAAGAGTGCACATTAAAATGAACAAACTTGTGAGAATGTGATGCATTTTCACCAAATGTAAAGGCTGTCGTCTTCAATATAGTTTTCTGTTTTGTATATAGCTGAACACCCCAATAAGGTGGATAGCACCTTTGAAGCACATCTTTTGCTCCACAAATAACATAGAAAGCCCCACCTTTCAGAACAAGAACAGCTGGTGTTTAAGAAGCATAGTTTAACATTTTTTGTTTTATTAGTCTATCAACCTGCTTTCCATTCTTTTTCAGCTAAAATTTCTGTCTGACACATTTTCATTGATCCTATTTTCCTTTGCCAATGAATTTTCCGTTGTCTTTGTCTCCTTTGTATGCCCCGGTGTCTCTTTTGTGGGAGCAATACCTTCAAGCCATGTTCCTCATGTGACGATTGAACTGGAAGGGATGTTATTCATTTTAGTCTGTCATTGTTTTTTAACCTGCATTTCCTCGTCAATGCACAACTTTATATTTCTTACTGTTCCTTTTGTTTTGATGTGTGTTTATTTCTAAACAGGATATTTCCCTGTGGAGCATCTTTATTAGGTCATAGCAGGCTTTCATACTTGCATTAAACTGTTATGAGTAGCTCTGTGTCTTAAACATGATCATTCACTGGAATGAATGTGGAAAGAGGCAGTACAGGGCTGCTGAGAATCTCAGGTGGAAAATCAGACTGAACTCCCTTTGATCTGGATGAAAGTGGGTGGTACTTCTTAGCTATTCGATCTTGAGCATCTCATTTAAGAACTCTAAGCCTTAGTTTCCTATTATTGTTTTAAATGAGGACTATCATGGCGATTTACCCGACTGACTCTGTGATCTGGGGATGGTACACATGGAGCACTTGGCAAGAGTAAATCCTGAAATAATAATACCTAAATATTTATTATATTTGTTGTCATTCTTATCATTATTTTGTAATAATTATTTCCATGGTTACTTTCTGCACAACTTCCTTAAAAAACAACTAATTTAAAATGGAGTGTTTTTAAATAAAAAAATTAAATTTAGGCAATGATATAAAGTATCATTAACTTTATTTCTTTGACCTTTCTTGATCTGTTTGGTTTAGCTTAAAGGATTTTCTAATTTTATTTAAGTTAAACCATAATTGGCTATAAATGCTAAAAATTTAAACTTGCAAATATTCTCTAATTATAAAGTTAATATTTCAAGGATTTTATTTAAGCACCTTATTTTCTTCTTCAGAAACCCAATTAAAATTCTTTAAGAATCTAATGTTACAGGGGATAGCATAATTAGCATTTTACTTTTGAATTTATAGATACTTGTAAATCTAAAAAATTTGACTGGAACAAAAGAACACATGAGTGAACTGTAGTTATGGGAAGCAGACCAGTGGTTTCTTGGGGCCAGGGGAGGGCAGGGGTAGGACTGGATGCAGAGGATTTGAGGGTATTATTTGGGGTCATGGAACTATTCTATGCTATAATTGTGATGCTGGTTAAAAGACATATGTTTATCAGAACTAACTTATTTGTATACTTAAACCTGGTGAACAGTTATGTACATAAATTGTACCACAATAAGGCTGACCAAAAAGGAAAAATATAAATATCTCATTCATTATTATTTATCAGATATTTCTCTGAATTTACTTTCATTCCTGTTTTCATTTGCCATATCTGTCTTCTTATAGAGTGGCTGATAGTAAGCCTTGAAGTTAGACGTAAAAAGCCTCTGAGTTCTTTTAAGAAATTGTTTGCATTTCCATATATATTTTAGAATTAGCTTATTCATTTCAAGCCCGCCCCCCCTCCACTTTGAAGCCCTCTGAGATTCTGATTTGAATTACATTGAATCTGTGGGTCAATTTGTTGGGACATCTGTCACCAAACATACCATACACGTATTTAGACCAAGCAGAAGGAAATGGGTTACTTGCTTTTTTTGAGATAGTGCCTTTAGCTCTCTATTTTGTATCGGAGTACAATTGATTAGCAATGTTGTGTTAGTTTCAGGTGTATGGTAAAGTGATTCAGATATACTTAGACACGTATTCTTTTTCAAACTCCTTTCAGAAATGGGTAATTTTTGGTAGGACATTTTCGTTGCATTAACAGCTTGGGTGAAATCATACTCCATCTTCCACATAGAGCAGCATCGCCTGTACCTCGAGCGCTGCAGCTGGGCGACCTTCTTGGACCGAGGCTCTTGAGGGCTTGTGTGCAGCTTCAGGGACTGCACTTTGATCCTATTTCTGAGCATCATTAAAATTCAGTTTCTAAGCCCCTCTCCAGGAATAGTTTTGCTCTTGCATTATTTGTGTCTTTCCAGCTGGCTCTGGAAAGGTTTGAGATACACATTTGATGGAAAACAGCGATATTATATTCCCTGTGGTTCATATCAGAGGACCTGGCTGGGAGGCAGGACTGGTTGTCCACTGGGGCAATGTGGCAGGGTTTTTCTGATCAATCTCACAGCCTCATCCTTTTTCCTCGCTGGTGTGCCCCAGCCAGAGCCTCACTCTGGGAGCCATTTATGGGCATTGCATAAAAGGGGGCTTTGAGGACCTTCCATCTCTGCACCATCCCAGACAAAATCTGTACAAGATAAAGAATAACCTGACTGTGAAAATGTCCAAATTTGTTCTTCAGTAGGAAGTGGAAGTTAGGAACAGAGTTGTTCTCTGATACCCTTGGGCTCTCCGAGGTCTCCCAGGGGAGGCCAGACTCTCACACTGAGAGCTGGTCGGTGCCAGGGGTGGAGCGTCTCCTGACTGTGGTCACTGTGCCCGCACACGAGTGCTTCTGCCCAGGAGATCAGAGGGGAGGAGGGGCTCTCTGGGGCTTCAAGCAGATGTCTGAAGAGGAAGAGTTATGGGTCTGAGTAGGTTTCCAAGTCATTCTGTAAACAGCAGTTGCTACCACTTCATCTACATTTGAGCTTTTTGTCTTACTTTTAAAATTTTATTTATTTATATATTTTTGGCTGTGCCAAGTCTTTGTTGCTGGGCAAGCTTTCTTTGGCTGTGACAAGCAGGGGCTACTCTCTAATTGTGGTGCAGTGGCTTCTCCTGTTATGGAGCTCTGGTGCACGGGCTCGGTAGTTGTGGCGCCCAGACTATAGAGCACAGGCTCAGTAGTCTTGGTGCACGGGCTCAGCTGCTCCGTGGCATGTGATCCTCCCGGATCAGGGATGGAACCCATGTCTCCTGCATTGACAGGCTGATTCTTTACCTCTGAACCACCTGGGAAGCCCTGCATTTGAGGTTTTAATGGGATTTCTTTTTCTGACTTCCGTTTTAAGAGGGCAGTCTGTGGATTAGTGTTCTTAAAGTTAAACCCTTCATCTGCTCTGCAGTGAGCCTGGTCGTGGGTCCCAAAGCAGGACTCACCTAGCCTGAATGAGGTGAGTCACCCAGCAGGACCACCCAGCGTGTTGGGACCACCTGGTAAGCTTGTGAATACAGCACGTCTTCTACCAGTCCCCCAGGACATCAGGGTTGCAGGCGGAGGGTGCTGGTGGGGACATCCTTTCTCCCTTCATTTTTTGTTACATCCTTAAGTGGCACCAGTTGGCTGAGCTTATTTCATCCTCATTTCTGCCTCCTCAAGTCCCGTTCTCGGTGGTCTGTCACTTTCAGCCCTAGGGCAATGATCTTAATAACTTAAAGATGAGTTCATTGACCTTTTTATTATTATTAATATTTTAATCCACTCATGGCTATGGTATTGCAACAGTTCTGATGTTTCCCTTTCTGAAACCACCTGGCACACAACCACCAATCAGATGCAGGAGTTGGGCCCTCATGTGTCAGCTCCTTGGCCAGTGAGCTGGAGTCCAGCTTCAGAGTCTCCGCATGCTGCCTTCTCTGCATTCCTGTCTCTCTCCAAAGCCAAGACCAAGCTGCCTCTGTCTCTCCCTGTGGACTCCCACTGTGTCACTCTTCCGGGGAGGCCTCTATTACCACTTCCGGGTTGTAAGGATCACGGGGACCTGTGTTTACACTAGTGACCACGGTTACCACGTTAGGTGAATGTTTATGTGCAGAGATCTCTCGGCCCCTTTAGACAGCTGTCCTGAGCCCTGGACCAGAGCATCTCCAGGGGATGAGGATAGTATTTCCCCACAGAGCTGCTGTAAGGAGTGAGCAGGGCAGTGTGTATAAAGCAGTCTGGCTGTGCCTGGCAGAAAGCACGTGCTGTAGAGGAGTTTGTTCTTAACTGCTGTTCCGGGACACTCTTGGAGGAGGGAGTGTCCACTAGTTACACACTGGAATCCAAGGGTGGACAGCAGGTCAGGGGAGCACAGCAAGCAGATGGGAGCACCAGGGCACCTGTGAGGCGAGGTGTGGAGGCTGAAGGGTGGTGGGTTGGGGGCCTTCAGAACTGCCTCATGGCAGGCTGGACAGGGCGTGAAGTTCTAGCTCCAGGTGGGCCTAGGGGACGTGCTAAGATGTTTTGTTGATAAGGAGGTGCTGAGAAGTGATTTAATGCTTTAGGAAGACTTTCTGGCAGCTATTCAATAGATGTTTGCATGTGTCCAAAGTGAGAGGTAGGTAAAGAAACTAGTTTTAAAAAAGAGTCAGAATGAAGACAAGTGCATTGTGGATGGAGTGGGCAGGTGTGGACGAGGGCGGTCAGCTGAGTGAACAATGATGCTGAGCCCTGAGTGAGGCCCCGGCAGGGCTGTGGAGGCACCATGCCAGGCTGGGTCAGAGGACCCCTGGGTGGGGGCTGCTGGCAGGCAGCTGGAAGCTCAGGTGTGACCTGGGAGGACACAGTGGGGCGTCGTCAGCATAGGTGGACGTGGGTCACGTGGTCATGACGGTCACCAGGAGCCCTGTCTTTGCACAGCATCTCCCCGGCCAGTCTTGTGTTGGGGGAGACTGATTAGCAGGGCACGTGTTGTGTTTGGAAATGCAGACGCAGGTGACAGGAGGAGCGGTTGGTCAGCAGCAGAAATAGATGAGGAGGAGGGGGAGGAAAGGAGGGGAAGGGAAGAGAGGAGGGCGGGGAGGAGGAGGAGGACAGGCTTGAAAACAGGTACTCTTGGTGTCTGTCCCAGAGACGGACACCTTCCTTGACCGCAGGACAGCTTTCCTCACATCTGTTCAAGATGGATCTGTAACCTCAGCTGCTGTCAGGTAACGGCTTACACAGTGTTGGCTGTCCAGGCTGAGTGGGAACAAAAGCACTGCTCCCGTGACCGTTTCCCACCATGAAAGGATAGACCCTCCAGCGGGGGATAGACCCTGTTACCAGGCTCACTGGCAGGGCGGCCCCTCCGAGGCGTGGCTATGCCCCATCGCTCCTGCAGGTGGCGCTGTTTCCTCACAGTCCACACCTGCCCGCCTGCCCTGCGCCTGCACCTTAGCAAGGTCCCGAGGACGCGTTTTAGTGAAATGAGGGTGGCATTTGTAAATTTTGGGGTGACATTCTTAGTTTCATGAGGAGGATAAACTATATATGGAGTAAAACTTCAGATGGAGAGATGTCTGGATTTTTGGTAACTCCTCCCCCCTGCAGGTTTGCAGCCCCTAGTGGGCTGTCTTACTTGAAGCAGTGTACTTGGGTTGGCTTTTCTGTCTCTTATTTGCACAACTCTTTTCTGGTAAGTCCACGGGGTTGCAAAGAGTCGGACACGACTGAGCAACTTCACTTTCACTTTTTCTGGTAAGAAAAATTTGAAAAGACCGAGATGCTGGGAAAGATTGAAGACGGGAGGAAAAGGGGACAATAGAGGATGAGTTGGTTGGATGGCATCACTGACTCAATGGACATGAGTTTGAGTAAACTCCGGGAGTTGATGAGGGACAGGGAAGCCTCACTGCGTGCTGCAGTCCATGGGGTGGCAAAGAGTCAGACATAACTGAGCGGCTGAACTGAACGTCCCTGGTAGCTCAGCTGGTAAAGAGTCCACCTGTAATGCAGAAGACCCCGATTGGATTCCTAGGTCGGGAAGTTCCCCTGGAGAAGGCTAGGCTACCCATTCCAGTATTCTTGGGCTTCCCTGGTGGCTTAGATGGTAAAGAATTTGCCCTCGATGCGGGAGACCTGGGTTCGATCCCTGGGCTGGGAAGACTCCCTGGAAGAGGGCATGGCTACCTACTCCAGTATTCTTGCCTGGAGAATCCCATGGACAGAGGAGCCTGGAGGGCTACAGTCCATGGGGTTGCAAAGAGACAGCCACGATGAGTGACTAAGTACAGCATTAGGCTGGATACATATTTCTGAGTATGTGTAATTATAGAGAAAAGCAGAAGGATGGCAACCCCCAAAATGATACAACTGGTAATTACTGGGTGGTGAGAGTTTTAAGAGTTTTGTTTCTAAATGCACTTTTCTGTATTGTTCGAATTTTTCTCAAGCAATATGCCATTTTTTAACAGCTTTGTTGAAGTATAATTTACATACCATAAAATCCACCCATTTAAGGCAGCATGTAATTTTTACAAGAGCCATGACACCATTAAAAATCATGGACAGGTCAGACCAAAAAAATATGGGCTTCACAGAACATGCCTTCCTGTACTTCTCCTGTGGTGGAAAGGTGATGCATGGGGAGGGCTTTTAGAAGATGTTTTTGGATGAAGGTGACACATAAACTCAACCAACGATTTTAAAAAACCAAAAGCAGCATTTGCTTTAAAATTGTTCTTTCTCAACCTTCTGGGATTGCACTGTATCAAGAATAGTTCAAGCCGCCTTCATTTCAATAAAGCAGGGTGTGTAATTCAACGATTTCACTGTTTTCTGGAATGGTTTGGAGCTTTTGCATTTCTAACCTTAAACTTTTTCAAAGATTCCAAAAGTTTCAAGATTGCAGCCTTGAGTTGGAAAACTCCCCAGAGCAATTTCCTATGAAATTGTGCTGTTTCTATTTCAGGAGAGACACAGTGACCACATGATAGAATTTGCTGATTTCCTATTCAGCAACTAGGCACAAACTGAAAGTAAGAGCAGCATTGCAAGAGCACATGCCAACTGTTCAAACGGTACCTCTGGAAAGACAAGTAGTGAATTAATTGAGGAAAGCATTTTATAGTAACAGCTGTATTTTTTCCTTATTGGTTACATCGGGAGAAGAATTCCACATCCACAATGAAAGTGCAATGTCACAGGTTTATATGATGTCCTTGACTCCACTCCAAGTGGGAAGTTTTGCCTATAAGCTGAGAATTATGCTGCCGCTGTTTAGCTGGTAAATTGTGTCTGACTCTCTGGTGACCTTATGGACTGTAGCCTGCCAGGCTCTTCTGTCTGTGGGATTCTCAAGGTAAGAACACGGGAGTGAGTTGCCGTTCCCTTCTCCAGGGAATCTTCCCGATCCAGGGATCAAATTTACATCTCCTGCTTGGCAGGTGGATTCTTCATCACTGAGCCACTTGGGAGGCTCAGTGGTGAGAGTCAACATGATCCTTGAAAAGCCTAAAGAAACAGATTTGAGGAGGTTTTTTTAGAATTGAAATATAATAGACTTATGGTATTATGTCTGTTTTTGGTGTACAATGTAGTGATTCAATATTCTTACACATTACAAGTGATCACCATGATATTCAGTTACCATCTGTCACCAGGCAAAGATATTAAAATATAATTGACTGTATTTCTCACTCTATGCATTTCATCCCCATGACCCCATGTATTTTATACCTGGAGGCTTGTGTTTTTCTTCATCTTCCCCAACTATTTCATTCACTATCATCCTTACACTTCCCACTGGCAACCACATGTTTGTTCTCTGTATCTATGAGACTGTTTCTATTTTATATTTGTTCCTTTGTTTTGTTTTTTAGATTCTGTATGTTGGTGAAATTATACAATATTTGTCTTTCTTTGTCTGACTTATTTCACTTAGCATACATACTATATTCTAGGATCATCCATGTTGTTGCAAATAACATCCATATCAAGATGTTATTATTTTGTATGACTGAGTAATATTCCAATGTATACATGTAGCACATCATCTTTACCCATTCCTCTCTTGATGGGCCTTCCATATCTTGGCTATGGCAAATAATGCTACAAAGAACACAGGGGTGCAAACATCTTTTCTAATTAATGATAATATGTTTTTTATTCTTTATTTATGTAGTGTTTTATATTAAGTGATATGAAGATGTTGAACCATCTAAAGCAGGTTTTTAAAAAGTTCATATCATAATGTTTAGATGCATTGCCCTTTTAGAGAAAAGCAGCCTACCAGTCCAATTGTCCATGACCTGCCAGCCATTCATAAAAATAATTTCTATGTTCTATGACTTGTTTCTCAGGGAGAATAACTTTGATTTAATAATAGCTAATATTCCCTAGTGTCTCAGCAGTAAAGAATCCATTCTGCCAATGCAAGAGATGTGAGTTTGATCCCTGGATCAGGAAGATCCTCTGGAGAAGGAAATGGCAACCCACACCAGTATTATTGCCCGGGAAATCCCATGGACAGAGGAGCCTGGCTGGCTACAGTCCATGGGGTTGCAAAGAGTCAGGCATGACTGAATGACTTTTGCTGAGTTCGGCAGCATTTCTAACACGAATGTATAATCTTGGAGATTTTCCTGTTCCAACCTTTATCTTCATCTGTGTAACACCAAAGAGTTTTCTGATTTTCTAGGATTAAAAAAACCCACAAATCAATCTAGCCTGGTCTTTTTCAGTCTTGCATTGATTTGAAATTCACCACCTTTCCTTGCTCAGGCTCCCTCTTGGCATGAGGGACCTGCGGTACAATGAGGACAAGCTCACATGCACTCACCTTAAACTGTGACTTATATGTTAAGGAGACCTATGACAAAACCCAGACAAGTCACACTGCCTGCAACCTCCAAGAAGAGCTCTGCTAAGAGACAACTCTCTGGCCTTGGAGACGTTTGCTGGGGACACAGCTCTGCTGTGACGGGAGATAAATGGAGGAACTCACTACACTAAGCAGAGGCAATCTGCTCACAGTAACCCAAACCTACACTATGTTTCTTTTCATTTTGAGCTTAACTCTACAGGAGTAGCATGGAGAACAAAAACAGCTCTTTGCCTTTAGCTGTTCATTTCCAAGGACTCAAAGCATACAGTCATTAATAAATTATTGATTAAATGCTGATTCTTGCATGGTGGAAGCAACAGTTAAAATTTTCTGGACGGCAGTTAATCTCTCTTCTTTCTCTGAGGCTGGTTGGAAGCTTGTCACCAGGTAGGAGAGAGAACAAGTTTGTGTAAAAATATTCCTGGTGAAACACAGAAAGAGCAATTACACATGTAATTATATCATCACTCATTTTTGATGTGCCGCACAGAGCTAGTATGATGAATTTTTTCTGCACTCACATTTTAGAAAGAGCAAATCTGCTGCTCTGGCAAAGGAGCTAGATCAAGTCTTAGGAACCACAATGGAGACACAGTCAAGTCCATCAGAAACTAATAGGGAAGGGTTTTATTAACTGATACTCTAGTTTTCTGAACCATATTTTACACACACACACACACACACACACACATATATATAATATGCATTGTTGAGTTTAAACTAGTCTGGGTACAATAAAAGCACTTTGTATTACGTTATATAATTCACACTTACAATTTGAAAAAGAAGAGATACATGTGTATATATAACAATCACTGTGAACTGAAAGCTAAAACAACATTGTTAATCACCTACACTCCAATATAAAATAAAAAGACAAAAAATTCACATATGTTTCAGAAAGTACTTAAATATATTTAAGAAATTGTAGTCCTAGTATGGATTATACTTTGTTGTTTGTACTGTGGTGGCAGCTTTCCTGTTGGCCAGATGGTAAAGAATCTGCCTGTAATGCAGGAGACCTGGGTTTGATCCCTGGGTGGGGAAGATCCCCTGGAGAAGGAAATGGCAGCCCACTCTAGTGTTCTTGCCTGGAGAATCCCATGGACAGAGGAGCCTGGAGGGCTACAGTCCACGGGGTCGCAAAGAGCTGGACATGCCTGAGTGGCTAAACAGCACAGCTCATTGTGGTAGAGTGATGGTTCTTCACTGGAGCCTTTATAAGAATCACCTGGAAAGCTTATTGGGGGAGAAAAAACAGTGATACCCATGTCCCACCAGCCCCAGTTAAGTTAGGATCTCTCAGAGTGGGAGCCTCACATCCACATTAAAAAAAAGTTCTCCAGACGATTGTGTTGTTCAACCAGGGTTGAGACTTAGTGATGAAAGGTTACATGGAATTGAAGTGACTTTCTAATATTGCTCTAATTACTTTTGTAGTTTTTTTTCTCTGAAGACAGAAAAGGATGGAAAATACTAAAACAAAACCTGGGAAATAAGAGCATTTTGATGATTGGAATAAATAATAGGAGTTCGCAGCCTCACGCTCTATGCCTTTGATAGCTTCTGATTCTTTTCTTTGTCAAGCTTTGGTTTTTAAACTAAGGCCTTAGCAGTACTTTCACTCCTTTAGGGCACTGGACATCCATTTAATACATAATTTGTACAGGTTAATTGATCCTCAGTGTCGTGAAACAGTTAAAGCCCCTCTGACAGCATTTGCTACCAAGCAGTGACTTACAATTCAGCCAGTGATATGAACAGGGATGGATGTGTGACTCTAGGCAAATTCGGTCATTTCTTTATATTTCTCACCTCATTTTGGCAAATGAGAGTAATACCGTAATCGCTCAGGAATGCTAATATGTTAAAACTAATTTTATCTAGAAATATACTGGAATGGAATGTCAATTGAAAATAAAATGAAGAGCCATGAAAAAATTCCTGTTATTTATCACAGTGGATTTTCTGACTATCAATCCTTTTACTTTGAAGGAGAAATATAAATGAAAGTATATTCTTGGAAGGACTGTAATTTATGTCTGTCAAAGCCAAGATTCTCAGGGACTCAGGCTTAAATGCCAGTTTATCTGCTCTATGGGCCAAGGGAAAATCAACTTCCTTCTAGAGTTGACTTGAACTTACATTTCTAATCAGAAGTGGCTCTGCAGTATTTTCACCCTCAGAGCTCCATTGTGCACCATGCTATTCCACATAAATTGAATGGAAGAAATAAGACCGGATTCTTTGAATTGTGTGATCCTGTCATTCATCACAGAAGGATTTTTATAAATATAAAATTTACTTTTTAAAACTGCATAATTTTGTTTCAGAGAAAGCTTTAATAATATCCTTTCTGAGTCAGAAATAGAGAAAGAAAATCTACCTAAAGCTGATTCTATAGCCCTTCAATTGTTTTATTATTGAAAATAATAAGACTTTTTGTACCTCAGTTATGATTCTAAATTGAAGTTTGACATCCAGGTGGCTTAAAAAGTTACTGGGTTTCAAAAACTATTATATATCTTTATTAATATAAAAACCTGAACCACGTGAGTACTTTAAAATCTCACAAAATATAAAGTGAGGGAAAAAGGGGGAAGTAACAGAAATATGATGTCAAGAAGGTAACAGATTTTAAGTGTCAGTCTGTACTGTGTGTCTGTGACTATATAAATTATGTTTTATTCACCCTCATTGAGCCTCCAAAACATCATTTCCACTTGTCACAAGCAAGGGCGCTAGATCTCACAGAGTTTTGGGTTTGCACCAGAGTGACACAGATTACGCTGGGATCATAGTCTTTCTCTGTGAGGGACTGATCTCCGGCAGCCCTGCATTAAATTCTCCAGGGAGGGAGGGAAGAGATGGGCAGAAAGAGAAGGAGAAGATGATGTTTCCTCACAACTCCCAGGGATGTCAACTTTGGAGCAGGGAGATGGACATCTCCTCAAACCTCTTTTCTGGGACTGGATAAATGTTGGATGGATGTGAGCATAAAATGCAGTGAAAACATCTATGCCAGGCACCTCAGGGTGTTACCTTCCTGTCGGCTGTGCTCCTCGCCTTTGACCCTCCCTAGGGAATGTCCACCTCCTTGCCCATCTTCCCTTTTCTTCCCCCACCCACACTCCCCTCCACTGCCCTGGAGGACTGTGTGGCTTGGAGACCTACTGTTTCCATAGCTCCAGGCTTTTCCGTGAAGGAACGCACTCCACCTTGAAGAGACAAGCCACTGGAATCTGGCTGGGCTTCTGCAGCCTGGCGTTCTCCACCCCTGCCTGGTAGAGCTCAGCTCAGGTGAGGATGCAGCCTGCTGCCAGCTGCGAGTGGCTCTTTCAGTTGATTTTGTGTGATTTCAGGTCTAACAGTTTTCTTATTTTTTACTGTGTGTTTGTGTTTCTCTGTCTGAGATAATATCAAGGTGAAAGTGAAACTTGCTCAGTCGCCTCTAACTCTTTGAGACAGGATTGTACAGTCCATGGAATTCTCCAGGTCAAAATACTGTAGTAGATAGCTTTCCTTTCTTCAGGGGATCTTCCCAACCCAGGGATCAAACCCAGGTCTCCCACATTGCAGGCAGATTCTTTACCAGCTGAGCCACAAGGGAAGCCCAATATCATTGTGCTTCCCATCAATGTTTCTCAAAGCATGTTTTCTCCAAAGTGCATGCTGGCAAACAGGAATTTTGCACATAGCAGCAGTGATTTAGAGCAGAAAAGGACCATTAACTTTTCACAAATGCATCCCTTCTTCACTACTGTTGGCTTCTAGAGATCAGTGTGGGGATGTAATTTCCCCCAATCTTACCAGGACTGCTGGTCCTCCATGGAGACCTAGAGCTTCTCACATGCCTGTACTCTACTTGGGGTGATGCCCTGTATGTGGGCAGTGCACATCCGTAGGTGGAGGTTATTTGTTTGAAATGTTAGATCTTCAGAGGCTCAGCAACCCAAGTAGGTTTATTTTACCTTTTATCACTCCTCTCTATGGGAAGGGATTTAGATGGTTCTATTGGAAAGGGTAACGTGGAAGGCCAATGTATTACAGATAATTATATCATAAATCTCTCAATGACTAAATCATATGAATTTTCAAAACATAATATTGAATATACCTAAGAGGGTCTTAAATTTTGCATTTGGAAAGCTCCCTCCAATGACATTCCATATTTAGAAATCTGACACTTTCTTCTACATTTTGAATGAATGACTTGACAGTAACAAGGATTACAATTTAGAGATAAGTCACATTGCTGATTGAACAATTGAATCTTTTTTGCAGTTTTATTCATTAACTATTTCCTACAACTACTGTATGATTTTGGTCTTCATATCTTTTCCTGTCCTCTTATCTTCTACATGTTAAAAGGTTATCCACTATTCTTTTATTTCTTAGGCTTCCATCCAAGACAGAAGCAATTGATTCTTAAAGAAGTGTTAATATTCCCAGGATTTTAAACAGCGGCAAAGCTCATTGGTGAAGAATACAGCTCTGAGTTCTTTTCCAGTTGTGGTAAGCAGCTCTATTCTTGGTTGACAGGCCTTTTGTAATCTGTATGTGACTTAAATCCGGAAATGAAATATAAAATGAAGTCCTTGTTATGGGCACAGAGGAAACAGTATCTATTTATGGGAAGCTTTGGTCAGAGGCATTTCTAGCTCCCTCTGAGGTGTAAATCCCCATGTGGCAATCAACCGTGGTCGGAAATTGGATTTAACGGTTCAGTTGAGGGTGTCTTCCTGCCCAGAAAGTTGAAAGAATTGTGGAATTTTAGAGTTGGTAAGAGTCTCATGGAACAGACTGAAATCTACTGCCATGGATGCATTTGGAGAGGGAATTTGGGTTTCTGCAGCCAATTTAAAACCAAAGGAGGCTGGCACACATGTGGACAATCACCCACAGTGAGCTATTCTCTCATTGTTGGAGCAGAGACGTTTATAGCAAATTTATATATCTTGTGCACCCAGTGACCCATGCTGGTTTTTGAGGATCTTTTTATTATAGCCTCATCCTGTTTTCTTCTAAGGAATTTCGCTGTGGGTGTAGTGGTCACGTGTCCTGCTTGGATCCAGTGGTGAAAACCAGGAGGGTGTGTTGGTGAGGACTGAGGGTTCTCTGCCAACCCCCGCCCTCAGCCTGACTCAGCACCCCAGTCCCTCAGCTGAGCCCCCAACCTCATCTCAGGTTATTTCAGCTGCTTCTGAAGTGAGATTCAGGGAAGAGAAGGGACAGGGCCCTGGAGCTGGGGGAAGCTCAGATGTGAGGCTGGGGCAGTTGGATGCTGGCCTCCTGTGCCTGCTATTTGCCCCTGTCCTCAGAGCTTCTCCCCTCTAATCTGACCCTTTAGGCGGAGGACAAGGCTGGAGGCCCAGGGCCTGGAGTGGCCGAGAGCCCTCAGGCGTCTGCGGCCCCAGCACCCTTTCACCTCACCTGTCACCTGTGACTCTCCCTGTTGGCCAGAGTCCGTTCTGTTTAGACAAATCTCAACTTCCTGGTACTCCTATAAGACTGATTTTATCTGCATGGAAACTAGAGGCTCAGGAAAAGGAGCTCCTCCTACAACAAGTAGGCATGATCCCTCCCAAGATGCTGTCATTGCCTTAGGTTCCAAACCCCACCTTTTCCTATCTACACCATCCCCACGACATGCCTACACTTTTTGTCATTATTTCATCCTTTTTTATGGCTGAGGAGCATTCCACTTTGGCCACCTGATGCAAAGAGCTGACTCATTAGAAAACACCCTGATGCTGGGAAGGATTGAGGCAGGAGGAGAAGGGGACAACAGAGGACAAGATGGTTGGATGGCATCACTGACTCAATGGGCATGAGTTTTTATGCAAGCTCTGGGAGATGGTGAAGGCCAGGGAAGCCTGGTGTGCTGCATTCCACGGGGTCTCAAAGAGACAACTGAGTGACTGAACAAGTGTTCCACTGTGTGTATGTACCACATTGTCTTCTCTGGCACCCTTTTAATTGCTTCCTGTTGTGTTGTTTTTTCCAGGCTCAGAAACAGCCATCCAATCTGTGGCACCAGAAGTCACCACCACCCTTTCCTGTTTAAAGATCAAGCCAGGCTCCAACTCATCACTTTCCTCCCTGGGTATGTGGACAGATGAGCCATCCTGCAAATGTGGGACTTTGAGTGACCTCCTGGCCTCTTCCCATGAGATGCCCACAGTGCCATCAGCCCTGGTTGTAACCAACAGCCATAGCTGCCCACGTTGCCAAATGTCCCTTGTTCCTGAATTGAAACCACTTGTCTAGCTTGTGTGTGTATGTCTCTTTCTTAAGCTAACTTCCAATTTATTCATGCTGCTTCCAGAATAATGTTTTTATAATGAAAGTTTCATTAAGGAATTCTCTTTCTTTGGGGCTTCCCTGGTAGCTCAGTGGTAAGAATTTGCCTGCCAATGCAGGAGGCATGAATTCGATCCCTGGTCCAGGAGGATCCCACAGCCGTGGAGCAGCTGAGCCCATGTGCCACAACTACTAAGCCTGTGGTCTGTAGTCCAGGATCTGCAACTACTGAGACCTACACACCCTAGGGCCCATGCTCTGCAACAAGAGAAGCCACTGCAGTGAGAAACCCTCACACCGCAATTAAAGAGTAGCCCCCTCTCACCACAAGGAGAGAAAAGCCCATGCAGCAGCCAGGAACCAGTGCAGCCAAATAAATAAATTTTAAAAATAAGTTCCATTTCTTTGAACCTTGCAATGTGTCCTGATGACTTTCAGGTTAAATTCAAGCTTCCCTGTTAAGCATGAAAGAGATGAGTGGTGTCCCCGCCCAGCTCATCATCCTGAAGCTCCGAAGCTCTTAGGCCTCTGACCCACTCCTGTTCTGTAGGAGTCATTGCCTTCCTGCCTCAGTGCCCGCATCGACTTGTCTTCCCACTTCTTAAACTGTTTGTCTTCTTTCACATCCAGTAAGCACAGCTTGTCCATAAAAACTGGCTAAAGAATCCTATTCTCTACACACCTTTATCTTTAAATCAGATTGAAGTCTTCTGTCCTCTTGTGGTCTTCTTTGCATCCCATTATCAGAACACATATCTGTTAGATGTGATCATTGATTTCTTGTCTTTTTCCTCTTGCCAGACTCTAATCTCTGAGAAGGTCAAGATCTTGTCTCACACTTCACAGACACTCAGTATAGCTCACAAGTGTTTAATATGCTAGAGGATCGAGGCGAAGTGAAGTTACCTTTGGCATAAGGAATCATCTAGCTCTCAGTGGAGAGAATACCATTTGAATTGAGCCTAAATGCGTGAGAAAATATTTTAAACATTAGACATTGTAAAAAGAAAAAAGTCAGGTAGATTCAGAGGTAGGCAGGTAGAAATTTTGTCAGAGCAGTTATTGAGGGGAGTCACGTGTTGGCACTAGATCTTGGGGACCCTTCACTCCAGTGGAAGATTTGGGGAGACATTTGGAATCCTAACAAGGCCATGGTATCATGAGAATGTGTTCTGCCAGGGTTACCAGATAATCCAATATGGCAGACAGGTAAGAAGAGATGGTTCAGATGGACCTTTTATAGCTATTCAGTTAGTCAGTTCAGTTGCTCAGTTGTGTCCGACTCTTTGCAACCCATGGACTGAAGCATGCCAGGCTTCCCTGTCCACCACCAACTCTGGAGCTTGCTCAAACTCATGTCCATCAAGTCACTTCTAGCTATTAGTTCAGGCAAAAAGAAATACAGACTTGAAATAAGCAGGTGAAGCACTTTTTACAACTCTCAGTTGGACTATAGCTGGGTGTATTAGAATCATGACTTTTTTTGATAACTATTCTGATTTTGGATTGAAGTTCTTGAGTCCAACTCGTGTGATTTTTAAGTGATGTTAACTATTTAAGCATAAACACAGTCCTTGTAGGATACATCTTGGTAGTGTCCACTGCTACTGATTCTGGCACAGTATGCAAAGAAGATACTAGAAAGCTTTTCTCTTGAACCTAATGGGTAATGATAATTCAGTCTATTTTTCCTTTAAAATCACTTAGAATAATTTACTGTACTCTGAAATAAGGGTCTCCATTCAGAAGCCTAATTAACTTCTAAACTGTATGAATAATTTATTGCTCTAACACATCGTTCTTACTTGCTGTTGTCCAGTGAAGCTTGAAAATGCATATTTTAATGTTACCTGATTTGTATGGAGACTTGGAGGCACAAGGCACATCCAGCATGTGGAGGAACAGGACACAGTGGATCCCCAAGTCAGCTCTCACCTCGGTGCATCTTCTCAGAGACTTTGTTGTTTAGTCTCTCAATCAATGTCTGACTCTTTGTGACCCCATGGACTGTAGCCCACCAGACTCCTCTGTTCATGGGATTCTCCAGGCAAGAATACTGGAATGGGTTGCCATTTCCTTCTCCAAGGGATCTTCCTGACCCAAGGATTGAACCCATGTCTCTTGGGTCTCCTGCATTAGCAAGTGGATTATTTACCACTGAGCTCCTGGGAAATAGGATGCTGAGCCTATATTATTTTTTTATTTAAACCCATCTGTTTTATTCCATAGGATGTGGCTAAGAGTTCGTTTGTGCAGGTGAAGCTTGTATAAAAACACTGGCTGGTTATTCATTCTCTGTAAGTTGAGGGCTGTCTACTAAGCCTGTGCTAAGACCCTGGGGATGTGGAAATGAGCTTACCCGTGGCGTGTTCTGTCTTCATGAAGCTCAGAATCTAGTTAGGGGAGAGAGATGGGGGTCAGAGACTCGCTTAGGTATAATAAAACCACAACCATGAGTTGCTATGAGAACCTGGAGTAGGGGGACTTGACAAGCACTCAGAGAGGGCTTATCAGAGGAGATGACACAGCTGAGACCCACAGCCTGGGTAGGAATTCGCCAGGCAAACAAGGACGGACAGATAACCAAACTGAGAAGACAATTGTGCAGAGTACAGCAAATACGAAATTGAGAGACCAGGGTGGAATGGGAAGAGGCAAGAGACGTAGGAGAGAAGGCTGGAAAAGTGTGTTTGGGCAGGATTATGAAGGGACTTGGGCTCCGCCAGGGAATTAATTGTACCTTTGTTATAAACTGAAAGCTTTAAGAGTTTCAAGAAGTGTTTGCCCAAGAGAGGGGCACAAGGATATGGGACCAGTAGGGTGGTTCTTAGGTCACAGCATCGGAAGGGAGGCTTGGTCTAGACTTGAATCAGTGGGTGGGAGGAGACTGGGATGCATTCAGGAGATATGTAGAGGCAAAATCAAAATGATGTGGAGCTGAATAGAACAATGGGGTGAAGGAAGAGGTGGTGACGCTATTTTTTCACTTGCACACGTGGCAATGGTGGTTCCATTGACTAGACAGTAACAGCTGAGCAAAGCAGGTGCCGTAAAGAAGGATGATGACCTGGTTTTGGACACACTGGGTTTGAGGCACCATGGTAGGTATCAAGTGGATATGGAAGAAGCTATTGGATGTATGAATCTAGATCTTAGGGGTTAATCTGGAGATGTAGTTTGTGCTCCTGCTGCATAGAGATGCTAACTGAAGCCATGGGTATAAATGAAATTATCTGAGGAGGCTGTATTTGGAAAAATATAAATTGGCAACAGTTATGACTTTCTGCCTTCTCAAGTGGCTCAGACAGTAAAGAGTCTGCCTGTAATGTGGGAGACATGGATTCGATCCCTGAGTCAGGAAGATTCTCTGGAGAAGGGAATGGCTACCCATATGGGTATTCTTGCCTGGAGAATTCCATGGACAGAGGAGCCTGGTGGGCTACAATCCAGGGGATGGCTAAGAGGTGGACATGACTTAGAGACTCACACTTTCACTTTCAAAATGACATGAGTGATGGACTTCTGCTTTCAGCATATGAAGAAATAGCTACTAATTCATTAATGTCTAAATTCTTTGAAATGATTTAAACAGATTTAAAATTCTTTCAAGTCACCATTTACATTTATCTACTTGTAATGTATGTCTAGAAATGTCAGGATTTTCAATAGTGCAGTAAAAATAAGGTTACAGGAGAGGGTGCTGGCTATGTTATCAAGTTGAAGAGAGTGGAAACTGAAGTTAAATCTCTCCTTACTTGACAGGACTAAAGCCATAACATATGTCAAACAAACCAAACTGGAAATATCATGTGCAACCCACTGCAGTATTTTTGCCTGGAGACTTCCATGGACAGAGGAGCCTGATGGGCTGCAGTCCTTGGGGTCATAAAGAGTAGGACACAACTGAGTGACTAACATTTTAGAATTAGTATAAAGCAAAAAATATATTTTTTGAAAAAATTTTGTTAGAAAATTGTCAAATTATATGGACAAACAGTTTAAAGACATCTGGTTTATAATCAGATAGAACTCTCTGGGTTGTCTTATTTCCCTGCTGGGAACAAAATCTGCTTTTGTGCATTTTCCACATTCATTAGTAGTGAATTCAAACACTGGTGGCGTATCCTACCGTGTATGAGATTGAAGTCCAGCAGAAAGCATTCAACCTACCAGCCATCCTGGTAGGTGAGTCTGGAACTGGGGAGATTTATTTCAGGGGCACACTGGAGGGAACAGATAGGCTGAGGTTAGCAGATCCTTAGTAGGTCTGCACTGGAAGAAGTTGATCGCTCATATAAAATATTCAACTGTGAAAATTAATATTTGTTGATTCTTTTCATTACTGTGGAATACAATTTGCAAATTCTATTGATGAGAAGAAGTGTAACTGTATGACTTGTTTCTGATATCACGGTATGATATCAAATAAAACACTGTGTGTTCTTTAAACCCTTCCATTGTCTCTGGCCCTGATTGTAGTGGGCTCAGTGTGTGAGATACCCTCCCAGCAGAGAGCTCTATTGATTTTGTGACTTTTGGTCTGGGGACCAGGTACCAGTGCACCCAGGGTGCATGGCTGATGATGGTGGAGGGAATAGTGCTAATAAAAGTACCTCTGCTAAACTTCAGTTTTATTTATGGTGACAATTCTAATAAATAATTTGTTCAAAAGAAGCTTGAAAAGTGGGAAAGAGGAAAAGCAGGCCTAGGTTGTTCATAAACTAGCATATTCACTTTTACAATCTGGATGAGGCAGTAAGTGGTGACTCTGCTCACATCCTGAAAATATAGTATTTTCCAAAATGAAAGCAAATGAAGAATTACACAGCTCAACTTAGTTGGGAATCTATCTAAATTAAAATAAATCTGACAAACAGTCTGAATTAGAAGTTTGAAGGTTTCTACAAGGATGTCCTTTAATGTTAATATACAAAATAGTAAAATTAAAAGCTAGTTAGCTACTTCCTCAAGTCTTTGTTCCAGTCATGCATGTTTGCATAGAGAAGCAGAGGCATCATAACGCATATAATCACATCCTTTAGTTAAAATTTTTTTTATTTTTTAATTAATTAGTTTATTTTAATACATCCTTTATAGTTTTGTTTGTCTTGCTGGAATCCTGTGATGAAAGGTATGGTCCTGGGAAGGGCGGGGGAGCATCAGCTGTGTAGAAAGGAATTTCCACATAGGGATGGAAAGCAGTGAAACAAATAGAGTGTTTATCGGGAAGAAAAGGGTAAAGTATGTATGGATAGACACATGGGTGAACTCAGAGTCATGCCTTTTTCTTCTTTCTGTCTTGGCCGGTCTCTGTCCTGGTCCTGACTAACCTGCTCTTTCTTGCTTTCCTTGGTTGTCTATTCATAATTGAAGATACTGGGCAGGTGGTCTGAATGTCTCCTGCCCTCTGTTAGGCAGGTCTGTTTTCTTACAAAATTTCCCCTTGGTGGGAGTTTTAGTTTGGATCATTGGGTAGGGAAACGGCAGATTTCTCCTCCCGACATACTAAGAGCTGACTCAAATCCAGCTCCACCCAAAATCCATTACTTTTCTTCTGTCAGTTTGTTCAGCTTCTTTAGAGAGGCATTTATACTAACAATAAGGAATATACATGTATATTTTCCCATTGGGCTTCCCTGGTGGCTCAGTGGTAAAGAATCTGCCTACAGTGCAGGAGACTCGGGTTTGATCCCTTGGGTTGGAAAGATTCCCTGGTGAAGGGAATGGCAATCTGCTTTAGTACTCTTGCCTGGAGAATCCCCATGGACAGAGGAGCCTTGCTGGCTACAGTCCATAGGGTTGCAAAGAGTCGGACAGGACTGAAGCAGTGTACACATATTTTCCTGTTAGCAGCTGGTGTCCTTATAGGTGTGCCAGGTACCAGTTAGTTGTATTTCTCCACCAAGGGATTTGTGAGCCCCTCTGTTTGCAGCCCCTCCTCCATGCCTGCCCCTACCCTCAAGGGCGGGGTCTCTGCCCAGGCAGTCAGGTGCTTCCTGCCTCAGGGCTCTCTCTGAGCAGGAGCATCTCATCCATTTCATCTGTCAGCCTTCTCCAATGAATTTTATGTGTTTCCAGAATTTGCTGAAATCTTCTGCCTGTTGGTGACCTTCCCCCATTCTGGCCTTTTGATTTTTATGTGTTTATTTATTTGCATTGACCATCTGGGCTGTTATTTCTGTGGAATCTCAAAAAGAGAATGGGGTGAATTGGCGTACACAACTCAGTTTCAAATCAGAATTTTTTCCCCTGTAACTTTGAAATTGTTTGTTGACATAAGACCTCAAATATTAAAGTAAAGTGATTCTATTATGATATTTCTCCATACAGGTCAGCCTCTCAGTCGTGTCCGACAGTTTGCGACCCCATGGACTGCAGCATGCCAGGCTTCCCTGTCCATCACCAACTCCCAGAGCTTGCTCAAACTCATGTCCATCAAGTCGGTGATGCCATCCAACCATCTCATCCTCTGTCGTCCCCTTCTCCTGCTACCTTCAATCTTTCCCAGATCCAGCTCTTTTCTAATGAGTCAGTTCTTCACAGCCAGTGGCCAAAGTATTGGAGCTTCAGCTTTAGCATTAGTCCTTCCAATGAATATTCAAGAATGATTTCCTTTAGGATTGACTGGTTGTATCTCCTTGCAGTCCAAGGGACTCTCAAGAGTCTTCTCCAACACCTCAATTCAGAAGCATCAATTCTTTGGTGCTCAGCTTTCTTTATGGTCCAACTCTCGCATCTATACTTGACTACTGGAAAAATCATAGCTTTGACTAGATGGACCTTTGTCAGCAAAGTAATGACTCTGCTTTTTAATATGCTGTCTAGGTTTGTAATAGCTTTTCTTCTCAGTCTGAAGAAATTCAGGATGACTCTGCCTGTCACCCCACATCCTCACATAACTAGTTTAGCAGCAGCAGGATACAGAGACTAGGTCCTTGTTGGTGGGACTAGATGGAAGCCCCTGTGGGACAGTCCTGTGACAGGTCCACACCCCCCCCCCCCACTTGCATGGTAACAGCCTTCTAAGGGAGGCAAGAGGCCCACACAGGCAGCACAAAACCCGTGTCTTCATCTTCCCTGTGAACAGAAGGAATGGGTGGAAAATCCTGGAACTTTACCAAAGTTAGGCTTTTCTGGTAGATAAGCCGTATCTTAAAGCATCATAAACAATTTTTTTTTTAAATCACATTGCCAAGGAAAGGAATCTCTGCACATTTGGTGGAGCCACATGGCTTGAAATGCTCAAGCAGGTTTAGAGCTTGATGCACAGGGAGGAAATTGCAGGAAGGCCTCTGTCAAACTGCTCAAGATTCTGACGTTTGGTCTAGTGACTCACGATTGGTGCTGAGGACCCTGACAGCTGAGCTGCTCTTCTCCAATGGCACCTGCAGTTTGCAGATTGGTGAGATCTGGGCATCCTTGGTTCATCAGCTCCTTGTGTTTTTCTTGCACGTGCACACTAACCTTGTCAAGCCATAGTTTGTGTTTTGCCTGCTTCTTTTTTTCTTGGTGTATGTACTTTTATTCTGTTTTGATACATATTTACATACCCTTTTATTTTTATAAAATTGAACAATATTGCTTTAGTGCCCTATTTTTTCTCTTTTTCCTTTCTCTTTACTGGGGTATGGTTGCTTTAGAATGTTGTGTTAGTTCTTGCTGTACAACAATGTGAATCAGCCATATGTATACTTATATTCCTTCCCTCTTGAGCCTCCCTGCCACCCTCCCCACTCAATTCCACCATTCTAGGTCATCACAGAACACCGAGATGAGCTACCTGTGCTACACAGCAGCTTCCCACTCGCTGTCTTTTTTACGCATGGAAGTGTATTTATGTCAATACTACTCTCCCAACTCATCCCACCCTCCCCTTTCCACCCCTCTCCACATCCACACATCCATTCTCTACACCTGCATCTCTATTGCTGTATGCTTCTTTTGGAATCTTTAGTGATTCTGTCTGTAAAAAAATGTAAAAAAGAAAAACATCAAGAAGTAGATGACCTTGGTATTCTGCGTCCAGAAGGAACACTGGTTGTTCCTGCAAACACCTTGATTTTTTTGGTTTGGAGAGAGCAGACTCCTAACTACGTCCTGCTAGGGGTTTATGGAGTGGTGTGCCTGGACCCAGAGCCAGCCAGTCCGGGAGATGACTTCATTACCAGGCATTCACCTTACCAAGGCCGAGGCATCTTTGAGAGAGTTTCTCAGGGAGTCTTAGCTGAGTATAAAGTTTTCTCTCCTTCTCAGAAGTCTCTTTAATTTCTAATGGGTGCTTTTCGGAGCATTCACCTAAAATTCAGGCCAAAGATTCATTTTTCTCTCCTTCTCAGAACATTTTTCCTGAGAAAACTCACTCACAGTTTTCCTTTCTTAACAACATGTTTCTGTCCCAGGAGAGAGGTCAGTCCTTATATTAATTTCCAGGCAGAGGATGTTGCCAAAATACTATTTTTTTGACCAAGTATCTTTGATAGACGACATCAGCAGCAAATAATTACACAACCCTCCCAATTATAGGAAGAAGTGCTCTTTAGGTCTGTGTTGGGAGTAAATCAATCAAAGGAAAGCTTCTGCAAGCAGAAATCACCAGAAACATTGCAGAAATGTTCTGAAGAGTAACTTCAGGAAGTTGGACAAAAGAAAGAAAAAACAGAGCTCAGGCATACATTTTTGCATCCCTGCTAAACAGACTCCCAAAACAATATTACTGTTTTAGTGCTGTCATTGAGATAGTAGTCTAGGGGGTAAATAATTATTATTATTATCATACGGTATCTCAATTTTATAGAAAAAAACTGAGACTTAAGGAGTGATCTTTAATCTGTTGGAGACAAGCAGCTACAGAATTAACAAGTAGAAGTAATCTCTGATTTGGGGAACATAATAAAGTGTTTGACACAGACTAATGATGAAATAACATGAATTTGGAACATTTTGTCACCATGCACATAAAATTAAGAAAAAGCTTTGACAGTGATTTTTCAATATTTACATACCTTGATTCAAAATCAGTAGCGATGGAAATGGTGTTTTTTTTTTTTTCCCTTGATTTTCTCTGCTGGTCTACTGTCAGGAGACCTGGGTTTGATTCCTGGGTCAGGAAGATCCACGGGAGAAGGAAATGGCAACCTACTCCAGTATTCTTGTCTGGAGAATCCCATGGACAGAGAATCCTGGCGGGCTATAGACCATTGGATTGCAAGAGTCAGACTTGACTTAGTGACTAAACCAGAACCACTCACTGTCTCAGAAAGTAGATAACATCTTCTACTCTCTGATTATTGATGCAATTTCCAGCCTTTTAAAGATGGTGAGAAAATGAACAACAGTTAATGTTCTGTTGTTATCACATTGAACTACACTAGTTGTAAAATAATGAAGTGAACTTGTAGCCTGGTAAAAGTGAAACATGCATAAATGTTCCAAATGACGTGGCTTTCCCCAAGGTTCAGCCACAGTGTGCTATGAGCTATTTCTCCATCCACTGTTGAGATTCTGTTCCAGTATTCCCTGAGATAGGGTTAGGGTTTGTGGTGGGGAAGGAATTTCATGCACACCTTCCCTAACCTAACTGTCCACAAGTTCTTCTCCAGTCTTTGCTTATGAGTTTGGTGAATGGGGTGGAGTGGGGAAAGATGAGGGTAAGGAATCAAAAATAGAAAGAGTCAGGGGAAAATTTTTATCTATTCAGCTGTGCATTGGGTCTCTAAACCCATAGAAAGAATGGCGCTGGGGGCTGCCCTTCACCTACACCTCTAACAAGTAAAACAGTCAGAGTGAAGCTACAGGCAGAACCCTGATGAGAGAGCATGGTTGGGTGACCTCACTTCATTTTGAGGCAGGAACACTTGCTGTTGAGGACTCAGCGAGAGTCTGGTGTGGCAGACTGATGGCATCTCCTAGACATGTCTGAGGGTCTCTGCTCCCATCCTCCAGGCTCCAGATGTGAGCCACATGGAGCTGTCTTTCCTCTGTGTCGTGGAGACTGCTGTCTTGTCCTCCTTCATCCCTGTGTTTTCTGTGGAAAATGTGTTCAGTGGTGCTGGAGACCCGACAGTCCCTAGCTGGTCCTAGTGCAGCCATAGTTTCTCTGGTCACAGCAGGGCAAGTGGGATGGCCAGATGGTGCAGGGATGTCCTGGGAGCAGAGAGGAGGAAATCCCATGTTCTGGGTTTCCACTGCCTTTGACTTCCTCTATCACCTCCTGGTGGAATCTGACCAGGAGGAGGGAGCCTGGAGGCCCCTTGGATAGCATAACCAGGCCCGGGGAGGGGACTGGCCTGGAGCCGCAGGGACCAGTGACTGCAGCAGCACCAGCTGGGACTCTAGATGAGTAAAACCTCATCTGGCTGAAAGCTGAAGTGCACAGGGTTGCCATCCACCACGTCTCCGTAACAAGGGCCACTCTGCAGGCTGCTGCATCATGAATGTTTTATTGTGCTGTTCTTTTTGATGAATGCACGATCCTTCTTGATTTCCTATCTGTTTAAAACCTTATTTCTGTGAATTTTTCTTCAGCATTTGTGATCTCTAACTAAACAGAACAAAAAACTCAAAGGAGCAAGGAGAAAATATCAAATAGTGAGAGATGAGTACGTGTAGTTCTTTAAAACAAATCCTTGCATAGTTGACATTCTGCTTTTTTTCACCCTTTCTCCCCAAAATACTTTTTTGTTGTTGTTATTGAATTTTTTTTACTTATCAAAGATTATAAATGTACAATATTGAGAAGTATAAGACAATACTTTTAAATGTATTTACATTCATAATTAGGTGAAAAAAAATTCCCCTTAAACTCATCATTCCTCAGCGGTAGCTAAAAGTTATTTTTCATTTTTCAGATTTTTGCATAATAATATATTGTCTAACATCCTGCTGGGAGCTCTTTTCACGTGGATTCACTAAAGGCATTGTAAGCGAAAGCAAATGCATAAGTACAAAAACCTATGATTTTCTCCAAAATAAATAAATCCCGGTCTATGGTGTGCCTTAGTCTCCTTTTACCAAGAGAGGTTATTTCGAGTCCAGTGCATTAGGGAGAAAGCTGTTGTTGCAAGCTCCAGGTTCATGCAGGACCCAGATTGTCCACTGCACTTTCATGCGCTCTCTTAGAAGTGACTTTCAAAGCGAATGGTGAAGACAGACGTTTTCCTCAGTTCTCAGCAATTTCCTTGCTAATAAATCTAAAGATTCCCAAGACTTCCTTTTTCTTTAACTTTTTATTAAAGAAGGGATGAGAGAAGCTCCAAAGACAGCCAGACCCTCTGACCAAGCCTCGAAGCTTTCCTCATCTCTCATGCGGATGTCAGCTCCCTTTCTTCCCTCTTAAACAGACTGAATGAAATCCCCATCCAGGCCCCTCATCTCACAGCTCTGCCAGGTGACTCTCACTCCTCTGCTCTGATCTGTCCTTCATCCCATTTGTGTGTACGTTCTGCATTGTTGGTGTCTTCCTGTTTGTGATTTTTCCCTGCACACCACAAACACAATTTATCAGGTGACAGTCAGCATCCTGCTCCTGATGCTAGCTGCCAGGCACCATGTGGAAGAAGTGAGCACAGGGGGCATCTCTCACTTGAGACAGCCCTTGCCCTTTAGATGTCATATGCCCAGATCCAGGACCATTAGTACACAGATGTGAAGGTTGTTGTTGTTTTCAGTTGCTAAGTCATGTCCGACTCTATGCAACCCCACGGACTGCAGCATACCAGGCTTCCCTGTCCTTCACTATTTCCCAGAATTTGCTCAAATTCATGTCCATCAAGTTGGTGATGTCATTCAACCATCTCATCCTCTGCCACCCTCTTCTCCTCCTGCCCTCAGTCTTTCCCAGCATCAGGATCTTTTCCAGTGGATCAGCTCTTCGCATCAGGTGGCCCAGCATATTGAAGCTTCAGCTTCAGCATCAGTGCTTCCAATGCATATGCTGGGTTGATTTGCTTTAGGATTGACTGGTTTGATCTCCTTGCAGTCCAGGGACTGTGAACAAGGGGAGGTGGAGATTAAATATTATAAATCAGACACTGAGGGGTTTAATTTCTATTTAATTGGTGCCTGGAAATAGTGCTCAGAATCTTTGTGTTTAGAGGATCATGGATGATCTCGGGGACCATCCATTCAGTCCTGACCTATATTTCCAGGTATATGCTCCCTCTCTTCTTTTCTGTTGTCACTGCCTCAGGCTTTCCTCCTCTGCTTGCGCTGTTGGTCTCTCCAGATGATCCTCTTTTTCCACCAGAATTTTCTCACTTGTTGTCAGAATGGGTTGCACCAGAGCCATGTGCAATAACACAAACACTCATTCTCATTTGTTTGGTGTTTGGATTGACTTTGTTTCTTAAAGGAGTTTTAGGTTGGCAATGAAACTGAATAGAAAGACAGAGATTTCCCCACCCATGCACAGCCTCCCCTGTTAAGGTCCCCACCAGCTGGCACATGTGTTACAGTTGATGAACCTACACTGATAGCATCATCACTAGGAGGGTTACTTGCTGGGAGCCACACTGGGGTCTGCCTGTGCACCTGCCTTGGTTTCTCCACCTGTTCTCTGTCATTTCTAACTCACGACCACTGTGTTCTTCACACACCTATGGGAAAGGTAAAGAAATGCTTTTTAAAAAGTAACCTGATACCTTTAAGTGAGAGGGATTTTCTAAGCTAAGTGTTATATTCCTCTATTTTCAAATAGAAGAGATTAGTCTATCTGAAGTTTTTTTTTTTTTTTCTTTCATAGACAGAGGAGCCTGGCAGGCTATAGCCCATGGGGTCACAAAGACTTGGACCAGACTGAGTGACTAACACTTTCACTTTTTTGAAATTGCCCGCTGGGGAGTGAAGAAGCCCAGTGAGTCAGACTTTCCGTGTGGTGACTGTTGACTGGACACTGTCAGAAGGCACCTGCCTTCTGTTCAGTACAGTTGGTGTGATAAGGATGCAGGAGCACCTTCAAAAAGCAAGTGTGTGTTCGTTTCATCTTAGTTATTTATCTGTAATCAATGAATACAGTGCTTTACAAAAATCACATTAATACAGAGATGTAGGACTTCTCTGGTGGCTCAGTGGTAAAGAATCTGCCTGCCAATGCAGGAGACACAGGTCCAGTCCCTGATCTGGGAAGATCCCATGTCTTGGAGCAACCAAGCCCGGGTGCCACAGCCATTGAGCTTGTGCTCTGGAGCCCAAGTGCGGCAACTATGGAAGCCTGCACACCCTAGAACTCATACCCTGCAACAAGAGAAGCCAGCGTAAAGAGAAGCCCGTGCACTACATCTAGAGTGTAACCCCCACTCAAGGCAGCTAGAGAAAAAGCCCTTGAAATAATGAAGACCCAGTGCAGCCAGAAGCATATAAGTAAATTAAAAATTATAGAAAAGAACTTAAAAATATAGAAATGTATCTACTCTGTTGAGACTGTGTCACCAGGTGAGCCTCTGTTTTATCTGTTGATTGATAACTCAACTGGAGTCAAAATGGACAGAGAAGGTAAACCAGAAGAAATGAAATACTTTAACTCAGGAGATTTAAAATAAACATCGATAGTCACTTTTCGCAGTTGAAAGCCTTGCATGCCAGCTCAGGCATCTGGGTTCAGGGCTGTAGTGTAACCATGACTTCCTGTGGCCGGGGGAGCTCACTGAGACTGTGCCTGAGGTGGCCACGTGGGAACACCCCAGAGGACTTCACTGACGGCCGCGCCTGTTGGTTACAGTGGAGGAATTCAGCGGCAGTGTGTAATTTTCTTTGTGCCTGTAAAATGCTTTTCTTTGTCCTCATTCTATGAAGTGTATTTTATAAATTTGCATTTGGAAGAGCAGCATGTCAGAAATGATTTTTCAGTGATGTAGTGAAAAATATGGTCAATTTCCTTTTCATCATCTGTGTTTTTATTTAAGGAATTTTTTCTTTTTATCATCATAAACTGTTAAAACTGAGAGAATGTTTGAGGATCATTTAATCCAACTCCCAAGTTTCAAAGGAAGAAATCTTGAGGAAAATTATGTTTCAACAAGGTCACCTGACATTGTGGCCAATATTAAAGGCTCCATTTATAACTTAGTATCACCTACTGGTAATAATTATATTTCCCAACTTTAGGTCAAATATCATTAATATTCATTGCTAGGAGAAACATCCAAGAAATCCATGTTTTCTTTCATGTAAGATAGGACCAGAGATATCACTAAAGTATTAAAATTTGTTTTAATCTCACTTTGTATATTTTAGATAATGCAAATTTTGGGTTAAGCAAGCATGTGTTTTCAACAGCTTTATTTAAGCTATCAGATCTTTCTTAAAGAGCTGAGTATTACTTCTTAGGATATTATTTGATTCTCATTTCAAGCTTTTAATATAAATTATAATTACCTATTTACCTTTTAATATATTCTTATATGTAATTTTCTTGCCTGGAGAATTCCATAGACAGAGGAGGCTAGTGGGCTACAATCCATGGGGTCGCAAAGAGTTGGACATGACTGAATGGCTGACGCATCACTTAATATGTAGTTTTAAATATGAATCAATGAATATAAATTCATACATATGTACTTGTGTGTGTATGTGTGTATGTGTCCATGTGTAGGTATGAGTGAGATATTTGGGATCTTTGGAAGCTTACTTGTATGGTAGCTTTTGATGGAAATTCGTTTTCTAATGCTCCATTTACTGACAAGTCAGCATATAATCAACTATGAATTTTTATGCTTTTCTCCATGTAATATTCTAAGATATATTATAAATAGTTTGTATTTTTGTATATATTTTGAATCTTTAATTGTAGTCAGAACCTCAGACTTGTTTGTAGAATGTGTTTTTAATTCTTACAAAAAACAAATGTAGGTTAAAAACAATTTGGCAAGAAGGTGATTATGAATACTATTAAATCTGGCATCTAGCCCAGGAAAAAGACTTCAATTGATAGAAGACTCCAATTTATTTCCATCTGGAGAGTGTTCAGGAATGCTTGGAAAACAGAAATTGCTGCTTATAACATCCTAAAACCGCTTGCTCTGGCTTCGTATAGTTTAAATTCAGTCATTATGTGTTCAAGGTTACAAGGGCACTGACTAGTGCTCAGAAAGGGACAAGTCAAGAATCATGTTGCCTGATGGAGAGTAGGATGTACAGGTTTTAAATACAATGAGTAAAGAAACTAAAATTATTAAAATGGAAGAAATAAAATGAGGGAAAAGTGAAGTAGAGGAGGAAATTCGTGTTAAAATACTATGTCATATAGAAAAATTACAGGTGAAAGGGAAGGATTTATATCAAGAAATGTCTAATATCTAGATATCATTTTAACTTACTATTATTGTTGAGCATTTTTTTCATAGAAAGATAAAACATATACTGGAAGTTCATGTAAGGTCATATATAGTGTAGAAAATTGTTATTGTTCAGTCACTAAGTCATGTCCAACTCTTCTGCTACCCTTCAGGCTATATAGAGCTTCTCTGTCCATGGAATTTCCCAGGCAAGAACACTGGAGTGGGTTGCCATTTCCTTCTCCAGGGGATCTTCTTGACTTAGGGATAGAATCCATGTCTCCGGCTTTGGTAGGCAGACTCTTTACCACCAAGCCACCAGGGAAGCCATAGCAGTTACTTTGAATAAATATCTGTTTAACATAAGCAGATGAAAAAAAAAAAACACTTGTCACTTCATTAGAAGCTACCTAATTCATTCATAAGTTACACTGTCAGTTCATTAGAAGCTTAGGGGTATGTGCTAAAAGTACTAGAAATACATGTGTCTCAGTAAGTAGGAAATTGAGTCCATAAGAAGATATGATATGCAAGAAGCAAAGGTAGAAGCAGAAGCAGAGCATTTTTAAACACTTTGATAAATATGAATGAACTGAGATTAAGCACTGATCAAATTTAAGCGAGGGAGAAGTGAACAGTTACACCACACAAAGGAAACATCATAAGGACAAAAGTGAGTGAAGTGAAGTTGCTCAGTCGTGTCCGACTCTTTGCAACTCCATGGACTATAGCCCACCAGGCTCCTCCAGGCAAGAATACTGGAGTGGGTTGCCATTTCCTTCTCCAGAGGATCTTCCTGACTGAGGGATCAAACTTGGGTCTCCCACGTTGCAGGCAGACACTTTACCCTCTGAGCCACCAAGGAAGTAAGACAGAAGGACAGAAGACATCATTAAATCATTTCCACATCTCTTTTCTGTGATGGAGAGTGATACTAACTCTGAAGTTTGTTAACTCAGGATGGCTTCCTAAAAATTATGGTAAGATACTAAAAAATAAGAAGAGAATAATTTCCATGCTAGGAGAGAAGAACAAGTACATAAAGAAAACTGTGTCAGCATAAAGAAAACTGTTGGTCGTTCGGTTGTGTCCAGTTCTTTGCGACCCTGTGGACTGTAGCTGGCCAGGCTCCTCTGTCCATGGAATTCTCCAGGCAAGAATACTGGAGTGGGTTGCCATTCCCTTCTCCAGGGGAATCTTCCCAACCCAGGGATCAAACCTAGGTCTCCTGTCTTCCAGGCAGATTCTTTACAGTCTGAGCCACCAGGGAAAGAGAGATAATTTTAAACTGATTAAGAACAAATATTGCACTTGATCTAGGCCAAAAGGCCAAGAATCAATGGGGTGAAAAGATAATTTTAAAGATAAAATTTCTGATGTAAAAACACTCAGGTTTGTGAAAGTAGAATTCACTTAGTGGCTTTTTTTTTCTCGTTGAAAATATGCCAGTAAGCATATTTGGTTTAATGAAGAAAGGTCAATAACTTTTATTAAATGTAGTCATCCTCTCAGCTACATTTTCTTCATCAAGTCCCTATGAAGTTTAATTCTGACACATGTCAGACTGTCTTCCTTTCCACTTCTGCTGTCAGGCACTCACGTCCAAGCCTTTCTACCTGGGTTATTAGTAGCTCTCTCTGTGCTCTCCCTTCCCTTCTGCTGGCCCTTTATTTCTCTGCAGCAGCTCACACTGAAGCCTAACATACTGACGGCCAAGCAGTACAGGAGTCTTACAGGCTCTGTGTCCTGTCCTGTGCTCCTGTGGCTGCAGCAGGAGCATGTGAGAGAGGATATTTGTGATCTTCATCTCTGTCCAGCACCCATCATTTTACTAACATGCATAAGGCATTAATATTGTCAAAATCCATCAAGTTTTTATTGCTGAAATAGGTTAAGTCAATATATCTCTACTCTTCCGTGTGTATTCATCTCAGTAATTAAAGACTCCCCAAAACTTAGACCCCCAAATTAGGCATTTTAACACTCTGCATGTGAGTGTGCGTGCTAAGTCTGTTCAGTTGTGCCCGATTTTTTACAGTCCCATGGAAGGTAGCCTACCAGGCTCCTCTGTCCATGGGATTCTCCAGGCAAGGATACTGGGGTGGGTTTTCATGCCCTCCTCCAGGAACTGTTTCCCGATCCAGGGCTCGAACCTGCCTCTCTATGTCTCCTACATTGGCAGGTGGGTCCTATACAACTAGTGCCACCTGGGGAGCCCTTTAACACCACAATAAGTCTTTAATTTCTGCTTGAAATTCCCAGAAAAGGTGAAACTCCACTCATGAATCAATCTACACCTTATATGGAAATTGAAACTTATGTGTTTACAAGAATACTTGGTGAATCAGTTTGCAATATGTTTGGCTGAGAGTAACTGAGAACTTGGTTAGATGGCTGAAACGCATGGTGTGTGTGTGCATGCGTATGTGTACCTGTGTGTCCATGTGTAAGGTTTATTCATACGCCCCTCATAGCGCTGGGTAAGTCTGCTTCGAGTTGCTGCATCACCCAGGGTGCAGTGATAGGCTTTCCTTATTCAGTCCCTTTCATGTTGGCCTCTTTTTCCTCCTCATAGCAGTTGCTTCTTGGCCACAAAGTAGCTCCTGTAACCCAGCTTCATGCCCACATTCCAGGTGCAGTCTTAACAACCAGCCTGGACCAGCTCATCAGTCAGTGTTTTCTGCATTGAACCGTTTCTCAAAGCATCAGTTCTCCGGTGGCTGAGCAGTAAAGAATCTGCCTGCAGTTCAGGAGACCTGGGTTCAATCCCTGGGTCAGGAAGATTCTCTGGAGAAAGGAATGGCTACCCACTCTGGCATTGTTGCCTGGAGATTTCTGTGGACAGAGGAGCCGGGCGGACAACAGTCCATGGGGTCGCAAAGAGGGGGACACAACTGAGAGACTAACTCACACCGTAAGTAGCAATAGATCAATAATTTCTTGTTTCCGTTGACATGTCTGAGTAAAGAATTGTGTTTTCCCCTAGAAATGTTAATTTCATGAAAACCATTTTCTGTGCTCTGAAAAGAAGGCACAGAAATGAAAATGTTTCCTGGTAACTTCTGGGGGAAATTACTTTTAAAAGACCCAGACATTATTTTCAGACTTTCAATGTGTTGAGACTGAAAAATCCTTTTGGAGGAATGGTCCCGGCTTTTGTTTCACTTGCATTAGTTTGTACTTAAAGGGTGCTTTTGGGAAGCAAGGTGCCTGTTTAGACATCTGTCCTGTGACTGGCTCCTTCGTTTCACACCCAGCTAGTCCTTTCCCTTCCTACTTTCTTACATTAGTTTCTGGTTGTTTTTTTTTCTGTTTGCTCATCTGCGTCAGCTGATGTCTAACTGAACTCTGATCACCTTTCTGGTCTCATTCATTTTTCAAGCTACAATATGCTAATGGTTTCTTTCTGCCAGTCAGTTGGCACTGAAATTGCCATCTGCTTATCTTTTGTCTCTTGTAGCCATGCACTTGTATTGCATGTAGATCTGTGTGTCGAGATTTTTAATTGGCCTTGAAATGGCCCATTAATCATTCACTACATTTATAAAAGAGGATTCTTTGATTCGACTGGTACATAGACTAAATATTTTAAGATGTACCCTTTTCCTGTCATCCTAACAGATGTTCTATCTATTTTCTTTAGTTCTTTTAATGTCCTCTTAAGCCAAGATCACAATTACCCAAAGATGAATTTCACTCCCTAGACTTTGGCTGAGAAAGTGATAAATAAAATTAAAAATTAAAAGAGCTTCAAAGAGAGGAGTGAATCCTAGTGTGGGCAGTTTTGTGAACAAGCCTATAGTCATCAACAGTGTAAATAATAAAAGTACTCTTCAGGGAGAGGCATCATGGTCATGAATATTGTAAAATCCACCAAAAGAGTGAGTTTTAATAAAATAGCATCGAGGGTGGGGCTTCTGGCCACCGTCATGAGAGGAAAGACCCGGAATTGTCAGCACACCATTCCAGTCTAATTCTTCCAGCCCATACTTTTTGCTTTCCACTTTTACATCTTTTGGATTTTCTCACCATTATATCAAAATTTCCTCAATGATCTAGCAAGTTGGTCATTTTAGTGATTTTTTTTAATATTTTTGGTAGGATGCAGAGTCCAGGAAATTAAAAAAAATATTTTGTGTATGACACCACATTGACTAACAAGAGTTTCACCCTAACTTGGCTTATTGTGAGTTTTAGTTGCCATTAAAAAGTTGAAATTACATTTCCCAACCCTGATGCCTTGACTAGATGGCTTAACTAGTTATCACCTGCTTTCATTGTGTCATGAATCCACTTTTTAATGTAGAAATATTTTTGTCCATTGGAAGTGATTCCTGGTAATTCTAACATCGAGTGTAATGTTCTGGAAAGAGGAGCAGGCCAGGAGTTGAGTGACCTAGATTCTCACACTGTCTCCGCCGTGGATTAGCTGTGAGGGTTTAGTTCCCCAGCCTCCCCAGGCCTGAGTTCCTTCATCTGTGGAGTAGGGAGTATGTTGGCTCTTCTGGGACCTGATTCCTAATATCTTTGCATTCCCAGGGGCTTTCATGGAGTTGGGACCTGAGACTATATCTGCCATCGGAATTGGAGATTTTTAAAAAGGTTTATTACCTGCACGCAAGGTGAAACCTGAAACAAGTACACTTTGCTAAATATTATTTATCTTGTCATTTTCTTGTATTTCCAGAGGCTGTGCAAGAGCAAGGAGTGGCAGGGGTTGTGGGAAGATGGAGCAACAAAGACAAGGGATCTCTCAGGTCATCTCAGAAAGTTCTTTGGGAAGTCATCACTTAGATATTATTATTGATCATAGAGTCCTTGCTAAAAGGCCCCTGTGGATTTCTTTTCTTTCTTTCTTTCTTTTTTTAAAATTTTCTTTACTTTATTGTGTTGGTTCTGCCATACATTGACATGAATCCGCCATGGGTATACATATGCTCCCCCTCCAGAACCCCCCTCCCTCCTCCCTCCCAATTCCTTCCCCCTGGGTCATCCCGGTGCACCAGCCCCAAGCGTCAAACCTTGGCTGGTGATTGATTTCACATATGATAATTAACATGTTTCAATGCCATTCTCCCATATCATCCCACCCTTGCCCTCTTCCACAGAGTCCATGAGACTGTTCTACACATCTGCGTTTCTTTTGCTGTCTCGCATGCTGGGTTCTTGTTACCATCTTTCTAAATTCCATATATATGCATTAGTATACTGTATTTTTGTTTTTCCTTCTGGCTTACTTCACTCTGGATAATAGGCTCCAGTTTCGTCCACCTGAGTAGAACTGATTCAAATGAATTTTTTTTTAATGCTGAGTAATATTCCATTGTGTATATGTACCACAGCTTTCTTATCCATTCATCAGTTGATGGGCATCTAGGTTGCTTCCATGTCCTGGCTATTGTAAACAATGTGGTGATGAACATTGGGTTACACGTGTCTTTTTCAATTCTGGTTTCCTCGGTGTATATGCCCAGCAGTGGGATTGCTGGGTCATATGGCAGTTCTATTTGCAGTTTTTTAAGGAATCTCCACACTGTTTTCCATAGTGGCTGTACTAGTTTGCATTCCCACCAACAGTGTAAGAGGGTTCCCTTTTCTCCACATCCTCTCCAGCATTTATTGCTTGTAGATTTTTGGATGACAGCCATTCTGACTGGTGTAAAGTGGTACCTCATTGTGGTTTTGATTTGCATTTCTCTGATAATGAGTGATGTTGAGCATCTTTTCATGTGTTTGTTAGCCATTTTTATGTCTTCTTTGGAGAAATGTCTGTTAAGTTCTTTGGCCCACTTTTTGATTGGGTCATTTATTTTTCTCGAATGGAGCTGCAGGATTCAGGAGTCATGAACAGATTTTATAACTGTCTATGTAGCTATTGGCTATTCACAAAAAGAAATTCAAGTGTAAAAGATCTGAATATTTGGAAATCCTTAGAATTTGACTTGAATGTGATTTATGCAAAAGGATCTTATGATTTGTTGGATGGATGGACATTCATTCATCTTAAGGAGCATGTTTGTTCTTTCTGAAATAAATAGGGCAAATTGTTTTAAATTTTTACTGTGTGAGAGTCTGTAGAAAATTTTGTCAATGATTCAATTATGATTTGTATTTAAATGTCTATCATTTAAGTCGACATTTAAATAAATAACAACTGTGAGTATATTCAATCATATGAGCAGCTCCCATAAGATTTAGGAATAATTCCTTCTTACTTATGACTGCTTTTCTGCTTGCAAACCAGATATGTATTTTTCTGGTTTCCCTAGTGACTGGGTGGGATGTTGAGCATTTTTGTGTCTGTTTGTCATCTGAATAGTCTGTTTGTGGCAAGGTCATACCTTTTGTCCATTGTCTATGCAAATTGTTTGGTCTTTTAAGCTTCCTTTGTATATTTTAGACACTAAGTCTTTGCTGTGTATGTGATTGGCAAACATTTTCTCTTAGTTGATAACTTGTCTTTTCATTGTCTTAATATGGTCTATCACAACACAAAAGATTTTTTAAAATTAAAAAAAATTAATTGAAGGATAATTGTTTTACAGAATTTTGTGATTTGCTGTTATACATCAACAAGGAGCAGCTATAGGTACACCCATGTCTGCTCCCTCCCGAACGTCCCTCCCATCTTCCTCCCCATCCTACCTTTCTAGATTGTCACAGAGCCCCTGTTTAAGTTCCCTGAATCATATAGAAAATTCCCATTAACTATCTATTTTACATATAATATTGTAAACTTTCATATTACTCTCACCATACATCTGACCCTCTCTCTCTTCCCCTCTCCCCATGTCCATAAGTCTGTTTTCTATGTCTATTTCTCCATTGCTGCCTTGAAAATTAATCCATAAGGATCATCTTTTTAGCTTCCATATATATATGTGTGTCAGTATCTGATATTTATATTCGTCTTTCTGACTTATTTCACTCTGCATAGTAGGCTCTAGGTTTGTCCACTTCATTAAAACTGACTCAAATGTGTTCCTTTTTATGGCTGAGTAGTATTCCATTGTGTATACACACCACAGCTTCTTTATCCATTCATCTGTTGATGGACATCTAGGCTGCTTCCATGTTCTAGTTACTGTAAATAATGCTGCAATGAACATTGGGGTACATGTGTCTTTTTCGATTTTGGTTTCCTCAGGATATATGCTTACAAGTGGGATTGCTGGAGGTGGTTTCATCCCTAGCTTTTTAAGGAATTTCCCTACCATCTTCCATAGTGGCTGTATCAATTTACATTCCCACCAGCAATGCAAGAAGTTTCCTTTTTCTCCACACCCTCCAGCATTTTTTGTTATAGACTTTTTGATGATGGCCCTTCTGACTGGTGTGAGGTGATATCTCACTGTAGTTTTGATTTTCATTTCTGTAGTAATAAGTGATTTTGAGCATTTTTTTTCATGTGTTTGTTAGCCATCTGTATGTATTTTTTGGAGAAATGTCTGTTTAGGACTTTTCCCTGCTTTTTGATTGGGTTGCTTGTTTTTCTGGTATTGAGTTGTGTGAGCTGCTTGTATATTTTGGAAATTAATTCTTTGTCAGTTGTTTCATTTGCTCTTATTTTCTCCCATTCTGAGGGTTGTCTTTTCATATTATTTGTAGTTTCCTTTGCTGTGCAAAAGGTTTTGGTTTAGTTAGGCCCCACTTGTTTATTCCATTACTCTCCAAGATGAGTCATAGAAGATCTTGCTTTGATTTATGTCACTGAGTGTTCTGCTTATGTTTTCCTCTAAGAGTTTTATAATTTCTGGTCTTACATTTAGGTCTTTAATCCATTCTGAGTTTATCTTTGTGTAAGGCATTAGGAAGTGTTCTAATTTCATTCTTTTGCATGTAGCTGTCCGGTTTTATCAGCACCAATTATCGAAGAGGCTGTCCTTGCCCCATTGTATGTTCTTACCTCCTTTGTCAAAACTAAGGTACCCATAGTTGCATGGGTTTATTTCTGGGCTCTCTCATTCCATTGATCTATATTTCTGTTTTTCTGCCAGTACTATACTGACTTGATGGCTGTAGCTTTTTAGTATAGTCTGAAGTTAGGATGCTTGATTCCTCCAGCTCCATTCTTCTTTCTCAAGACTGATTTGGCTATTCAGGGTCTTTTATATTTAAGGTATGAGTTGTGAAATTTTTTGTTCTAGTTCTGTGAACAATACTGTTGGGTAATTTGATAGGGATCACATTGAATCTGTAGATTGCATTTGGTAGTATAGCCATTGTCACAATATTGATTCTTCCTACCCAGGAACATGGAATAGCTATCCATCTGTTTATATCATCTTTGATTTCTTTCATCAATGTTTAATAATTTTCCATATACAGGTCTTATGCCTCCTTAAGTAGGTTTATTTTTTGATATTTTATTCTTTTTGTTACAATGGTGAATGGGATTGATTTTACGCAATCACATTACAGTTGATTAATTGATTTTAATTTCACTTTCTGATTTTTTGTTTTTCATATATAGGAATGCAAGAGATTTCTATGTATTGATTGATACATAGAATGGGATTGATTTTACACAATCACAATTACAATTGATTAATTGATTTTAATTTCAATTTTTGATTTTTTGTTTTTCATATATAGGAATGCAAGAGATTTCTATGTATTGATTTTGTATCCTGCAACTTTGCTGAATTAGCTGATTAGCTCTAGTAATTTTCTGATAGTTTCTTTTGGGTTTTCTATGTATAGTATCATGTCATCTGCAAATAATGAGGGTTTTATTTCTTCTTTTTTGAACTGGATTCCTTTTATTTATTTTTCTTCTCTAATTGCTATAGCTAGGACTGTGTTGAATAATAGTGGTGAGAGTGGACACCCTTGTCTTGTTCCTGATGTTAGAGGGAATGCTTTTAGTTTTTCACCATTGAGAATAATGTTTGCTGTGGGCTTATCATATATGGCCTTTACTGTGTTGAAGTAAGTTCCTTCTGTGCCCATTTTTTGAAAAGTTTTAATTATAAATGGGAGTTGAATTCTCTCAAAGGTTTTTTTCTGCACCTATTGAAATTATCATATGGTTTCTATCTTTCAGTTTGTTAATATGATGTATCACATTGATTGACTTACATATATTGAAGAATCCTTGCATCCTTGGAATAAATCTGACTTGATAATGGTGTATGAGCTTTTTAATGTGTTGTTAAATTCTGTTTGCTAGACTTCTGTTGAAGATTTTTGCATCTATGTTTCTCAGTGATATTAGTCTGTAATTTTTTTTTTCTGTGTTGTCTTTTCCTGGTTTTGGTATCAGGGTGATTATGGCCTTGTAGAATGAGTTTTCAAGTTCTCCTTCCTTTGAAATTTTTTGGAAGAGTTTCAGAAAAACAAGCCTTAGTTTTCTAAATGTTTGATAGAATTCCTCTGTGAAGCCATCTGGCCCTGGGCTATTGTTTTTTAGGAGATTTCTTTTTTTTTTATCACAGTTTTGATTTCACTGTTCATATTTTCTATTTCTTCCTGGTTCAGGCTTGAGAGGTTGAAATTTTCTAAGAATCTGTCCATTTCCTCTAGGTTGTCCATTTTACTAGCATATAGTTGCTCATAATCTCTTACAATCCTTTGTCTTTCTGTGTTGTCTGTTGTAACCTCTCCTTTTTTGTTTCTAATTTTGTTGATTTGATTTTTCCCTTTTTTTCCTGATGAGTCTGCCTAGTGGTTTGTCAGCTTTATCTTCTCAAAGAACCAGCTTTTAGTTTTATTAATCTTTGCTATTGTTGCCTTCCTTTCTTTTTCATTTATTTCTACTCTTATCTTTTTGGTTTCTATCCTTCTGCTGACTTTGGGTTTGTTGTTGTTGTTGTTCTCTTTCCAGCTGCTTTACATATAGAGTTAGATTGTCTATTCAATGCTTTTCTTGTTTCTTGTGGTAGGATTGTATCATTATAAACTTCCCTCTTAGAACTGCTTTTGCTGAATTCCATAGGTTTTGGGTCATTGTGTTTTCATTGTCATTTGTTTCTAGGAATCTTTTGATTTCTTTTATTTCTTTAGTAACCTCTTTGTTATTTAGTAATGTATTGTTTAATCTCCATGAGTTTGTGTTTTTTTTTGCAGTTTTTTCCCTGTAGTTGATATCTAGTCTCATAGTATCATCATCAGAAAAGATGCTTGATAAGATTTTCTGAAATTTATTGAGGCTTGATTTATGGCCCAAGATGTGGTCTATCCTGGAGAATGTTCCATGTGCACTTGAGAAGAAGGTATATTCTTCTGTATTTGGATGGGAAGTCCTGAAGATATAAATTAGATCCATTTGGTCTAATGTTTAATTTAAGGTTTGTGCTTCCTTATTGATTCTCTGTTTTGATGATTTTTCCATTGATGTAAGTGGGGTGTTAAAGTCCCTTTCCATTACTATGTTACTTTCAATTTCCCCTCTTATGCCTGTTAATGCTTGCCTTATGTATTGAGGTGCTCCTATGTTGGGTGCGTATTTACAATTGTTATGTCTTCTTCTTGGATTGATCCCTTGATCATTATGTAGTGTCCTTCTTTGTCTCTTATAATATTCTTTAAAGTTTATTTGTTCCGAAATAAGGATTACCACTCTGACTTTTTCACATGAAATATCTTTTCCCATACTTTTACTTTCAGTCTGTATGTGTCTTTAGGTCTGAAGTGGGTTTCTTGTAGACAATATATATATGTAGGTCTTGTTTTTTAATTCATTTAGTCAGTCTATATCTTTTGGTTGGTGCATTTAATCCATTTACATTTAAGGTAGTTATTGATACACACATTCCTATTGGCATTTTCTTGATTGTTTTAGGTTTGTTTCTGTAGGTTTTTCCTTTCTCTTGTGTTTACTGGCTATATAAGTCCCTTTAGTATTTATTGTAAGCCTGGTTTGGTGGTGCTAAATTCTCTTAACTTCTGCTTGTCTCTAAAACTTTTGATTTCTCCATCAATTTTGAATGAGATCTTTGCTGGGTATAGTAATCTTTGTTGCAGATTTTTCTCTTTCAGTACTTTAAGTATATCCTGCCATTCCCTTCTGGCCTGAAGAGTTTCTGCTGAAAGATCTGCTATTAATCATATGGGTTTTCCCTTGTATGCTACTTGTTCCTTTTTCCTTGCTGCTTTTAATATTCTTTTTTTGTGCTTAATCTCTGTTAGCTTGATTAATATGTGTCTTGATGTGTTTCTCCTTGGGTTTATCCTGTAAGGGACTGTCTGCACTTCCTGGACTTGATTGACTATTTCATTTCACATGTTGGGGAACTTTTCAACTATAATTTCTTCAAATTTTTTCTCAGTGCCTGTCTTTTTTCTTCTTCTTCTGGGACCCTTGTAACTTGAATGTTGGTGCATTTAATATTTTCCCAAAGGTCTCTGAGGCTATCCTCAATTCTTTTCCTTTTATTCTGCTCTTCAGCAGTTATTTCCACCATTCTCTCTTCCTGCTCACTCCTCATTCAGAGGAATAACCTCAGTTTTTCTGCTATTTGTTCCTTCTAGAGTATTTTTAATTTCAGTAATTGTGTTATTCATTTCTGTTTGCTTATTGTTTATTTCTTCTATGTTCTTTGTGATTGTATTAACTGTGTTAAATAGTCCTTGCATTTTCTCCATTCTATTTTCAAGTCTTTGGAGCATCTTTACTCCAAATTATTCTGAATTCTCTTTCAGACAGGTTGCTTATTTCCTCTTTGTTTATTTGGTCTTGTGAGTTTCTATCTTGTTCTTTCATTTGTGCTGTATTTCTCTGTTTTTTCATAATTTTTTTTCTAAATATTTCTAAATTGTTTTCATATATATATATATATTTTGCTCCTCTTGAGGTCTCATTTCCCCAGGCTTTAGTGTTGTATTCTGTCTTCCTTTTTGGTTTTTGCCCTTGGAGGGAAAGGTTGGTTGAGTGGTTTGTGTTGATTTCTTGTTAGGGGTGACTTATGCCTGTGTTCTAATGGGAGGAAATCAAGCAGATCAAGCAGGTAATTATAGACATAATGGGACATATACACACCCTTCCACATGTATAGTTATAACCAAAGTATTCTAAAGTAAAGAGTACAGGACATTGACTTGGTGAACAAGGGAAAATAAAAATGATATTGGCCAGTTAACATCAGAGCTAGCTAATGCTCAATCTGGGAATCTGAGATGAGCAGAGTGCCAACTGGGGATCATAGCAAAGGGAGCTCAACAATTTAAGTAATTTGGTGAAAAAAGAAAGAGTGAAGGAAACAAGGGAGAAGACAAAAAGAGAAGAAAAGAGAAGAGAGGGAACAGAGAAAATGAGGAAGTGAAACACTGGGTAAAAAAAGAAAGAAAAGAAAAAATAGAAAAGCAAAGATAAATAGACATATGTGAAAAAGATTTACATATATTCAAGAATAGCTACAGCCAATAAAGAACTATAGGAAAAACAGATGAATATATAAAAAAACAAAATCAAAGAACTCATCAGAAAACAAAAGGCGAAAAAAAGAAAAAAAATCTTCAAATGATTTTTTTTTTAAACAAGAAAAATAAAAAGGAAAACCCCACAGCACCACAAAAGGCTAATGTGAAGGTAGAAATATTCAGGGGGAATAAACAGTGTGATTTATTCAAAAAAAAGAAAAGGCTCTCAAAGTCGTTAGTTCTTCTTGGCTGTGGAGTCTGCCTGTGTTGATGGGGTTGGGCCAGTGGCCCGTGGTGTTTTGCTGGCTGGGGGAGCTTGTGTCTGTGTCCTGGTTGATGGAGCTGGAGCTCATCTCTCTGAAGAGCAGTTCAGCAGTAGGTTTTCTGGTGTCTATGGGTTTAGTATGTCTTTGGGTAGTCTTTTTGGTTTTGGCAGTGTTTCATCTATTTCAGCAGCCGCTTCAAAGTGGCCCTCTCAGCATATCTTCACAGCCACCAGCCCCGACTTGTCTCTGGGATCATTGCCTGTGCTTCTGTTCCGCTGTTTCGCCCTGCACTGCTGGTTGAAACCTGCTAGGTAGGGTCTTGTGTGGATCTTTTCTCAACTCCCCAGCTGTGCCCTCTGCGTCGGGGAGGCTTGTGTGCACTTATTTCCTCTCACCGGCCTGCCCTTTTTGTCGTGGGGCTTGTGTGTTCCCCTCTTGACACCCCCGGCCAGCCATTTGCGCTGCAAGGGTTGTGTGCTCTGGTGAGGTTTATATGCCTCCTCACTCTCGGTTCCCTGAGCCTGCCATCTGGTTGGGGCCACAGTCTGTGAGCTATTAACAGGCTGAGAAGTGCAGCTTTCTCTGTTTTCTGCCCCCTAAGTCCCTTCTGTGTTCGATTTTCCAAGATTCCACAGTTCCCCCTTGGGCCTGCCTGCAAGGGAGCTTCCTGGTTCATGTGAACTCCCATTTCAGGACTCCCTCCCTCAGGGCACAAGCTCCTCTCCAGAAATTCTCCATGTTTTCCCTTTTTATGTCTCCATTCTCTCTCCCATCTCATTTCAGGGAGCTCAGCCTGTCCCCCTGTAGGTCTGGGGTCTTCTGCTGTCACCTAGAGGTTGCTTTGTAGGAGTTGTTCCATATCTTGATGAGTTTTTGATGTATTTGTGGGGAGGCTGGTGATCTCCCCATCTTACTCCTCCATCATCTTCTTTTGCCCTGCACAAAAGGTTTTAATTTTGGTGAAGTACACTTGATCATTTTTCTCTTTGGTGAATTGTGATTTTAATGCATAGTGTTTGCCTGGCTCTAGATTCCAATGATTTCTGCTATTTTTCTTCTAAAAGTTTTCTGTTTTACATTTAAGTTTTTTGTCCTTTTTGAGTTAATTTTTGTGTAAGGGATGAAACTTATCTTGCTGTTCATTGTTTTGCTTATGGATAACCAGTCACTACAGCATCATTGTTGAAAAGGCTTCCATGGAGTTTTTTAGTATCTGTGTCAAAACCAGTTGGACATATTTGTGTGGCTCTTTATTCTGTTCCATTGACATACATGTCTATGTCTACCATTCATCAATACCATACAGTGTTGATTAGCTATATAGAAAAGCTAATATAGCTATATATTATATATATAGTATAGTATAGCTATATATTAGCTAATATAGCTAATATAGTTGATTAGCAGCTATAGAATCTGTCTTAAAATCTGGTGGGTTGATTCCTCTCACTTTATTCTTCTAGGCCAAAATTGTTTACCTCTTCCAGTTCCTTTGTATTTCCATATAAATTTTAGAATAATTTTGTCTATTCTTCAAATAATGTCTTGCTAAAATTTTGATAGGAATTGTGTTAAACCTAGTATCAACTTATAGAGAAATGAATTTTTTATTATCTTGAGACTTCCAAGCCTTGACAATATGTCTCTTTATTTACTTAGCCTTTGATTTCTTACATCGGCATTTTTCAATTTTCAACAAATAATTTCTATATGTGTTTTGCTAGATTTATATATTGCCTAAATATTTTAATGTTTTAAACACTTGTAAATGATATTATTTTTAAAAAATGTCTGTGTCCATATGCTCATTGCTTGAATATACACATGCAATTGATTTTTCCATTATGTTTATCTTCTGTCCTGCAATCTTACTGAGCTCACTTTGAAGTATTTTTATAGGTTTCTTAGCATTTTCTACACAAATAATAATATCACCCACAAATAAATAGAGTCTCTTGGTCATAGTGTATAAATATTTTCCAATTAATGAATTTTATATTTCTATATTATTTCTTAGCTAAGTAGTGGATATAAGGATTTTCATTATTCTTTCTTATGAAAGAATAATGCACTATGCTAATGAATTTTGTGTCTGCACTCATGAGAAGTACTGGTTCTGTATCTTCTTTTTCTGCTTATTTTTCTTCCTGTCTTCATGTCCTCAAAAGAGTCAGGAAGATGCCTTCCTCTTTTATTTTCTAGATGAGATTTTATAGAATCAGTGTTCATTCTTTTTGTTTATTTATTTTTAAACTTTTTAGTTTGTATTGGAGTGTAGCCAATTAACAATATTGTGATAGCTTCCAGTGGACATAAAAGGTACTCAACCATATATATCATTCATTTTAAATTGTTGGGTAAAATTCTCCAGTAAAAAGATTTTCCTGGAGATTTTACTTTTTGAGTGTTTAAAAAATTACAAATTTGATTTCCTAAGTAGCAATAGGGCTATTTCAGCTATCTATTTCATTATTAAGCGAGTCATGGTAATTTGTATTTTTTGTGGAAATGAAGTAAGATTAAATCTTTTCATCCTAGCCAGTGATAAATTTTTGATGTTACCATATATCCTTATTTCAAAGATAAAAAAGATACTGAGAAAGAATAATGAAAATCCTTGTATCCACTTCTCAGCTAAGAAATAAATATACAAATATGATTAAAGGCTGTGCATTCTGCTTGCTTTTTCTTTGTTCTCACCTCTAGCATTATTGCCACTACCTTGGGTTTGATGTTTATTATTCTCTTAGATGTCAAAGTCATTGATTTCAAAAAAACGTTTTATGATTGACAATACAGTCCTCAGATTTATGCTGCTTGAACTGCTTGACTTGACTGGCACGTATTGACAAAAATGATATAACATGACATTATTAGGGGTTGTTTCCGAAGCTCTCCCAATGTTTACTCAAATATCAAGGAACACATGTGTGAAATTGTAAAGAATGTGGACATGTCAGGTCAGGCTCAGGAACCACAGCTGACAGTTACATGGAATAAGGTAAGATCTCAACTAAAAGTACCACAGTGTTAGAACACTGGCAGATGGATTGCCTGGCTGAAGTGAAGTAATGATTCTTAGATTGATTTATGGCCGTTGTGATTTTTTCTAGCAAGTAATACTTTTTACACTGAATAGATCTGCTGCGGACTCCTTTCTCTCTCTCTCTCTTTTTTTTTTAAAGTGACTGTATCTGATTTTGCCTCAGGGCTTTTGATAAAGTTTATTCTTTCTCAATTGCTCAATGATGAAAGCTTCATAAGCGAAACTAAATTCCTTTAAGGAAAAATTTCTTTTGTCTTGCATAAATTAAGAATTTTAGTGACTGGCAAGAGACCATTTTGAGTTAATAACTCAGAAGTGGTTTGAAAGTGGGTCGTGAGCTGAAACAAGAGAGGATAAAAATCTTGGTACTAAAACAAATTGACTTGAAAAACAGGACTTCGTGTGTTCAAAACTTAAGTGACCTTAAAGAAATAATAGCTCCTTACTATATGTCTTACTTCCTTTGGGTCCTATAGTTTCAATGTAACTATTTCTTCCATTTTAAGTTTTTCATCAAAATGAGGTGATTGGTCTCGGATTCTAGTGTTCCTAAAATATACATGAACCTGCATACATTTGAATGGCAGTTTTTATGAAAAATTTGACAAAATAAAAATGTGTGAAGTGTTACAAAGCTGTTTTCTGAAACAACTTGGCTAATTGTTATAGTTGCCGTACAGCTGTACAAAACTTGTGAGTGCATGGGAAGAATGAATAGAAGCAAATCAGAAATGTGAAAATATTTTTGATGTATTTTAGTTGGTGGATTTGTGAGCAGTTTTCTCCTTTACAGGTTTTACTTTTAATGATTTCAGAAATTCTTTTTTAGAAGTAAGTAGGGCATGAACAAATATTTATAGTCATTGAAATGTAATTTTAAAATAATCATCATACTGAACAATCTCATGAGTGAACTTTTGCGTGTCATATTTATTTTGATTAGAGACATCACATTTCCTGGAAACCACCCCCCTTTCTCTCTCCCTGCCTCCATCCCCTTTTCTCCACTGGAATGATACAGCTCCTCATCCACTGCCTGACACACGGTATAGGCTCAGCTCAGGGGATATTAGTTGAACAAATGACACTTAGACATTATTAGACGTTATTCTGAAAGAAGACATCTTTCCTCCAGGGACCATTCTGTTTCACCCCCAGGCAGGGTTTTATCCCCGAGGGCAATGAGTTCCAGGTCCTCAGTGGAGGTAAGGCCCACTGACCAAGGGCGATGTGAGTGTGTGACTTGACTCCCTTTGGTCTACCTGTGGCCAGTGATTCCTGGCATCACTGGAAAGTGTTTAAGCTCCTCACGCAGAAGAGGGGGTGTCCTTGGACAGTTTCTGCTCCTAGTCCTAACCATTCACCTCACTGCCCTCCTTCCCTTATACATTAATAGTGTATCAAAGCTATATTAATGTTTTAAAGTAAGCTATTCAGTGTAAATTATGTTAAATGGGTGTCAAACAGCAAAAATAATAATGCCATAGAAAACAGGAAAAGCAGGAATTTGCAAATGTGTATCGTATTTTCTTAGGGATTGAAAAATGGTAGAACATAAGATGTATTTATAGCCAAGCAAATGTGGAACCAGAGATATAAGGATGAATGGAATTCAGCACACATGAGTTACTCTGGCCTGGTATATTTAATCCCACATTAAAATTAGTAATTAATTAATCAAGCTTCAAGGTAAGATTTGCTGCTGTAAGCACAACTGTCTCAATATTTGAAAGCATTTATACTTGGCCAATGTTATTGGTATTGCTTTACATCTTATCGTCACTCTGGTTATAGTGTTGTAGACCTCTGCGAGTTGATTATTAGTGGTGACTGTTTAAAAAGATAGATTGTCATAGATTTATACAAAATGAAATCCTTTTTCTCAGTCAGTCAGCTCAACCTGGAGGTAAGAGAGTCCATTTACAGGCAGACTCCTGGAGATTGAACCCAGCCTCGGCCATGTCCTAGGAATCCAGATGCCTGAGTGCTATGTCCCCGCGTGGAGCCTGTCTGCACATGTGAGCTGACACCAGAGTTGCTTTTTTGCGGATGAGTTTAGGAGTTTTTGCCTTGCTGACAATCAGCAGTTGAAATAAATTAGTTCAACTACAAGCATATGGAATGCTGTTATGAGCCTTGCCTGTTTTTTGGTTTTCTTAGAAATAAGCAGATTTCCTAAATAGGATTTTGCATATTTATTTTCTCCTTTTAGTTTTCCCAGATCTTATGGGTCTATAAAAGATATTGAGTAACTTTTCTCATTATAAATACAGGCCTGGTTATAAAAATAGGTTTCTTTACTCAAATTGCACCCTTTGAAGATATCACTGTTTTGTTATTATATAGGAAGTCATATATCAATAGGTCCATGTCTTTCTAGTGGCAAATTCTTCTGAGATATCAAACTTGTGCATATTCCATTTCTTTGGGTCTTTTATATAAAGAATATGTTTTTATTAGTGCAATATCAGTCTTCACATATTTATAATAGTGCATGGTGAAAATGAATTCTCTATGGAACACTGTTATTTGAATTATGACAGTGTAGCTAGTAACCAGCAATTATTTATTCTAGTCACATCCAAAATTCTTTATCAAATGGTAATTCTTCATGTTACAAACTCCTGGTCGTATTCTGTTATTCTCTATGAGTTCATGTGTTTTCTGATTTAAAATCTATGGGTTCTGTTCTGAGATAGCCATGTGTTTTCAAAACTTTAAATTTCAAGATCAGTAACTAGCATTTCCAGATTTTGGATAGTTTAAAAATTACAAAGAAAAAAAATCATCAAAATAAATAGCATCTCTCAGACATCAAAATCTGAAAGCAAATAGTTGCTGTCTGTCCTTTCCCAGTCTCCGAAGAAGCAGTGGAGCCTGCACGGCAACGACTACCTGTGTTTGTGACGATGCGAGACGGCGAGCGAGGTGGCCTTGTTCTGCTCAAAGGCGGTCACATCACAGAGGCAGTAGCTAGCATGTGCGCTTGGAGGCGTTCATACCTGGCTCCCTAGGACACCCCTCAACTGTCAGGGGTTGTCTTTGTTGGGGAGATTTAACGTGAAAAAACCTGTTTAGTTGTGAGCGTTACATTTTCTGGCTGCTTTTCTGTAGGGCAGGAAGAGGGGTGAAGAATACTCAGCCCCTCCGCAGCTGCGGCAGGAACTGCTGTCACTGAGTTTTCAGTACTTTGTGGTGAGCCTGGCCACACCTAGGTCTGTCCCCTGTGCCGAGAGCCAGGCCTTCAACGCGGTGGGCACAGAGCAGTTGACTGTCCCCACACCCAGCTCCCCTTTCCTGCAAGGAGTCACATTCAGCCTTGACTTTATCCTCCATGGAAGTGATGGGGGCGGTCACAGACATGCAGGCGGTGTTGAAAATTGATGTCCATTGGACTTTATTTTTTTTTATATGTATGATTCTTTTATAATACCGGGCTAGTTTCTACTGTACAACAAAATGAATCAGTTATACGTATACATATATCCACTCTTTTTAAAACTTTTTTTCCCCATATAGGCCATTACAGAGCACTGAGTAGAGTATAAACTGACATTATGGTGGGATTTTTTTTTCTATTTTTATTGGAGCATAATTGCTTTACAATGTTGTGTTAGTTTCTGCTGTATAACAAAGTGAATCAACTATAAGTGAACATATAAACCCTCCCTCTGGGGTCTCCCCCCCGCCCCATGTCATCTCAGAGCTGAGCCCCTGTGTTACACGTCAGCTTCCCACTAGCTGTCCATGTCACACGTGGTGGTGCATTGTGTTCAGTGCTGCTGTCTCAGTTCGTCCCACCCTTCTCTCCCCCACTGCGTCACATGCCCATTCTCTACTTCTGCATCTCTCTTCCTGCCCTATAGATAGGGTCATCTGTACTTTTTTTTTTTTTTCTAGAGTTTATTCTGTAACCTGGCTGAGATCTTTTCCACTTTTCTGTTAAAGCCAAGACTTAACAAAGGAAAATGATCTCCTTCCTCCACCTCTGCAAAACTATGTGAAAAGATGGAAAATATGTTCAGAATTCCTGATTATTCTCTTCCGTATGTCATTAACTGAGAAAATTTCTGAGACAAATAAGATATTAATAGTATTGTATTGTTCTAATGTGCCTCAATAAACTGAACTTGTTTTACATAATACAGTGCTGTATGAAGAAATCTTTTGCAATTTGTATGAAAACAAAACAATACTGAAACCAAAGGAATAATAAAAAGGTTACTTTATTTTACCCTAAAACTAGGAAACTTAAAAATTGATAGTTAAAATGACATAAAAGTGAGAGTTAATGTTAAGAATATTTGTTATAGTTTTAATATTCTCAAAAAATGAACTAAAATATGGGTATGCTTAATTATTTTTCATATATGAATTTACAGTATTTATTCATAATCATTTTTATTTCATATTTTTCTTTAAATTTAAACTTCTTGAACCATCATCATGAGAAAATTTACTATGTCAAAGATTATCAACTCTAAATGAAAAGCATCCTTTGTCTATAATATTGAACTTGATGGAATTCTCACACTTTGAAGAGCTATAGAAACAGCATGAATTATTTTTCACTGAGATGTTACTGAGAGTTCAATTCTTGCTTTAAGAAATATCCATAGGGTTGTAATAATATTTACTCTGTTTTAATGTTTAACATTAAAGCAAGGTGGCTGAAGAGATAGGCTTTTCATATCTTGCCCAAGATGACAAATTGCTAATGTGCTTGAATCCTATTTGAATCAGGGCTGTAAAAGAGGAAATATTTCACATAGCTTTACCAGATTCTGGAATGCTTTAATTCCCTATATAATGCTTGGTGGGAGCTTTACTTTAGGATAATTGCCCACTTGTCCATAGTGGACAGTATCATGTCGACAGTGTATAATGTTGTTATTGTCTTAGAAGTTTTTACAACACCATTTATAGCACACGGTTCTTAACTTCAAGGTCGGTTTGATATTTTCCATCGAGGAACTGACTTTCAAAGCCATACAGGGTAGCCAAGCTGGAGCTGGCTATGCTGACTCATCCACTCTTGACGCTGGGCAGAAGGTTGACAGTGCAATTAATGACACACAAAGGCATGCGTTTTTATAGTAAGATATTATTTTGACTACAAAATTGTTGTCCCCTCAGTTCTCCTTACTTTTTATGATCTCCATAAATCAGAACAGGGATGGTGAAGACTGTGGCTTGCTTTCAGTCTGTGTGCAGGCCACCTTGGGCTGGTGGCCACAGACGTTGGGTCAGCCTCAAAGAGAAGAAAACTTGTTCCTGCAGAATCTAAGTGGCATTAATTTATACCACAGGTCTGTTCTGATGCTCCTGCCCCAGGGAGCAGGCTTCGAGGTGCCAGCCTCTGCCAGACAGTGTGTCAGACAGGCCTCTGCCCAGTTGTCCTGCCAGGCCTTGTCAGGTCCAACACACATGGTTGTATGCCATTGTCCACAGGTGAGCCTCAGGCTTTGGGAGGCACTGTTTTTTATTATAATTTGCATACGAGTATCTTGAGACCAGGGAATCTGTTTGATTCCACAAGTGTCCTGGTGGAGGTATCTGGTTCAATCAACAGTTGTTTTTTGTGTCCACCTCTTTGCAACCCTATGGACTACAGTACGCCAGGCCTCCCTGTCCCTTACCATCTCCTAAAGTTTGCCCAATTTCATGTCTATTGCATTGGTGATGCCATCCAGCCATCTCATCCTCTGATGCCCTCTTCTTCTGCCCTCAATCTTTCCCAGCATCAGGGACTTTTTCCAATGAATCAGCTGTTAGTGTCAATCAGTAGTTGACTGATTCGAACATCAATCAACTATGATGTCTTAGTTTTATATGAAAGGGAATGAAAAATGATGACAGAGAATACCACGTTCGGGTTTGATTCTTGCATTATCTTAACCCTGGTTTCCAAAAATTCAAACTCATTCCGTCAGCTCTGTAGCCCTGCGGGAAGGGAGACACATGGCTGAGCAAATAAAAAGTGACAAGAGGCCAATTAGAATCCGGATGTCAGTCAGTTCTCCCCAAGGTCCAGGCTCAGAGGGCATTGGTGCTGTTCATTCTGCAGAAGCAAAATGCAAAATAATAAGCTCAACACTTGAAAGCATGACATTGAATTTAGCATCAGTTTCATGGATTTTACAGTTGTGAGTCCTAGTAACTGTGTTTAAGGAATGAAATGATAAATACCTGACTTCCTTGGTGGCTCAGACAGTAAAGAATCATCCTGAAATACAGGAGACCTGGGTTCAATCCCTGGGTCAGAAAGATCCCCTGGAGATAGGAATGGTAACCCATTCCAGTATTCTTGCCTGGAGAATTCCATGGACAGTGGAGCCTGACTAGCTACAGTCTGTGCAATTGCAGAGTCAGACATGACTGCATGACTAACACTTTCACTTTCACTATAGTATAGATGTGTGCTGCTGGTGTTGCTAAGTCGCTTCAGTCATGTCCGACTCTGTGTGACCCTATAGAAGGGGCAGCCCACCAGACTTCTCTGTCCCTGGGATTCTCCAGGCAAGAATACTGGAGTGGATTGCCATTTCCTTCTCCAAGGAATCTTCCTGACCCAGGGATCTAACCTGAGTCTTCTGCATTGCAGGCAGACTCTTTACCATCTGAACCACCAGGAAGCCCATTATATATATATATGCATATATATAAATAAAATCTATATAAATATTATATACATATATAAGTAAAATGAAGGAGCAAGAGCCATTCTCCAGCTGCCTGTCCTCCAGCGTACCTTGCCTTACTGCCCTGGCTTCTACCACTCACATCTCTTCGGTTACTCTATGGCAGGGTTCTCTCCCCTGAAAACCAAAGTTTATACCTGTCTTTCAATCCTTCACTATTTTCCTTTCGTAATTTCACCTTTTACTTTTTAATTTCCCTTTTCAGTTGTTTTCCTATCTTTTTGGTTATGAAAAGAGGAAAAGTCTGTCTGGGGCTTACCTGTCTTTAACCCCAATATTTACTTGTTAATGAGCCTTTTAAGCAAAAAGAAAACATTTCTAAGGGCCAGAGATTTCAAAATGTTAGTAAAATATAATAAAATTATTTATTTCAGTGTTTGTATTTTTTCCTGACTATGAAACATACCTCAAAAGTAAATTTCTCATCCATGCTTACCACTGGGGTGAAAAGGGGAGGGGATTTTCTTATTAATAGTTGTCATGTGGTAAAGGTCCAAATCTTATATCTGTGAAAGATTTTCTCTGAACAATTTTTCAAATATGCCAGTGTACCTTGCACATGAATTACTGGTGGACGTGAACCTGTTCCTTTTGCTGTGTGAAGTCTGTCCTTGTCTGTTACCTCCTTGATATACCTGTGTCATAGTCTTCATTCTCTGTTATCGTTTATGTTTTTATATTTCTGTTTCTTCTTGTTCTCTTTAAATTTATTTTTAGTCCTATCTCTTTCCCCCTTTCTCTAACTGATCACAAGGTAGAGCTTGAATGACTATTGTTGTGCATAGATGCTTTTGAAAATTGGATGACTATTACGTTTTTAGTTCTCTATAAACTATCATGTGAAGTAGCTTAGATTATTTTCTTCCTGTAATGTGGAAGTAGAAAGAAATGTTCTTCCTCCTATAAAAGCAAAAAGTGGATAAAGCTGTAAGATAAAAAGAAGACAATTTGTTCTCCCCACTTGCTTAATTTTCTGTGCCATTTTAGTTACAGAGATAATGTATCTTAAAGATAGAGTATTATAGCTGTCCAAAATGCATGATATTTTAATTGTAGAAGAATTTTAAAAGAAAAAGTTATGAGTCATTAAAATCTTTCAGGAAGCATTTAGAGTCCCGAGGTAAGTGTTTAGTGAAAAGTATTTTGAGGCAAATTTCCTTCAGACGAAGAGACTAACTTTTCTTTCTAGTCTTTTAGTGACTATTAGAGAAGGCAATGGCAACCCACTCCAGTACTCTTGCCTGGAAAACCCCATGGACAGAGGAGCCTGGTGGGCTGCAGTCCATGGGGTCGCGAAGAGTCGGACATGACTGAGCAACTTCACTTTCACTTTTCACTTTCATGCATTGGAGAAGGAAATGGCACCCCACTCCAGTGTTCTTGCCTGGAGAATCCCAGGGATGGGGGAGCCTGGTGGGCTGCCGTTTCTGGGGTCACACAGAGTCGGACATGACTGAAGCGACGCAGCAGCAGCAGCGGTGCCTCTCAGTTAGCCATAGGGCTTCCAAGGTGACTCTGTGGTAAAGAATATGCCTGCCAATGCAGGAGATGCAGGTTCGATGCCTGAGTCAGGAAGATCCCCTAAAGAAGGAAATGGCAGCCCACTCCAGTATTCTTGCCTGGGAAATCCCATAGATAGAGGAGCCTGGCAGGCTACAGTTCATGGGGTTGCAAAGGAATTTGACACAACTTAGCAACTAAACAACAGAAATTAACCATAACGTTACACCATAAGTGTTTCTGATCTGACTGTCATGCCGGACGTGTCACTGCTCTGATGGTAAGTGATAATGTGTCATTGTTCTCGGAAGCTGAAGCAGTTGTTGGTGAGGGGACATCTCCCCCCGGGCGCTCTTGAGTTCTGTGGCTGAGCTAATGATCCAGTTGACACCAGAAAGGTTAACAGACAAAAAAAGAAACAAATTTTGATTCAGGAAGCTTTTTTACTTTTTAGACAAAGACAATAAATTGGTAAGGAATTGACAGGATAAGAGACTTAGGTTTTGGTATCCAATTATAAAAGAATCTAAACAGAGTTTGAGCTTGGGGGAATCAATTAAAAAAGTCACAAGGCTTGTTTCTGGAGGCTTCTTACCCCCAAATCACCATCTCTGGTGATACAAGCTACCTTCTGTCTGGCTGCAGAGCAAGAAACTTTCAAATGAAAGATTGATTTCCTGCTTCAGAGAGACAGAAACGGTTCTTCTTGTGTTGACCACTTCTAGCTAACTTTAATTCAGAATAATCAGTATTGCACCCCTGTACATGTGGGGTGACCTACCCTGGGCCCCAGTGAATTCTTCTTGAGGCAGAAAAAGTGTGATTTTGCATCACATTCACAAGGGCATTGTGCTTTTTTGAATGATTCATCTTTTCTCTCTAAAAGTTACTAAATGATCATATGTGTGCTAAGAATTCAGAAGAGACTCAGAAAGCTTTTCCATAAGGACATTTTATCACAAAATGGCATTCCTCAATGTTTGTGGTAGAGGCTTTTGTTTCTTTTAAATCATAATTGCTATATTATCTGTCCTTCACCCTGAATCAGAGGGGCAGGCACAGCCCTGGGGAGGGGAAAAACATTCAGGAGCTTCTGTCCTCTCTGAATGGTCCAGCTGAAAGAAAATTCTTATTATTACCCACCCTTTCCAAGCAGGCATTAAGGCAAACTGCCCTTATGAAATTAGATATGGATCGACATTGTTGTCTTTGGGGCATGAAATAGCTCATTTCAAGGTCTGTGAATCTTTTCTCTCGATTCTTTGTACATCAAAACAGCAACAAAAGTACCACTTTGAAGCGTGGCTAGACTTCCTTTCCTCTTATTATTCCATGAGTGTTTCTGTTTGGCAGTAATAGAAGGGTTAGAAGTTAAATGTAAACACAGTTAAACTTTACAGTCATCAAAGTCAGGAGACCCCGTGAAGAAAGTTTCCGCAAAGTTTCCGCGCTTGCCCTGGGCAGGGCTCTCTAAGTCAGTACTTACTTGGGGCCATGCTGTGGTCAAGGGCACCTGCAGACTTCAACTCTGTGCCTGTGGTCAGCAGAAAGGAGGTCGGTCGGTGCTGTCACGGTCACCCTGAGGAGCAGTGCCCATCACGTACCATCTCAGAGTGTACGAATCTTGACAGTCATAACCGTGCTGCCTTTACACCAGTTTAATATTTTTTTTTTTTCAGTTTAATATTTTGAAGGGCTTCCCAGGTGGTAAAGAACCTGACTGCCAATGCAGGAGACATAAGAGATGTGGATTTGACCCCTGTGTATGTCTCTGAGTGTTAGGTTTGGGGAGGAAATTTGTCAAGTGAAGTGATATACCACTGATACTAATAGAGAATTTACTTCATATTGTCTCTTGGGGCTAACTGGGGCTTCCCTGCTGGCTCAGCGGTAAAGAACCCGCCTGCCCATGCAAGAGACACGAGTTCAATCCCTGGGTCGGAAAGATCCTCTGGAGAAGGAAATGGCAACCCACTCCAGTATTCTTCCCCAGGAAATCCCGTGGACAGAGGAGCCTGGCCAGCTACAGTCTGTGGGGTCATAAAAGAGTCATATACAACTGAGCACACACACACACACAGAGGCTAGCTATAACTAAGAAAGAGGAGTGACAGTATCAACAATTAAAAAAGTTAAAAAAACAGAGCTAGCATCCTCTTGAGTCATGCAGGTGAATCAATAAGTTTCTGAGAATGTATTGATCTCAAACTTCCCTCTGATGAGGTTGGAGCTCACGACTGGTACTGTTTCAAACATCAGCTCTGTAGCATTAAAAAGTTACTCAATATGGTACCTGCGCTATGCGCGGTTGAAAGACTCTCAGTACTTCTCAGAGCTCTGGGGTGAGCAGCGAGTGACAACAGGGACGGGCATGTTTAATGTTTAGCTAAACTGGTTATATGACCTGAGAAACAGATCGATAGCAAAGGACTGAAATGAACAAAACCAAGATTATACTATTAGGGAAAGCTCAGTGTTCTACTTTTTAAAACCTCAAACTACCATGTATTTTCTGAACTCTCACAACTCATGGCCATTAATTTCACCTTTTTAACTTTCTGATTTCCATTAACCATTATTGCTCGTGCTGTATAATTTAAGCTTAACCATTCAGAATACAACATAACTTTTATAACTTATTCTAAGACATTTAATTTAACAATACCTTCAAAGATAAAAATCAAAATTACCTTACATTAAAAATGAGCAGAAAAACTGTTTTAGAAATTAGGGGTGAATTTAGCATGAAATTATGGGAGCTAATAATCACATTAGTTTCCTAGGGCTCCCCTGACAAGAACCAGAACTGGAGGGCTGAAGACAGTAGAAATATCCCGACCTCTGTTTGGAGGGTAGAAAAGCCTGATTTAAGGAGTCAGTGGAACCCTGCTCTCTCTGGAACTTATAAGAGCGGATCCTTCATTTAGTTTCTGACGACTTGCTAGCAATCCTTGGCCTTCCTTGGCTTGTGGCTGCCATGTACCATCGGCTTCTGTCATTCCGACGTGTATTCTCTGTGTGTCTGTGTCTGCATCTTCCTCTGCTCACAAGGACATCAGTCATAGTGGATTAGAGCCCAGCTTATGGACTCAACTTGATAACATCTGAAAGGATCCTGCTTACACATTATGAGACCCCACAAACAGGTGCTGGAGATGAGGGCTTCCACAAACATTAATTGAGGACACAATTTGGCGATAACAATAATCAAACTTTATTTATTAATGTAGCACATTATCCACTCATCTTGTTGGAAATGCATAGCAGGGCACAAAGCAATAAAGAGAAACAGAACGCTTTGGCAAAATAGTCTAGACGTTGTGACCTCAAATGGGAAGGAAGCTTTTCAGAATAAATTTCTGACATGTGTTCTTCAAACCAAGCCTAGTATTGGGCTTATAAATAAATCTAGACAGTTCCAAATCCCATAGAGTCACTCAGAGAGTAAAAAAGGAGGGAATACACAACTCTTATTGTCTGAGGACAGCAACATTTCAAAATTTAAAAAAAAAAAGCAGTATGAAGAAAGTAACTGTTATAAGATAATATCTCACAGAAATTTAGATAAAAATTCTAAACAAGGTATTGAAAATCCAAGTTGAGCAATATATATATATATGTATATATATATATATATAAAACATGACCAAAATAGGTTCACTGTGTGAATATAATTGGTACCAATTTTTTTAAATAGTCAATAATTATGTCATGAAGAGATTAACCATGAAAAAAAAGATTATTTCAGTATTTGTAAGAAAAATATTCCATGAAAAGTGTAACATCTCTTGAATGTAAGAAAAGTTCTTAACATTATAGGAGAAACAGAGCATCCTAACTTAATGGAGCAAAATCTACTACAAACAATTAATTAAATGTTAAAAACATTTCATTTAAAAGCATAAATAAGACAAAAATGGCAGCTATGGTGAGCCATAGTCAAACCGTACAGTCAGTGCCCACATCCTCAGTTCTACATCCCTGGGTTCAATCAACCACAGCTCATAAAAGAAAAAAAAAATTCAGCAAATTTCAAAAAGGAAGGACATCAAACACTGCCTAGAATTAAGTTTTTAATTAGCATTATACTAAAAATTACTCTTTCCTTAAAAGTGTTCTTCCAGACAGCTTCCATTTGTGAATTATATTATAAAGAAAGTAGTAAAAAGTTTAACTGTTTTTATTGCACCTTGGCAGATGTAACTCACATACTATTTCATTTAATTAATTCTTATAAATTATTTTTAGCACTCTGGACTTATTGCAACACATAATTGGGCTAATATGTTTAATTGGTAATAATTTAAGAATATATGTAGTCAAAGACTAAACAAGTTGGGAACTCTTTGGTTCTTTGAGAAAGCTATTTTCCCTATGTAATTAGTTTGCTAGGGTTGCCATGACAACATACCAAGACTGGGTGGCTTAAATAACATAAACTTACTCTCTCACAATTCTGGAATCTGAAGTCCAAGACCAAGGTGTTGGGAGAGTTTGTTCCTGCCAAGGGATCCCACCTTGCCCTGTGGACAGCTGTCTGTTCCCTGTGTTCTCACATGGTCTTCCCTCTAGTCCGTGTCCACATTTCCTTTCCTTACAAGGACACTAGTCATATTGGATTAGGGTCCATCCTAATGGTCTTATTTTAAAGTCTGTGTCTCCAAATGCAGTCTGTTCTGAAGTGCTGGGGGTTAGCACTTCCACATGTGAATCTGCAGGTGGGGGGAAGGGTTGGGCGAGTGGGGAGGACAGGACACCACTGCAGCTCTCAAGACCACATCAGTGGCTCCGGTTCTTCTGTGTCGTATTTTAGTCTGCTCTGGTGGACCCAGCAGGAGAAAGTGCTTGGTGTGTGGTACTGTTATTTCTTGAAGGAATGAACAATAAGGGTCACTTTAATAATGTTCTTAAACTGTATCCTTTCATTTAAAAATGCATGCATTTGTTTCAATGAGTCAAGAGATATAATCAACTAGTATATGTCAATTAAGAGCAATATATCCTTTATAGGTTAACATGGCAATATTAAATCACTCAGGCAGTTTCTAAGGCCAGTTCATGTAGTTTTAGATGAAAAGATTTTTTTTTTAATCTTGACAGAACTTTACTTTGAATCATTTTGTAAAACTGAAATAGAAAGCGACAGTTCTAAAGTCTAGGGTTTAGGAACTTGATAACCATTGCTGACTATTCAGAGCTTCCCAGCTGGAGAGTGAGCATCCATCTTCCCACCACGTGCCTTTGGCTGACCTGGCTTCACTGTTGAGGGCACGTCATGGTCACTCAGCCCAGGCCCAACTGTCACACGCGCCTTTCTTTTTTCACCACCAGTTTCTGGTATCAAAGCCCTGGAGTGTTCAGCCCTGCACGGGTCCCCAGCTGTGACTGGTGATGGCATTCAGCAGGCCCAGGCTGCTGTGTGTGTGAAGGCAGTGTGCCCGTGGGATGATGTGAGCTGCCCTGAGATTCTCAAGGCCTGTGTGCGAGTGTGGCAGACAGCCGTGGAGGTCAGTGCCCACGTCATTGCTTGGTGTGGATTGAAGTACATGCATGTCTTTATTGCCAGTGTCAAAGATCATGCTCTTTGCACCAAAGTACACAAAGAAACACAAACACTTTCTTCTCCCTTGAGAAGGCAGGTGGATGCTGATGGAGGGGATTCTAGGGAGGACAGAGCAGCTCTCCCCCAGCCTCCTCCACTCACACCAACCTTATAGTGGGAGAGGGACCTGATGCTAGATCTGGTCTCCTATACCCACTGCATCTCCCATGCCTGCACCAAGGACAAAACACCATTTATTGGTACTGAATAAATCTCCTTCCTGGGGGTTAGCAAGAGAGAAAACATCCCAGGAATCCAACTGATTTAGACCGTCCATGCTACGTAAGCTGTCTAACCATGTTCATTGGAAATTTGGGGGAGAGGAGTCCTGTTAGCATTAGTCAAAGACCTTGTCTAGTGATACAATGTGGTTTGTGACACCTACCCTATCACCTTTTGCAAGCCTGCCAAGATGCTTTGTAGACACCCATTTTGTCCTCAAAGTATCTTTTAAGATGTGGAGTCTATTATCCTTCATTAAATGGGGGGAAATATGGCTCAAAAGGAGAGAGTGGGACAAATAGATAGCGTAGCACTTAAACATATATACTAACATATGTAAAATAGGTAGTTGGTAGGAATTTGCTATATGATGCAGGGAGCATAAACCCTGTGCTCTGTGGCAACTTAGAGGGGTGGAATGGTTTGGGAGGGGGGCTCAGGAGGGAGGGACATATGTATACCTGTGGCTGCTTCATGTTGATGTATGGCAGAAATCAACACAATATTGTAAAGCAGTTATCCTCCAATTAAAAATGAATTTTAAAAAATCAAATAGCATGGGGTGAGTGGTGACCTGGGACCAGGAAGAGATGGATCATCTGCTAATGCCTGGAAATGAACTGAGGGCTGGATGGTCCTTAGCGGAACGTGCTGGGGCTTTCCCACGTGGGCACTTACCTGTGCTTGTGGCCTCACCATGGCCATGTGCCCGCTGCCTGTCGAGGCTGTGGATGCCAGCAGCTCCCATGTTCTTGGGCAGCTCCCATGTTCTCAGAATGAAATGGGAGCCCCTTCATGGAAGCAGTGCTGGACATTCTCGGGGAAGGGGAGGAGACTGTCAGCTGCCACGTGCAGAGCAGGGATGCAAGCACTGGAAATACAAGGGACTGTCTCCCAGAACCACAGCAATCCCTGGGTCCTGGCCTTCCTCTCCTCTGTGGCAGTGTTCTATAGACAGTGATTCAGTCCCGTGGGAGGACGCTATACCTGTCCTCACCTCAGTGATGATGGCCAGGGGTAATGAAAAACCTCCAAGTCTCCAAAACATGGAAGCAATGAGGCAAACCATAGAGGAAGGTGGAGGGCTTCTCCATCCCTTCTCAGACCAGTCGTGTGCCCACTGGGTGGAGGGAAGTCAGGTGCACAGCAAAGTGGGGGCCACGTGAGGACTGCAGTGTCCTGGGTGGGAGCAGGGGCTCAAGTCCAGGACTCGGAGCCTAGGGTCCTACTGTGCCCACTCCACCTGGACCATTTCTAGACATCAGTGCCTCCAGCCTTGATGGAAGATTCATGCATAATATTAGCCTTAGAGGATCTTTATGAGCCTTTCAAGGTGGACACTGTTATACTTGTTTTAATATAAGGAAAGTGAGGTCCCTGGGTGTTAAATACCCCTCCCGAGGACTCACAGCTGGGACGGAAACCTGTGTACCCTGAAGTCCTCTCCTCTGTGCTTCATGGGTGTTGCCCCTGGTGGCACCTGTGGGGCAGGTGCAGGGCACAGAGACAGAGCAGGTGCACAAGGGCACCTCCCTCTTCTCCGATCCCAAGGCTCTGCTGTACTGTCAAACCCCGACATCTCAGGACCAAGAGGAGAGGGCTCTCATTGCTGACACTGTGATGTGCTTGTTATGAGCAATATTTGTCATGGAAAACTCAACGTGAAGGTTTACAGATAAGGGGAGGAGAGAATCTTGAATATGGGAAGCACTCTTATTATTAAGATTGGGAATTGTTGTCCTGAGCAACAGCAAGAATGCCCTTCTCTGACAGTGAATCCAAAGATACCTAGGAATTCATCAGCCAGTGGTGAACATCTAGTGAGCTGAATGGAAAATGCAGTGTGTTCTTCCATGGCACCATCGTCTTCAAAACTGCTTGGTCACAGTGCATCACTTCTTCCTTACACAATGAGCTCAGAAGTCTTTTTAGCAGCAAAATCCCCTAAGGATGTAAATATGCCACATGCAGTTCTAGTCATAACATAAGGAATCTCAAAATGTTCATGATGAGAGCCATTGTAAATGGATGCTAGTTTGCTTCTTCTTGTGCTTTTTGAATAACCGGTATGAATTTTTCAGAAAAACAAATTATAAGGCATTCAGAACTTTAAATGAAGGTGTTTAGTGACAGCTCAAAAGTGGACCAGTTTCTTATGGCACGGGCTTGTTACATCTCCCAGTGAACAGCAATGTGTTATTCACAGCTACATGTAAGTCAGGGGCTGATGAGTCATTTGGATGCTGAGAAATTATAATAATTTGTAGAATGTTGCTCTGTAGTTTCCTTAGGTCTTGCGTTTTAATAGTTTGAATTAACGGGTCCAGAGGTTCTTGTGGGAGTCCCGCTTTGTCCACCCCCAGAGCTGAAGTGGTGACTTTCTCCCTACAAAGGGCTGTAGAAAGGACTGAAAATTGGTACTTTCAAGAGTCAGATTGCTGGGTTCAGTCCTGTTCGCATTTTTGCTAAAGGATTCTTCACTTTCCTCTGATCACCTGATTCTCAGATGAAAACTAATACAGGAATGGCGTTTAAGTGACTTAACTGTTTTAACTGACTTTACCCTAGATAAAAATGTGGTCTCTATTTGGGATCTGAATGTCTCTCCAGGCAGCCTTACTGATTTATCCTCATTAGAAGGAAAGGTATTATTAAACTGGTTCTCATCTGTATATGCTACTTTTAAAGAAGCATTTTTTTCCAAGAGTGTTTCTTCGATTCTGTTTCCATGAATAATAAATAGCCTACTGGTTAATACTGATTATTACATGCATGCTAAGTTGCTTCAGTCTTGTCCAACTCTTTTGCAACCCTATGGACTGTAGCCCACCAGGCTCTTCTGTCCATAGGATTCTCCAGGAGAGAATACTGGAGTGGGGTGCTGATCTTCCTAACCCAGGGGGTCTTCCTGAACCTGCATCTCTTAGGTCTCCTGCATTGGCAGGTGTGTTCTTTACCACTAGTGCCACCTGAGAGACCCAATACTGATTATTGGCAACTTCCAAATTTGAATTTAATTACAAGTATAACAACGACAACAACAAAAAATCCTGGGAAAAATGTTCCTATCCTAAATGCATAAATACATTGCAATCAAGACCTAATGTATCCAAACAGTAAAAAATATAAATGCAGTAGGGTTTGGGTAACTAGACTTTATTATTCTTTAGGTAACAAGCATAAGACAAAGGATGGACATGGAATCACAAATATGTCACTCAGAGAGCTACAAGATGGGTTTGTGTGGGTGGTGGGGCTGGAGGACCCTAGGGTGTTAAGGAATTGGACTTTGTTTAATTTATTACATGCCAGGAAGATTTCTTTCTACCTTTTTTAATCTGTGAATTTGAAATTTCTTTTCACTGACACTGTAGACAATTCTAAAAGAGCATGCTGATTTTTCTTCTTTTGCTATTATGACATTCATTTGTTTCTTGTCTGATATATATTTCTCCAAGTCATCATATTTATATATTTAAATTGTATATAATAAATAAATAAATAAATAAATAAATAAATATATATATATATATATATATATATATGTAGTTTAGTGCTTAATTGGTATATTGAACATACCAAAATTTACGTGACCATACTTTGTATATCAATGCTTGTCTTTCCATTGGCTGGATTATTCTAAAATTCTAAAAGAAAAGTGGATTCAAGAATATAAGTTTATACTTTACTTATTTATTTTCTTACTTTCTTTTTTTTTTATTTTACCCCCCTCCCATCTCCCTCCCCATCCCATCCCTCACCAGCCCTGAGCACCCTGTCTCATGCACCAAACCTGGACTGATGATCTAGTTCACATATGATAATATACATGTTTCAATGCTATTCTCTCAAATCATCCCACCCTTGCCTTCTCCCACAGAGTCCAAAAGACTGTTATATATATCTATGTCTCTTTTGCTGTCTTGCATATAGGGTCATCATTACCATCTTTCTAAATTCCATATATGTGTGTTAATATAATATAACATATTATATATATAGTATAATATAATATATAATATACTTTAAAAATTATCTGATTTATTTGTAAAATAGTAAACATTATAGTTCCAGGAATAACTACAAGTGTACCCATTTCTCTGCTGATGGATGATACAGTTGTTTGGTTTTCCAACAGTGTCATGAACACACATCTGGTGACTCCCTGTTTGTCTTTAGTTTGCAACAATTTGCCTGGCTGCTTGCTTTAGGAATGCCGCTCTGGGACTGGGCCCTTGTGTTCAGTCTGTGTGAGCCAGGCCAAGTCTGCGTTCTGACAGAGCGGGGAGTGATTCACCCAGGATTGTTACTGGATGGAAACGATTTCATCATTTTACCTCATGGTTACATGCTTGCCTTTTTTGCACCTATATATTTTTTTATATTTATGTAGGTTTCTCCTGTTGCTCTACTTCTATTTCACAGGTACAGCTGCTGCATTTTAACCATGAGGTCCTTTCTCCCTTTACATGGCCAGGTTCTCAGGTCCTAGGGTGAGAGAGGATTTTACTAGTATGAGAATGTCTTTCCTTTCTTCATCTACTGTTACCTAGCACTTTCCTCAGAAGGTTGACCTTATTTCTTTATCTAATTATATGCACATATGCTGTGTACCTTGGCCTAATAATGATATATGGATACATAGATACTGTGGCAGGTGGAAGATACGTGTGTTTAACTCTTTCTTTTTTTGGTTACGCCATGTGGCATGTGGGCTTTTAGCTCCCTGGCCAGGCATGGAACCCTTGCCCACTGTGTTGGATGTGCAGAGTCTTAAGCACTGGACCACCAAGCCTCAGCGTTTACTTCTCAGTTTTCTTTTTCTTCACCCTTTTCCTGAAGTGATCTTTTCTATTTTGTTATTTAGTGTTTTTTTTAATCAAGTAATGCTCTTTCTTACTTGGATACTTGTGTTAAATATTTTGAGTTTTATTTTATCCTTAAATATATTTTTCTCTCTGAAAAGTGAAGGCTATCTTACTTTGTATAGGATTCCTGATTGTGGTCTTTTTTTTTTTTTACCATTGATTTTTACCTTCTTATAGTTCAGTTGGAAGTTTAGATACCATGCTTTCCTGCTTATGTAGGCTTTTCAAATTCTCTATTGCAATTATTCCACTAGATCTGTTTGTTCTTCTTTTATGATAGATTCAGAATTAGATCAGGATATGCCTTAATCTAACTTTTAACATTAACCCAGTCTCAAACTTAGTGAGCAATTTCAGTTCATAGACTTACATTTTTGTTCAACAAAGGGAAATCTGTATTTCATATTTCCTTAATTATTGTATAATATCGTTTTGTCCCCTTTTAAAATGTCCTTGAGAGTCAGGCCTGCAGATCTACCCTCCTGGTCTCTTGGCCTTTTCCTCATAGTTCCACCTTTTTTGTATTTTTTGTTAAATGTTCTGATTTATTTCTTCACATGATCACACATATCAGATTCGCTGATTTCAGTCTCAGCAGAGGACATCTTCTTTTTTAATTTATCCGTTTAGTTTCTTAGTTCCAACATCATCTGTTAAAGCTTGGAAAAGATATTATGCAGCATTTGCAGAGGCTAAATCCTTGGGTTTTCATCTCTGTTGCCACCTTCATCTCTGTTTCTACCTCTCTCTGGCAGTAGGGCTCCTATACTCGATGCTCTTCTTCTCTTGGATTGTTAGTGTTCAGGTCAAGCAGAAACCCTGAAGGAGGTAAGGCACAGGGCTATGATGTCATCACCTCCCAGGCTCGGGCAGGAATGCAGCTCATCTACCCAGGTTCTTCACCTTCTGAGAAGCAGACATCTGACCTTGGACCCTGGAAGAGCTGAGCTGCCTGGAGCCCTTGGTCAGGCTGGGAGGGTGCTCTGAGGTTCTGTCCCCAGGGCCTACCACAGCCCACTCCATCTATACGGGTACATCTGGCCTCCAGGTCCTTTGGGGCTGGGAGCTGGGGCAGGACCCTCCTCCAGATATTGGAACCTCAAGGTCATGTCCACTCCTGCAGTTCCTGGGGTCCTGTGATGAGCTGTCCACTTGTCAGCCAAAGACCTTTCTTCTTGCCTTTGGATGAGCTGTGTTCTGAAGAAGGTCCTTGGGGACCACGTGAGGACTGGAGCTGTCCTGCATGACAGCCTGAAGCAGCGGGTTGGTTGTTGAAGGTCTCAGAGGTTCTTGTTTAATCATTTCCTGCACACTGGGGTCTTGGCTAAAAATATGCTGAGGCAAGTGATGAGAAAGCCAGTTTTGCTCTGAAGAGAAGGTAGGACCTAGAATTGAGTTGTAAAACACATTTTTTTTTTTAAATTTTAAAATTAAAATTTTCCTTATTTAGTACATCCGTTATTCCTCCCTGGAAACAGCAAGCACACTGCAGTGGGCTGAGCCGTCCTCCCACCTGTCTGGTGTCTGTGAAGATGCTAATCCATGGGCTCAGAGCCTGTTTTTCCTCAGAGTCTATTTCCTTTAAAAACAGGTAATTTGGATTTATTTTTAATATTGTACTGAGGCCACAGTTACCACAATGGGCTTCTATTTGATCCTGTTACCTCCTTGTGGAGAAACACGGCACATGACCCCGGTTCTTTGAAGATGGCTGTCTTCTCTCCAGTGAGTCTCCATTTTCACTAAGTAGACATTCATTCTTTGTGTTCCCAGTTTGGACTTGCTTGGCAGTTCTGATTCTGTGCATTGGTTAGTCTCTCAACACGTTGTAATTTATCCAAATCTTTATTGAAATGTGCCATCCAGAAGTGAGCTCAGTTAGCAAGGCATGTTGTAGACAGTGGGCTGGTTGTCCGACTGGCTGGATTCCCTTCCTAACCAAAGGTAGCTCCCCAGGCCCTCAGTTGTAAAAGCAGAAGTCAACTTCCCCAGATTCAGGGAACCCATCTTTCTTAGGCATCCTGTATGTTCTATTCTGGCATTGCCACCTTCTTGCTTTTGCCTTGTGTGTTACCTTCTTGCTGGGCTTCTGTATTTTGACACATCACTTTAAAACTGTCCACTGTCCCCTCTCTGCGCAAGCTGCAACCAAACAGGTGTCCATGCCTGTGTGCTCAGTTGTGTCTGATTATTTTGTAATCCCAGAGACCATAGCCCACCAGGCTTCTCTGTCCTTGGGTTTTCCCAGACAAAAATACTGGAGTGGATTGCCATTTCCTCCTTCAGGAGATCTTCCTGACCCAGGGATTGAACCTGCGTCTCCTGAATTGGCAGGTGGACTCTTTACCACTGAGCCACCTGGGAAGCCCCCAAGTGTGTGGGATCTAATGTAATTACATATATCTAAAGATAAGCTGGGTGCATCTACTAGGATGACTCCGTCAAGCACTAGTTCTAGATGTTCCCTGTTGAGTTTTTGTTGTGTACCCAGCTATCCAATTGACACAAGTCTATATTATGTCAAAACAACCAACCAATTGACTCAAACTAGTTTGCAGGGATAATTATAGATGAGTTGATTGCTTGACTTGGAGTTACTTATTTTGGCCAGCAGAAAAGTAGTAATTCTAGTAGTAATAATGCCATAGTAAATTGTACATCATTCATGTGATAGTAATGCCATACATATGTGCTGGGAATCAGCAGGTTCTCATTGAAAACATGGAGCAAAACATGAGGAAGAAAGAGGTGTCCAGGGCAGAGCCTGGACTGTTGAAGGTATAAGTTACAAGCATTCAAAGTAATGACTGATTCGACTGACTTTTAAAGTAAAGGAAACAGGGGATCCTCACAAGGAAAATGTAAACTTAATTATAAAAAATTACAGCAATCAAGATTAGCAGATGACAGAATCAAAGAAAACAATAAGAAGCTACAAATCTTATTTTACTGGCATATAAGATAATACCAAATCTCTCAAATGTTCATTGAAATTTAATATCTTGCATCACTTCATTTATAAACTGTAAAGCATTTCACATTATGTTTCTAGGTTCTTTTCCTCCCTTAGTTCTCTTGCTTACAGGTTTTCAGAGCTAGAGATGACCTGAGAGATCATTTGACTAAAAAATGAAACAAAATACTCATTTTAAGAGGAAGAAGCCCAAGTTGGAAAGATCTCAGTGACTTGCCCTCAGCTGACTCAGGAGAACCAGGGAAGAAACTCAAACCTCCCAAGACCAAGTCCAGTTTTTGGTTTTGTTTCTGCTTATCATGCTCTGAATCTCAGAGCTTAACTTCTCTCCACTTTCTGCAGTTTATTGCATGCCTCTCTTACTTGTGGTAACTATGGGAACTCTTCTTCAGCTGCCTGACCTTCCTACTTGGAGTCCTGTGCTAACAGACTATAAATGCAACACTTGACATTTTATCATCAATTTAAAGTAATTTTCAGTATCATCTAATCAATAGAGAAGGGTCTTTACATAATATTATAAGATTACAGATGCAATTAAATAGTATTCAAAAGTCCTTCTTACCTGTCTGTTAATTTCAGCAAACTCTCACATTGGCACGTTTGTTTGTGCCATACATCAAATAAATCAAACTCTACTGATAAAATTGATTTTAGATAGAACATAAAACAGTTCCTTGAGTGTCAAACAGAGCATAATTTTCTCTCCACTCATTCTAGGAACAAAAAATAGCACTTAATACAAGTGGTACATTTCTAAGAGAAGACCAGTGATGTATTGAGACAGTATGCTATTCGATGAAATAAAACCTCCTTCAAACAAAACAGATTCACAAAGACCCAGCAGATGTATATTTTCTGCTGGGATTTATAGAACCATCTGGTCTTGGAATTTTGAGCCCTGTACTTTGCATTCAGTTCTGTCTTTAAAACATCCAGTAATTTTAAATACAGTCTATTTTATACACAAATGTAAATATATTTATGTTTACTCATGACTTTGGTTCAAATAAATTGTGCTTATGTTTGGAAACTACTGAAAGTTTAATTTTTTCCATAAGAGACTAATCTTATTACCATAATATTTCATGATGTTATGGCTGTTTCATGTTTAACTTATAAAAAGCCTTCAAAGTTAAGAAGTAAGATTTCAGCAATTCTTGTAAAGCTTTTAATGAACCAATTTAATTACAAGAGTGTTCCCAGGTTTGTCTTTGAAAGCTGTTGCTATTTTTAACAGAACACTGTAAGGACATCTCCTACTCTCCTTGGATCTCCTGGTACAAAATATCTTCCATGAACAGGTCATTGAAATCAAGGTGAGAACAGACGTCACAGCAGGACAGAGGGCATAAGACAGCCCTGGAAGATGCAAAACATGATGTGTTCAAAAGGTGATACAGTTAATGAATCAGCCTCTGCTGATAACATCCGCTTTTCAAATAGCATAAAAGATTCACTTGAAAATAGCCTCTCCTAAGTTCTGAGGATATTAAGTTTTCTTCTAAATACAGCATTTATTGTAATCCATGACATCTCAGGGGAAACCGTTCTAAATCAAACCTAGATTATTAATAAGCAATGTTTCATTAAATCGTTTAAATTAGGAATTGTCTCTTGATCACCCATATTTGTTTTGTTCTTGTTAGTATTATTTAGAATTATTAAGTATTGATGTTGAAAGTTAGTGAGATATTGCTTCGAATTATGGAAACAATTCCATTCACCATCGAATCAAAAAGAATAAAATACTTAGGAGTATTTCTACCTAAAGAAACAAAAGACTTGTATATAGAAAACTATAAAACACTAATGAAAGAAATCAAAGAGGACACAAACAGATGGAGAAATGTGCCGTGTTCGTGGATTGGAAGAATCAATATAGTGAAAATGAGTATACTACCCAAAGCAATCTATAGATACAATGCAATTCCTATCAAGCTACCAGAGGTCTTTGTCAGAGAATTAGAACAAATAATTTCACAATTTGTATGGAAATACAAAAAACCTCGTATAGCCAAAGCAATCTTGAGAGAGAAGAATGGAACTGGAGGAATCAACCTACCTGACTTTAAGCTATACTACAAATCCACAGTCATTAAGACAGTATGGTACTGGCACAAAGACAGAAATATAGATCAATGGAACAAAATAGATAGCCCAGAGATAAATCCACGCATCTATGGACACCTTATCTTTGACAAAGGAGGCAAGAATATACAATGGAGAAAAGATAACCTCTTTAACAAGTGGTGCTGGGAAAACTGGATAGCCACTTGTAAAAGAATGAAACTAGAACACTTTCTAACACCATACACAAAGATAAATTCAAAATGGATCAAAGATCTAAGCATAAGAGCAGAAACTATAAAACTCCTAGAGGATAACATTGGGAAAACACTCTCTGACATCAACCAAAGCAGGATCCTACATGACCCACCTCCCAGAATATTGGAAATAAAAGCACGAATAAACAAATGGGACCTAATTAAAATTAAAAGCTTCTGCACTGCAAAGGAAACTATAAGCAAGGTGAAAAGACAGCCTTCAGAATGGAGAAAATAATAGCCAATGAAGCAACGGACAAACAATTAATCTCAAAAATATACAAGCAACTCCTGCAGCTCCATTCTAGGAAAATAAACAACCCAATCAAAAAGTGGGCCAAAGAATTGAACAGACGTTTCTCCAAAGAAGACATAAGAATGGCTAACAAACACATGAAAAGATGCTCAACATCACTCATTATCAGAGAAATGCAAATCAAAACCACAATGAGATATCACTTTACACCACTCAGAATGGCTGCAATCCAAAAATCCACAAGTAATAAATGCTGGAGAGGATGTGGAGAAAAGGGAACTCTCTTACACTGTTGGTGGGATTGCAAACTAGTACAGCCTCTATGGAAAACAGTGTGGAGGTTCCTTAAAAAACTGCAAATAGTCCTGCCATATGACCCAGCAATCCCACTGTTGGGCATATATACCGAGGAAACCAGAATTGAAAGAGACACGTGTACCCCAATGTTCATCGCTGCATTGTTTACAATAGCCAGGACATGGAACCAACCTAGATGCCCATCAACTGATGAATGGATAAGAAAGCTGTGGTACATATACACAATGGAATATTACTCAGCGTTAAGGAAAAATTCATTTGAATCAGTTCTACTCAGATGGACGAAACTGGAGCCCATTATCCAGAGTGAAGTAAGCCAGAAGCAAAAACAACAATACAGTATATTAACGCATATATATGGAATTTAGAAAGACGATAACGAGAACCCAGCATGCGAGACAGCAAAAGGAACGCAGATGTATAGAATAGACTCAGGGCCTCTGTGGATGAGGGAAAGGGTGGGATGATATGGGAGAATGGCATTGAAACATGTTAATTATCATATGTCTAAGCAATAGCCAGCCCAGGATTGATGCTTGGGACTGGTGCAACGAGATTTCCCGGGGGGAGGGAGGAGGGAGGGGGGTTTTGGAGGGGGAGCATATGTAAACCCATGGTGATATCATGTCATTGTTTGGCAAAACTAATAAAAAAAAAGTTTAATAAAAAAAAAAAGTACTTACCTGTAAAACCAGGATGTGTGGTGTGTGGATCCCAAGGAGAGTGACTGACATGAATGAAACTAAAGATTTTTGGTTCATCAATGAACCAAAAATTAAGTTAAAGAAGCTGATAAGACCCAGGTAGAGCTGAAGTTTCAAAGTGTTAAGGGAATTGTTAAAAACAGAAAACTCCTAGTTGTGTCTATAAGCAAATTTCAGCTCTACACCATTGCAGGAGACAAACATAAGCAAAATACTGAGAATGTTCAAATATAAACGTGTAAGCAAAAGTAAGGCTGATTTCCAAAGATATAGAAACATGAGCAGCTATAACAACACTAAAGAAGGTCAAATGTAAGGAAGAAGAGCATTAACTGAGACGAGAGAGCCTAGTTTCATTTAATAATCTACACATGATATGATTAGAAACTCTGAAGTTTGAAATAGCTTAGCATCTACTCAGCTCACTTTAATGGAAGTGTATTTGAGCATTATTAATGAGATCAGTTTATGAGATATGTATCCAATTGTGTACCCTATAAACTAAAATTCACTTCACCTACAAATATTCACAGAGGATTTTCAAAAGTTGATTATATACTACATCACAAGAAACACTAAAATTGTTTAGAACAAACTTCACATGGATAATACTCTTCGAATGGCACTGAAACATGTTAATTATCATATGTGAAATCAATCGCCAGCCCAGGATTGATGCTCGGGGCTGGTGCACAGAGATGTCCCAGGGGGAGGGAATCGGGAGGGAGGTGGGAGGGGGGTTCTGGAGGGGGAGCATATGTATACCCATGGCGGTTTCATGTCATTGTATGGCAAAACCAATAAAAAAAATAAAATTAAATGATTATATTTAAACTAAAATAGTTATTTAGAAATTGTAAAATCATTTGAGCAAATATTTTGTCAAGCCGATAATGAAAATTAATTGGAATACAGTGTTTCAGAAATAGTAATGACAACATTATGTATCAAAGTGTATATATCAGAATTTAAAATTTATGAATTGAAGACATTCACAGCAATTGTCTTCCTTGGGGCTATGAGGGTTATGAACACTTTTTAGTATTTTCTTCTTGGTACCTTATTTTCTAATTTTAATACAAAGAGCTTTTATTAGTTTTTTAAACTTCCTCCAAAATTAATAGTGATTATTTTACTTTATAATTTTTAAAGAGTTATACTTATAGAAAAAGGATAGAATTTGTGATGAGTTATATACTGACAATTCCATCCATGAGAATGTATTTGTGTTCTTTTAAGCTATGTTGCTTGCAGTAACTTGTTGTACTGCAATAGATAACTAATACAATTAAGAAGAAAAGAAAATGAAATGCCATTAACAATATGAAGAAATATCAGTGGATTCCTGCTGTGAACCCTTCATTTCAAAATAATTTGGGGGAAGCTCAATATTTCTCACTAACTCAAATGAACCATCATCTAAATATATGAAATGCTTATATATTTAATTATTTCATAGGATCTTCATATGTTTTGCTCTTATGTCATATACAAACAATATAAATCCACAGCATTAGATAAACTTGTTATCAAATTCTCCCCAAATTGTCATTTTTATTTTTTCTTTAAATTATTATTTGTACTTTTTTCCATATAAGCAAATGACAGGTGCTAAAATGTAAGAAACAGGTGTGAAAAAATAAAAGTAGACAGTGTTATATGTTTTTGTCAATTTTTAAAGCTCTGTGATTATTGGTGTATTTTTAATACATGGAATGCAGCAATGTATTTTCAATACATTCTGACACTGATGTTCCACAGTTGTAGAGTTTTGATTAATTCATGGAAAAATGCATGAGGTATGGTACTCCAGCCTCCCCACCAGGAACTTGTGTTCCCACCAAGGAATGTTAATTCTCTCCAACATCTAGGGATATTCCTAAAGCAGTCTGCTATCTTCAGAATCTCCTGACTTGGTTAAATGAACCGTTAATGTCCATAACCTGTGTCCTGAAGTATTTACTTACTTACATATGTCTGTCTCTGGGCCAGAATGGATGTGGTCTGAGTTTGAGGGTGACTCTTTGGGACAGTTGAAACCTACACACTCATTAAACTAGTTGCCTTTTCTCAACTCTTACCACCAAGACTGATTGAATTTAGTTTCTACTGGTTTAATTTAAATAGCAAATTGCTGCACTTTAAAAAGCTCTGCAAAATTTTCTGTGCTATTTTTCACTATAAAGAATTGTGAGTTAAAAAAGATGCAGATATCCAATTTTGGAGAAAAATGTTTTTAAACTGATTTGGAATTACCTTGCAAAACAGTCTGTAAACACATTCTCTTAAGTTCTAATTCATTCAAAAACCTTGTTTGAATGGCAGTTGTGGTTTATGAACAAGAACATTTTTATAATTGTGGCATTATGCAAAAGTTATTTACAAACTAAAGAAGTCAGTTATCTTGTTCTCTGAAGTTTATTCCCAAAATAAGAGCTGCGTTTGAGTTTATTCTGTGTAAGGCATTCTTGCTAAGTGCTTAACTTGCATTAACTCCTTTGATGTTCTCAAAAACTTCATGAAATAGATTATAATATGCTCCTCATTTACAGAAGAGAGCGAAATCCCAAAAGTTTAAATAGCTTCTCCAGTGTAATATGTGTTTAATGTGGAAGATAGGATACAAACTCAGATAGGCTGATTCCTGAAATCATATTTTCAAACTCAGAAAATTAAAAAAAACTGGTTATTTAAAAATAATGAGTTGGCTTCTTTGATTTCATTTCATTTAAATATTTGTTTAGTGTATAGAAGCTACTAATCAAGATGGCGGAATAGAAAGACATGAGCTCATCTTCTCCTGTGAGGATTCCAAAATTGTAACTCACTGCTGAACAACCATCAATAGGAGAATGTTGGATCCCACCAAAAAAAGATAGCCCACATCCAAGGGCAAAGGAGAAGCCCCAGCAAGACGGTAGGAGTGGTGAAATCTCATTTTGAATCAAACCCCATACCCACCAGAGATGTTCAGAGGGCTCAAGCAAAACCTTGTACACATCAGGAGATCCCACAGAGACTAGGCCAGACCTGCCTTTGAGTGTTTGAATGTCTTCTGCAGAGGTACCAGTCAGCAGTGGCCTGCTACAGGGGCAGGGGCTCTGGGTGCAGCAGACCTGGGTGTGGCATAAGCCCTCTTGGAGGAGGTCACCATTGCCTCTTGAACTTACACAGGACTGGGGAAGCAGACTTTTGGAGGTCACAAACAGAACCTTGTGTGCACCAGGACCCAGGAGAAAGGAGCAGTGACCCCACAAGAGACTGACTCATACTTGCCTGTGAGTCTCCAGTAGAGGCATGGGTCAGTGGTGGCCTGCTGCAGGGTCAGGGGCAGAGGGTGAGGCAGTGAATGCCCAGGACTTTTTGAAGGAGGTTGCCATTATCTTCATTACCTCCACCATAGTTTGGTCTCAAGGAGATCAAACCAGTCAATCCTAAAGGAAATCAGCTCTGAATATTCATTGGAAGGACCAATGTTGAAGCTGAAACTCCGATACTTTGTCCACCTGATGGGAAGAACTGTCTCATTGGAAAAGACCCTGATGCTGGGAAAGACTGAAGGGGATAGCAGAGGATGAAATGGTTGGATGGCATCACTGACTTAATAGACATGAGTTTGAGCAAGCTCTGAGAGTTGGTGATGGACAGGAAAGCCTGGCATGCTGCAGTCCATGGGGTCACAAAGAGTCGGGCACAAATAAGTGACTTAGCTGAACTGATACTTTTGTCTCAAGTTAAACAACAGGGAAGGAACACAACCCCACCTATTAACAGAAAATTGGATTAAAGATTTACTGAGCATGGCACCGCCCACTAGAACAAGACCCAGTTTCCCCCACAGTTAGCTTCCTTTCTCCCATTATGAAGCTTCCATAAGCCTCTTATCCTTATCCAAAGGGAAGAAAAAATGAAAACCACAATCACAGAAAACTAATCAAACTGATCACATGGACCACCGCCTTGTCTAATTCAATGAAACTATGAGCCATGCCATGTAGGGCCACCCAAGACAGACTGGTCATGATGTAGAGTTCTGACAAAATGTGGTCCACTGGAGAAGGGAATGGCAAACCACTTCAGCACTCTTTCCTTGAGAACCCTATGAACAGCATGAAAAGGCAAAAAGATAGGACACTGAAAGATGATTTCCCCAGGTTAGTAGGTGCTCAATATGCTAGTGTAGATGAGTAGAGGATTAATTCCAAAAAGAATGAAGAGATGCAACCAAAGTAAAAACAACACCCAGTTGTTGATGTGACTGGTATTGGAAGTAAAATCCAATGCTGTAAAGAATGATATTGCATAAGAACCTGGAATGTTAGGTCCATGAATCAAGGCAAATTGGAAGTGGTCAAACAGGAGATAGCAAGAGTGAACATCAATATTTTAGGAATCAGTGAATGTAAATGGACTGGAATAGGCTAATTTAACTCAGATGACCATTACATCTACTACTGTGGGCAATAATCACTTAGAAGAAATGGAGTAGCCATCATAGTCAACAAGAGTCTGAAATGCAGTACTTGAGTGCAATCTCAAAAATGACAGAATGATCTCTGTTCATTTCCAAGGCAAACAATTCAGTATCACAGTAATCCAAGCCTATGTTCTAACCATAAATGCTGAAGAAGCGGAGGTTGAACAGTTCTATGAAGACCTATAAGAACTTCTAGAACTAATACCCAAAAAGGATGTCTTTTTCATTATAGGGGACTGGAATGCAAAAGTTTGGCCTTGGAGTACAAAATGAATCAGGGCAAAGGCTAACAGAGTTTTGCCAAGAGAATGCACTGGTCATAGCAAACACCCTCTTCCAACAACTCAAGAGAAGACTTTACACATGGACATCACCAGATGGTCAATACCAAAATCAGATTGATTGTATTCTTTGCAGCCAAAGATGAAGAAGCTTTATACAGTCAGCAAAAACAAGACCAGGAACTGACTGTGGCTTGGATCATGAATTCCTTATGGCCAAATTCAGACTTAAATTGAAGAAAGTAGGGAATACCACTAGACCATTCAGGTATGACCTGAATCAAATCCCTTATGATTATACAGTGAAAGTAACAAATAGATTCAAGGGATTAGATCTGATAGACAGATTGCCTGAGAATTATGGTCAGAGGTTCATGACATGGTACAGGATGATCAAGACCATCCCCAAGAAAAATAAATGCAAAAAGTTAAAATGGTTGTCTGAAGAGCCCTTACAAATAGCTGAGGAAAGAAGAGAAGCAAAAGGCAAAGGAGAAAAGGAAAGATATATTTAGCTGAATGCAGAGTTCCAAGACTAATAAGAGAGATAAGAAAGGCTTCCTCAGTAATCAATGCAAAGAAATAGAGGAAAACAATAGAATGGGAAAGACTCGAGATCTCTTCAAGAAAATTAGAGATACAAAGGGAACATTTCATGCAAAGATGGGCACAATAAAGGACAGAAATGTAATGGACCTAACAGAAGCAGAAGATATTAAAAAGAGGTGGCAAGACTATACAGAAAACTACACAAAAAAGATCTTCATGACCCAAATAATCATGATGGTGTGATCACCAACCTAGAGCCAGACATCCTGGAATGAGAAGCCAAGTGAGCCTTAGGAAGCATCACTATGAACAAAGCTAGTGGAGGTAGTGGAATTCCAGTTGAGTTATTTCAAATTCTAAAAGATGATGTTGTGAAAGTGTTGCACTCAATATGCCAGCGAATTTGGAAAACTCACCTGTGGCCACAGAACTGGAAAAGGTCAGTTTTCATTCCAATCCCAAAGAAAGGCAATGCCAAAAAATGTTCAAACTATCCCATAATTGCACTCATCTTGCACACTAGCAAAGTAATTCTCAAAATTCTCCAAGCCAGGCTTCAACAGTACCTGAACCATGAACTTCCAGATGTTCAAACTGGATTTAGAAAAGGCAGAGGAACCAGAGATAAAATTGCCAACATCTTATTTGCTGGATCATTGAACAAGCAAGAGAGTTCCAGAAAAACATATACTTCTGCTTTATTGACCATGCCAAAACCTTTGACTGTGTGGATCACAACAGACTGTGGAAAATTCTTCAAGAGATGGGAATACCACACCACCTGACCTGAGTCCTCAGAAATCTGTATGCAGGTCAAGAAGCAACAGTTAGAACTGGACATAGAACAACAGACTGGTTCCACATTGGGAAAGGAGTATGTCAAAGTTGTATACTGTTACCCTGCTTATTTAACTTACATGCAGAGCATATCATGCAAAATGCCAGGCTGGATGTAGCACAAGCTGGCATCAAGATTGCCGAGAGAAATATCAACAACCTCCGATACACAGATGACACCACCCTTATGGCAGAAAGCAAAGAAGAACTAAAGAGCCTCTTGATGAAAGTGAAAGAGGAGAGTGAAAAAGTTGGCTTAAAGTTCAACATTCAGAAAACGAAGATCATGGCATCCAGTCCCATCACTTCATAGATGGGGAAAAAATGGAAACAAGGAGAGGCTATTTTTTTGGACTCCAAAATCATTGCAGATGGTGGCTGCAGCCATGAAAGTAAAAGACACTTGCTCCTTGGAAGAAAAGTTATGACCAACCTAGACAGCATATTAAAAAGCAGAGACATTACATTGTCAACAAAGATCTGTCTAGTCAAGGCTTTGGTTTTTCCAGTAGTCATGTATGGATGTGAGAGTTGTACTACAATGAAAGATAAGCACAGAAGAATCAATGCTTTTGAACTGTGGTGTTGGAGAAGATTCTTGAGAGTCTCTTGAATTGCAAGGAGATCCAATCAGTCCATCCTAAAGGAGATCAGTCCTGGGTGTTCATTGGAAGGACTGATGTTGAAGCTGAAGCTCCAATATTTTGGCCACCTGATGTGAAGAGCTGACTCATTTGAAAAGACCCTGATGGTGGGAAAGATTGAAGGCAGGAGGAGAAGAGGACGACAGAAGATGAGATGGTTAGATGGCATCACTGACTCATTAGACATGAGTTTGGGTAAACCCTGGGAGTTGGTGATAGACAGGGAGGCCTGGCATGCTGTGGTTCATGGGGTTGCAAAGAGTCAGACACGACTGAGCGACTGAACTGATGTGAACATCTGACTCATTGGAAAAGACCCTGATGCTGGGAAAGATTGAGGACAGGAGGATAAGGGGGATGAGAGAGGCTGAAATGGTTGGATGGCATCACTGACCCAGTGGACATGAGTTTGAGCAACTCTGGGAGGTAGTGAAGGACAGGGGAGCCTGGCATGCTGCAGTCCACGGGCTCACAAAGATTCAGACATGACTTAACGACTGAACAACAACTAATATGCCAAAGGGCGTATCTGAGGGTGGCCTGCCCTAAACTCCGTCAAGTGTGTGTTGTGCAGACCCTGTGCTGTGTGGCAAGGATGTGCTGGCAGTTAAATCAGAGCCCTCCTCCTCCGTCCATGGCGGGTGATGGGACAGGTGTGAACAGAGGTTGCTGAGGAGGTGTGATGAATTCCTACCTGGCCTGGCCTCAGCAGTTCAGGAGAGGCGCTCTCGAGAAGGTGACCTGACATGTATGGCATACCGTCAGGTGGGATCAAATGAAGTTGGAGCTGGATCATAGTCATAAATGGTGCCTTCAAGAGAAGTGAGGTGGGGGAGGGAATTAAGATGGCGGAGGAATAGGACGGGGAGAACACTCCCTCCCCAATAAATATACCAAAAGAACTTTAAAAGGCCGAGCAAACTCCAAAAAACAGGAACTGAATGCTGGCAGAGGACATTGGGCATCTGGAGGGGCGACCCATTGCCGTGAGGAGGTAGGACAAAAGAAAAAAGAAAAAAAAAAAAAAGTAAAGGGAGAGACAAAGAGCTGGGGACGGGTTCCGGCCTGGAAGGGGAGTCTGGAATAAAGAGGAAAAAAAAAAAAAAGAAAGAGGAGAAAGGTTTCAGAATACTAGGGAGCATTCCCTCTGGCAGATCTGCGGAGAGCAATATAGCTGGGAGTAAAAGCAGATTAACAACTAAGCCCTGCAAGGTAGGTCTCTGGCTACAAGGCACAGCTGAGCGGCAGCACGGGCGCCCCACCCCCCACTAGCCGAAGCGGACTGCTCCTGCTCAGGGAGGGGCGGGCCACGCCCTCAGGGAATGGAGCAGCCCGAGGGACCTAACCTCCCAGGAAAAGCACCCCCCACCCCCAGGCCCCGCACAGAACAAAGGGCGGTGCGGAGTCAACAGAGAGGCAGCCGGCAGGGTGAAGCTGGGCAGCTGTGGGCTGCGGACCGGCCCAGCCCCCGCCCGAGAACAGTGGGCATAACCCAGCCCCGGCGAGGCTAACCAAGACTTCTGGGGATTCTGGACGGATAGGTACTGTACACACCGAAGAAGGTGTGCTCAGCTGCACGCCGAGCGGTGGGGCCGAGGGAGGGGAGAAGCTGCACTCCCCAGCTGTGCTGGGCAGACGACAGAGAGCCTGAGCAGAGGGGGCAGGGGAAGCCCTCTCACCAGGAGCGGGACAAACCCCAAAGCACTGAATAGACACTTAAAAGACCAGCAAACAGAAGACGCTAAAGTAAGCAGAGCCAACAGCTTTGGAACTGACAGGAGTAGCAGATTAAATCCCTGCCGGTGGCACAGACTGCATAGAAAGGAGACTATAGACCGTGAGAAGTACAAGCCCGACCAAGAAGGCCTGCTTAGCTGCACGCTGAGAAAACCGAGCGGCTGGGCCAGGGGAGGGAAGAAGCCGCCCTCCTCAACGGTGCTGGGCTGACGACAGAGAGCCTGAGCAGAGGGGGCGGGGGAAGCCCTCTCACCAGGAGCAGGGCAAACTCCAAAGCGCTGAATAGACACTTAAAAGACCAGCAAACAGAGGACGCTGAGGCGAGCGGAGCGAACAGCTTTGGAACTGACAGGAGTAGCAGATTAAATCCCTGCAGGAGGCGCAGACTGCATAGAAAGGAGTCTATAGACTGTGAGAAGGAGAAGCCGGACCAAGGAATCATCTGAAAATCTGCAGACCCTTTGCTGTACGCATCAGCACCAGAGAAAGCCTTAATTATAACTGTACTAGGAACATCTTTTAAATTTTTAAAACTTTTATATATATATATATATATATTAGAATTTTTAAGTCCCCTATGACCTTCCTTTTTTTTTCCTTTTTCTTTCTTTTCCTTTATTTTTATTTTCCGTTTTTTTTTTAAATCTCCTCTTTCTCCCTTA
>ML661885.1:180172-269547 GCA_007570785.1 Antilocapra americana | reverse complement strand
GGGTGTTCCGGAGGGGAAGCATATGTAAACCCATGGTGATATCATGACAATGTATGGCAAAAACAATAAAAAAAAAAAAAGAGAAGTGAGGTGGGAGAGGTAAACAGGTGTGACCCAGGGAAGATCTAGGGCTCCATCTGAGAGGCAAAGGCTGGAGTCAGTGAGGCTGCACCGAGGGGGAATGTACCCAGCATCCTGCCCAGCACCCCACTTCCAGAAGACAAGCCCAACTTCAGTGTCTCCATTCACACCTGTCAGTGTCCAGAAACAACCTGTCTGCTGTGTCTCATGCCCCTACATCATACTTAGACCTCTAATCTGACAACTGTTTTGAGCCAACCTGAATTCAAGTCATTTCTTTTATCTTCCACTCTCGACCCATTCATTCATTTAGTTAACAGATAACGTGCCTTTATTCCCAAGTTGCACAAATCAGAGATCCAGCTATTAATCTTGTTATATCTATGATCCTCATTCTGTTCTGTGGTGTAGCGGTTGAGAGGTTGGACTTTTGAGTCAGTCATTCTGGATTCAAATACTGGGTCTTCCACCAGAAGGCTGAAGCATCTTGGAGAAGGAGATGTAATCCTTCTGGGCTTTGGTTTCTCAAGTTAACAATGGTGATAATAATGTGTAACATGATGTACTGTAACATTTCAAATTGTTTCAAATTAAAGTTTTATATTAAGCCCAAGAGCACGTGTGTGTGTGTGCACAGATGTATACATATGCATGTACATACATATTTATACAAAATATGTATGCATAGATATAAAACCAAAGCATTTACCAAATTATCATACTGTTTAAATTCAGATGCTGTTTGCCTAAGAGTCAAGCATTCAGCTATCAAGGACGCTCTGCCTCTTTTATAATAACTAGGTGTAAATTCCAAGGTGAATTAAAACAAATAGATGCCAGGAATAAAAGATTTCAGCTGTCACGTTAAGCAAACTGGTCCTAGAGGGCTGTTCACCAAGTCCCCCTGCAGAAGGACACCCAGTGCTGGGTGGCATGCGGGGGTCTGTCCCTGTGTGCCTGTCACATGAAGAGGCCACTCTTCGCTGGGGCTTTTATGTAGATGACTCTATACTACTGGTGCTTTGAAATAAATTCTTGAGTTCTATCTTTCTAAAAAATACATGAGAGATGATAGAGAATGAGTGTTGACCTACAGCACCATTTCTCTATTTATTTTCCCTTTTTATATGATGATTACAAGGGGAGTAGAATTTATGTAGAAAGTTCTACATAAATATTTATTGACAAAATTATACAGTATTCAAAAATAGAAAATCTGAATTTCATTACATGATCAAAACATATTTTAGCTGTATTTTTGTTTTCATTTCTATTTCTTATTTCCCTCACCCAGATCTGCAAATATTTATGAATTATTTATTGTAGATAAGACACTGGGTTGAAGTAACAGTGTAAAAGTAGGCACCTGTAGGTTCATTAGTATTATGTCTATGAATATGTAAGTTGCTATTTTTCAAATTCTTTTTAAAAACGTGAAACTCAGCCTATTGTCTGGAAGAAAGATAATCATGTTTATAAAATTATTTTAATTCATGCATAAGGTATTTAAAAGAAGGGTTAATTTGCAACCAACATGGATTTTTTTTTTTTGTCCAAGCCACATGGCATGTGGGATCTTAGTGCTCTGACCAGAGAACTAACCCACACTTCCAGCATTGGAATTGCAGAGTCCCGACCACTGGATCACCAGGGAAGTCACAAGATGGAATATTTTTGAAGTTTTTGAAGTTGAAGAGGAATGTTCATTTTATTCCTTTGAAATCTCTCAGGACTGCTCTTGTGACAACTGAATGCTTCATTTTCCTTACTTCTCTACAAAGTTCCTCCTCACCCTCTACTTGGAAGCTTCTGAAAACAAGAGCAGGCTCCTGCCTGGATGTATCCATTTCACTCAGTAACCACCCCACAGATCTTGCAGTGATTAACTGCCCCAAATAACTGCAGCCCCACCTACCAGGAGAGGCAGAAGGAAAGCGTGCTCTGTAAAATGTTGTCTTTCACATTTTGGAGTGTGTGCTTGCATGCTTAGCTGTGTCTGAGTCTTTGCAACCTTTTGGACTGTAGTCTGCCAGGCTCCTCTGTCCTTGGGATTCTCCAGACAAGAATACTGGAGTAGGTTGCCATTTCCTTCTCCAGGGGATCTTCCTGACCTAGGGATGGAACCCACGTCTCCTGTGTCTCCTGCATGGCAGGTGGATTCTTCACCTGCTGAGCCAACAGAGAAACCTTTCCATATGCTATTCATGAGTTAAAATCAATTTAACTTAATCCATATCATTATCTTTTCTTACAAACTCTATCCTGAGTTTCATGTTTTCAATAAGAATTTGAAAACAGCACCCATAACGCCCATCTTCTTCCCCCAGGAATCTCCCTCACCATGTCCGTTGTTTCTCTTTCCACCTTGTGTAAACATCTGATCAGGCATCCCATGACCTTGGCTTCCCATGAGTGGAGGGTGGTCTGTGTAGTGGTGAGGAGCTTCAGAAATTTTTTTAAAATTCTGGTCTGAATCCCAACTGCGCCAGTTCTTAGGGATGAAATGGACAAATGGACATTGTTTCTAAGCTGCAGTATTTCATCTGAAAAATGGATGTGTGAAGTGTCTCAGCACTGGTGGGTGGATCTCGTGACACGGTGGGTCCCCAGCACTTAGTCCAGGACCTGGGGTGGAGCAGATGCAGTAATGTGGTCCCCAAAATGGATAGAGAGCGTCAGTGGCCTTCAGGTAACTTCCTGGACCCCCATCCCCACCACAGGCCCAGGTCATTGCTGCCTTACTTGTCTTCCTGGCACAAATGCTCCATCCCCTGCTTGCTTGTTAACCGCATTTCCTGGGGGACTGTGAGCTGCCTGCTGGAAGCACCCTCATATCTGTCCCAGCAGAGACATGGCACATGACTGCACCCAGAGCATCGTTGTTAGGTGGCAAGCCCCATCTCGCACATTCAGTTGTGCCTACATTAGTGGGTGCTTGAGTTCCCACACTCAGTGCTTTTAGTCTTGGTTCTATTTTTATACAATTATCCAGACTCCTTTGTGCTTAAATCCTCTTTGATTAGACACCGTGGATTTACAGGAGAGAGTGCTACGAAGACAAAGTTATCACATAATTTTACTTAAAATTGTCTGTTTTTATGGATATTACCCATATCAATACTTGTAAACTGGAATTGATTTCAACCCAGCACCACAGTAAAAGCTGTGATTCATGAGATCTCTAGTTCCCAGTGTCTTAAGGGACTGAATTTATCTAGTGGCTAAGAAACTGGCATTCATACCTTCTGTTCTCTTTTAGCGCTTCCCTTTTCTGAGTTGGCTCTCTGATATCAGCTCTACAACATGTCCCCGATTCACAAATTGTTTCACAAGCTCATAGAACGTGCTGTTTCTTGAAGCCATTCTCTTACTGAATCACAGATGACATACAAACAGAACCATTTTGAAAGTTAACAACGGCTTGTTCATAAGGAACGCCTTTTAACAAAATCTGGAAAAAAATTGAAAACTTGAGACACAGCTAGCATGTCAACTAAATCAAATCTCCTTACATTTTTGAAAATAATACATCATAATCATAGATGGATGGAAGTTTCATTTCAATTTCCCAAACTCATTTTATCCCTCTGTCTCCTGAGAATGTTTAAGCTCTAAGAAACATACCTTAAACTCAACTAAAGACTTTTATTTCCTTTTATTAACAACACTGAGCTGATTTGCATCTGGTATAAAATTAGATTTTTGTCAAACAGAGTGTCCTTAATTTAGTTCTTGCTCTGAATTTATAATGGAGTGAGTGACTTTCCCACATGGGTGCTACATAATGTGTACTATTTAATTTGTCATCGCTCTTTCACTGTGTGAAATGAAATGAACAACTCACTGAGATCTAAATAATACACCAAATATGTATGCACTACTACATGACATTCCTTTTATTCCACAAGAAATGCTTCATTATCATTTTCAATAAACTATGTGAAGCAAGATATGACTCTGGCTTATCTTTTCATGTGCTGCTTAATTTTAATTTCTAATTCCAGTCACATATTTTTCTTTTTACCATCACACAGAGGATCAGTCTCTATGCCTTGTATGTCCCAAATGCCTAAGGAAATTTGCTGATTTTATTTTTATCCTCATGTAGCTTCCATTTTCCAGCACTTTGTCTGCTTCTTGTATAAACAGGCAACAGGATAACTCAAACATGGACGAAGATGCTTGGAATGTGGTGCTTCTGGAAAAAGCAAAATTTGCTCAGAATTTCAGCAATTTTGCAGCAGAAATTAAAAAAACCGTTAAAGCTCTCAATGAGCAAGTTTGTTTTTTCCCCGAGTACCTTTCCTTATCATACAGGCTGGAATACCTAAACTTTAAAGAAACCCGTCCAATAACTCTCCAAAGATATAGCACAATACCGGAATACTAAGCACATATAGGGGATGCTTCCCTGTAACAAGGGCTTCCCTGGTGGCTCAATGGTAAAGAATCTGCCTGCAATGCAGAAAACCCAGGTTCAATACCTGGGTCGGAAAGATCCCCTGGAGGAGGAAATGGCAACTTACTCCAGTATTCTTGCCTGGAGAGTCCTATAGAGAGAGGAGCCTGATGGGCTACAGTTCATGGTGTCGCAAAAGAGTCAGACAGGACTGAGCGACTGACACTTTCACTTTCACTAGACCATGCTGACTAATAGCAGGTACTCAACAACTATTTAAAAATACATCATGACTTGGATGATCCTCAAGACATCTAGTCTGATCAATGGTTTGCCTCAGACATTTTCTTGGGCACAATAATTTCTTTCACATACAAACAAACTTGGTCAAGCATTAGAAATTGTTTTGTAATCTTCATTCACATAACAGCATTCAGAAGAATCTGAAGGGAGCATTCACCAGGATGGGAACCCAATGAAGCACAGGTAGAGTGAGAGACACTTGAAAGGCCATTTGAGAGTCTGCACTCTAGTCCTAGTGACCATGTTCTTGATTGCTCAGGTTTCCATAACCCACACTGCAGTCTGGGTGGCTTATACAACAGAAATGTATTTTCTCCCAGTTATGGAGGCTGGAAGCTCAAGGTCAAGGTGTTTTTCTGAGGCATGTCCTTGGCTTGAGGATAACCGTCTTCCCTCTGCATCCTCACGTGGTTGTCCTACTGTGGGCATGTCTCCTCACCCTGGCTTCTAACAAGGATGAAGTCCTACTGGATTAAGCAGCATCTCATATGTTCAGTAGTATCTGACCCTTCATGACCCCCTGGACTATATATAGCCTGCTAGGCTCCTCTGTCCATGGGATTCTCCAGGAAAGAGTACTAGAGTAGGTTGCCATTTCCTTTTCCAGGGGATCTTCCCAACCCAGGGATTGAACCTATCTCCTGTGACTCTTGCATTGGCAGGCGGGTTCTCTACCACTGCGCCACCGGGGAAGCCTGCACAGTAGCTTATGTTCTTCAAATATTCACCTGCTCTGGGTCCCCATGGTTTGGTCAAAACTTGTTTCCTTTTGTCTGAAATACTTCCCCCCACTCCAACTCCCCACTTGTTCTGAAAGCCGCAGTCAGAGTTCCGCTTGACTCAAATGCTCCTCCCCCTACCTCGCTCTCCCCCATTTCTGCGAACCTCCCCAGAGGATGAGCCACCCTATTGCTCCAAGGCAGCACTCGGAGCGCCGGTCTCCTGCCCCTCTCAGGCTTCCACGACCCTCATTATCCAGCTGCCTTAAGGCTGTGGTTTGTCTCCCACCAGATTTCAGTTCCTTCGAAACTTAAATATTCGTTAGATGAATGCTGTCTGTGGCAACCCAGGTACAAAAAATAAACTACTGATTAGTTGAATTTGTATTCATGCTCTCTGAGAAGATTTTCCAAACAGATCATTTTATTCATTTGATTTTTAAAAATTTATTTATGTTTAATTGAAGGATAATTGCTTTACAATATTGGCTTGATTTCTGTCATACATCAACATTAATTAGCCATAGGTGGTCATATGTCCTCTCTCTCTTGAATCTCCCTCCCACCCTTTCCCACCCCTCTAGGTTGTTACAGAGCCCAGTTTGAGTTCCCTGAGTCATACAAAATTCCCACTGGTTATCCATTTTACATATGGTGGTGTATATTCTTCCATGCTAGTCATTTGACTTTAATTTCTTTTCCTTTATAAATTCACTACTACAGATACTAGATCTGTATTCGATACCTTGCCATATACAAGCAGCTGGTTCTTAGGCTTAGACATTGATTGATTCAGATTTATTACTTTTTGGATAAGAATTAAGAAATAACCTTGTGTTGGCTTTGAAGTTTCTTTTGCCTTCTGGGTATGTGCCTACAAAACAGAACATTTCATCAAGCCTTGTTATTTATCGACTCTGTTGCTGCAGTTTGAATTTCTGATTTCCTTTCCTTCTCTTCTTTAGATAAACAAACGAGGGCTAGGATGCACAGATGATGGTGGCGGTGGGGAGTGGTGGATGGAGGGAGGGCAGTGCCCTGGAGGAAGGAGACTGCGCTCCTTGGTCTGCAAGGGATTTCCTCTGATTGAGTAAGCCATGTTTTCAGGCTAGCAGCATGACTGTGTGACAAGGGAGCAGTCATTTCTGTGCTGGTCCCCTGTGCACAGTGCCCATGGGCATGAGGAGCCACACGCCTGGGGTTGGAGGGTGTAGACGCTGTGGTTTGGGACTGAAAACAACATTTATCCAACAGTCAGTCTAATATGCACATAACTTATGTCTGAGTGTGACTTGTTTATCTTCTAGACTGACTATTACGGTCTTCAACCCATATACTGAAGGGCAGAGGGAGGGACAGTTGTTTGAGGCTCTGGTAAGGATTTTTATTTTTAGCTTGTGAGATGATGTTAACACAGACTTACTGGTCTGTAATGACTACATTTCCCCCTTGAACAGTAAGTGTAAGGTATTTTTATTTTCAAATAAAATGTAATCTTCCAGTAAGCTCAGTTCCAGGAAGTTTCAGCTCACATAGAAATCCCACATTCCACCTTAAGAGATCTCCCTGGTGGCTCAGACGATAAACAATTTGCCTATAATGCAGATCTTCTCTGGGCCTGGAAGATGGCCTGGAGAAGGAAATGGCAACCCACTCCAGTATTCTTGCCTATAGAATTCCATGGACAGAGGAGGCTGACAGGCTATAGATCATGGGGTCACAAACAGCTGGACACAACTGAGCGACTAACACTTATTATACTAGTAAAGCCATGGTTAGCTGACCTTCCCCAGCACTGATTGGCCTGATGGAATTTGAGATAAACAATGTAAAACCTATTTGTTCTTCTTGAATATACAAAATGAGGGATGATGTACTATGTATAAATAGTGCTAAAATCTGTAGCTTAAATATAACTCCATATGCTGTATTTTTATCCCTCGTGTCAGATAATTTGCTGCCTTTTGTTTGAAGCAACAGAAATAAATTGATGTTTAAATTTGCATTTCAAACATAAACTAAGAGAGAATATATAATTTTTCCCAAATTTATGAAGCTCATTTTCTGCTCTATTAATATACTTTGTAAAACAAATGAAGAGAATGTCTTTTAATTAATTATTAATCAAATGGTTCAACTCTTAAGACTCAGCACATGTATATATATAAAACAATACATATATAATTACATTTGGTTTATTACAGTCATAAAAATACTGTACATATTTCTATATAATACATGTAATATATGTAAAAAAAATTTAAAATGATATCTTTTCTTAAAGCTTACACCTAAATATTGTTGTACATTTAGAATTTGTGCATGTGAGAAAGATCCAGTGTAAAAACTTTTAAACATATTCTTATCTTGGGAAGGGAAATACACTATTGAATTATTTATTCATCATTTATCTAGCCATATAGCATTCATATTTTTGTCAATGAAATCTTGAGACCACTCTTAATTGGTTTTAAGATATGCACATAAACATATCTTAAAATATGAGCAATAAAAGGAGATCATTTAAGAAGGATCTCTGATTCAACATTTAAAATAAATTGCCTTGTATTTTTCCACCCCTGTGTATCACATTATTTAATGAAAACCAGTTGCTAATTACTTAAAGAACCCACAGGCATGCCCAGGCTGGGAGGGGCTGGAACGGAAATGTTTGCTTTTTGACTTACTGAGATTTGCTAGAGAAGTTTGAATGGGTGGAGATACCAACTTTTCAGCTTTTAAAGGAAAATGCCAAGTCAGACACACAGGTGAGTGACGGTTACATACGTTTCCCACCTGAAGTGGCTACATTACTTTGCAAAGGCAGGAACTAAGTTTAGTTAGAAGGAAACTTGGATTTTTTGAGAGTTAGAATTCTCTAACAGGTATGTGCTTGAGAGGAGACGGTCATCTAGAGCAAAAGGACAGCACCTAAACTCGGTGTTTGAGTATGATGACCAGAGTCTAGTGCTAGAACTGAGAGGACAGGTAGGACCCACACAGAATATGGAATCTGGGTTGAAGACCCTATGAAGAAGTGGAGTCAAACCTGCGGCTGATGGACCAGAGACAGCCCAGACCAAGACATGAGTGAAAACCCTTGGGTTTTCCAATAAAGACATCACAAATCATGCTATAAACAGCTCATTACAGAGTGGGGAACAGTTTCTCAAACATAAGGGTGAGCACCCCAGAGGATCTGAGATGATAGAACATTCTGGAAGAGAGCGAACAATTCAAACTTTAAAGGTTTAAAGAAATAAGAGAAGAAATAGAGCTATAGTCAAATATGATACCATAAATTTAAGATAGACAGATTTTGAAATAAATAAATATGGTGTCCAAAAACGAAAATGTAATGATCAAAATAAATATCAATTGCCTAAACCAGAAGATTTAGACAATGTTTAAGAACATTTTTAACTGTAATATAAATGAAAAAATGGAAAATGCAACAGGGCATGATAGAGTTAGAAAATGTTAAAGAGAGTTTACAATGTAACAATAATAATGACTAATTGTGGACTACTTTTAAATAGGGTGAAACTAAAGAACTAAAGGATATAGCATAACCATGTGAGAGGCATTCAGAGTGGAAGAGTTCTAAAGTTCTTATTTTTTTGGTAAAGTGTATAGAGGTATTGATTAACGATATTTTCTAAATTGAGCATGCATTCAGAAACTTAAGTATAATAACTGAAATAATGGATATGTATGATTTTCATTCACGAAAGCATGGTCAATTCCTAAAAAAGGAACAAAATACAGAGGGAGAAATACAGAACTCTATTACAACTGCCCTTGAAAAATAATACAGGGCAAAAATGGTCATTTAGTAGTGAAGAAAAAACAATTCATCAGAAATACACAGCAATCCTGTACCTGAATATGCATAAAACATCATAATGTTCACATTAAAAACTGCCAAATTCACAGGGTGAAATTTATGAACTGTAATTTCTCCTTCTTCAGAGTTTCAGGCACTTCTCTCAGAAACTCACATACATCAAGCAGACAAAAGTTAGGCGGGATTTGAGCAACACAATGATGGGCCCCACTTAAGTACACTTTTCTAATTGCTAATGGTCTTGGACTAGACCTGTCTCTATTGAGGTGTTATCACCGTTCTGAATGACAAGGAACTTGAAATGGTGTCTTTCCAAGTCAGAGATGAGGATGCTGGCCGCATTGTGAGTGCCTGTTTTATATTAAGTACCTTTTATATACAGTCACGGCCTGATGTTGTGGAACCCTTAGGCAAACATGCTCAGTCACTCAGTCGTGTCCAACTCTTTACAGCCTCATGGACTGCAAGGTTTCTCGGTCCATGGGATTCTCCAGACAAGGATACTGGAATGGTTATCATTCCTTCTCCAGGGGCTCTTCCTGACCCAGGAATTGAACCTGCATTTTCTGCATTGCGGGTGGATTCTTTACCACTGAGCCACCTGGGAAGCCCATAGCCTTGATTAAAAAACTCTTTAAAACAGGGACTGTGGATATGGTGGTTGTTGGCACTGGTGTAGCGACAGGGCCGCCCTCTCTGTCCCCTCCTGTCTGTTGTCTCAGGGTCTTAGTAAAACTGTGTTGATACCAGGAGGTATCTATGCTCAAAGGTTTTTGTCCTTTTTAATAGAAAATTAGGACTAGCCCAGAAGTCCCTGTCTTCAGCAGATTTCTGACCATGTTTGCTGGTAGCCTGCCAGCTGACAACCCATCAGCAGGGGAACCTTGGGAGACGCTGGTCAGCCTTCTTGGTTTCTCGGTGGGGACAGATGCCCGGGAGAAAGAGGTTGGGGGTGAGTGCTGGTCAGAGGACCTGCAGTGTCTGTCACGGCCACTGACGCTTTCTTCCATGGATCAGAATTATTATGAAATTGGTGAAGAAATTATTGAAGAGATTGGGTCCTACTGAACATTTCCAGCCAAAAATCGATCAAGTGTACAAGTTAAACCAATTATTCTGGCTTTTGAGTGTCCCTTCGTTATATTGAGAAGATGTATCCTGACAGATATATGTGTATCTCATCTCTTTATTATAGAAATAACGGTACGTTTCAGCTGTCTTGGTTGTTTTTTTCCCTCAAGAATGTCAAGCGAGCAGATATTGATGAGGCAGTAAACTGGAATTGAATGCCAAAAAAGGAGCAATTGATTTTTATATAAAAGTAGATTAGTGCTATCGAGCCGAACTTTGCTCGATGCATTATTCATGTCGACGTTATTTATGCTTCTGCATCCTGAAAAAGTGAGTGGGAAGACCACTGAAAATAACTCCTTGACACAAACACATAATGTACGACAGTATTGGATCTACCCTGATAATCCATCACAACACTTACTTAATGGATGAGCAGGATACAATTAAATATCTGGAAACTTAGATTGAATATTGATCAACTCAAATTAAATGCAAAAGGATGCTTAGCAAATATTAAGAAGCCAAGTATAGTCTCAATTTAATGACAACAACTATTCCTTTAGGGTCTGGGAATAAACAAATCAACCTCTCCCCCAGGGATCACTCTGCTGCTTTCCAGGGTTCATATTCATCTTCTGGGTGTCCTATCCTCAGCCTGCTTCTCAGGTTCTCTGGGCCCCAGGAATTCTGTCTCACACTGGAGATTCGGGTCAGAATTAAGTCAAAGGAAGTGATCCATTAAGACTGTGCTGTGCTATGCTCAGTCACCCAGAGATGTCTGACTCTTTTTGACCCCATAGATCACTGATATCCTCTGTCCATGGGATTCTCCAAGCTCTTATATTGAGTGGGTTGCCATTTCCTACTGCAGGTTATTGTCCTGACCCAGGGATTGAACCCGTGTCTCTTGTGTCTCCTGCATTGGCAGGTGGGTTCTTTACCACTGTGCCACATGGGAAGTCTCCATAAAGGCCAGCCTATCAGTATTTCAGCCAATTTTAGAAATTCAGAAGAATCCCTAAATTAGAGCTGAAGTGTATATGTGTGTGTGTGTCTCTGTGTGTGTGTATGTTGTTTTTCTTTTTTCTTTATATATATAATTTATTTATTTTTTAGATTATTGTGTTGGTTTTGCCATATACTGACATGAATCTGCCATGGGTATACATATGTTCCCCTTCCAGAACACCCCTCCCACCTCCCTCCCAAGTCCCTCTCTCTGGGTCATCCTGGTGCACCAGCCCTGAGCATCAAACCTGGGCTGGCGATTAATTTCACATATGATAATTAACATGCTTCAATGCCGTTCTTCCATGGCAGATTCATGTCAATGTATGGCAAAACCAACACGATAATGTAAAGAAAATAAAAAATTAAAAAAAAAGAAGTTTCCAAAGAATAAAAAAAAGAAGATTCAAAAAATAATAATAATAATATATCTTGAGATATTTTATGGTAAAAGAGAAAGCAAAGATAGATATGAGTATTGGGAGATTTGAAGATGAGCTACTTTGTGACTAAAGTTTTATTGAAACACACCTTTGAGTGAGTCTTCCTGACTCTCATGAGAACAGAGCTGAGAAGTTGTCACAAAGACCACATGACCTACACAGCCTAAACCATCAACTACATGGCTTCCTACAGAAACAGTTTACTGGCCTTTACTTTAAGTGGTCCTGGATGCAGATTTATTACTTTATTTGTGTAGATACTCACTCTCCCTAATTGACTAATTAGCATCTAAAGTCCATGAAGAATACACTCTGTACTCTGATAACATATTTTTAGTGTCCCACAAAACAACAAAAACTAATATTATTCCTTCAACTATATAAAGCTAAATATAATTTGAAAGCAAAAGAACTTTCATCAAAACATACTTAAAAAAAAAACCTTATGAAGGTACAATGGCTTGTCTTACCTCCTACCATTTGGAGTTTCTTTTTAGAGTATTGACAAATGATTGAATTTAAGTCATGTATGATAAATCACAATTAATCAGTAAGTATGTTTAATCACTTCTATATTGATTTTTAACATTGAGCTATTCAATAAATTATCATTCAGACAAGTAAAAAACTATTTTAAAATGTATTTTCCATGCAGGTGTGTATAATGTGTTGAGCACATATATCAACAAACTTGGTTCTGTAAATGCCATCTTGGTGAGTTACAGTTTCTATGGTGTCCAATAAAAACATATGCCAAATTCAATTCCATTTAATTGCAAATTTCTAAGGATGTGTTGGAACACATTGGATTACAGAAATGCTAAAAAAAATACTTATTGGCTCCAGGCACAAACATTAGCTATTTCTTAAATCTCTTAGGAAGTGAAAAATAGTATCTGACCTCTCAAATAATTGCATAAGAAGCAAAATTGAATGTGATGTTAAAAATCTTAATGCTGTATGTGCCTTAGATGCCAAATACTGAAATTTCTATTTGATGAGTATGCAATGAATATTAGAATAAAGGAGCAAAATAATTAAGAATGAAGCATACATATGGCTTCTATGCTTTTAATGAGGCTTTTAGTCCTTGCAAAGACTAAACCTGTAGCATTACTCTCATTGAGAAAGTTTTCTTTTTTTATTACTGTTCTTCAGAGAGTCTATGTTCTCTATAAAAAAGGAAAGTCACATATTTCCAAAGTGAAATGGGTGCTATATATATCTATATAAATATATATATATATATACATACATAAAGGCAATGTAACCCCCATGCTTAAAGTGTAGAATGTTTTGAATCTCTAAGTAGAACAGAGATATTTGGATATTTGGAAACAATTAAGCATGTTAAGTGGGCTTCCCTGGTGGCGCAGATGGTAAAGAATCTGCCTGCAATGAGGAAGACTCGTTCAGTCCCTGGGTTGGAAAGATCCCTTGGAGAAGGAAATGGTAACCCACTCCAGTATTAGTGCATGGAAAATACCATGGGCAGAGGAGCCTGACAGGCTACAGTCCATGGGATCACGAAGAGTCGGACACAACTGAGCAGCTAACACTTCTTTCTTTCTAAGCATGTTAAGTAAACTTCCTTATGAAAGTATTTTTAAAAATTATTTTTGAAATGTAACCGACATTTTAACCAAAATCACTCTTGAAATTATTGATTCTCCAGTAGACTATACAAGTATATATTTTTAATTTTTTATTTACTTTTTATTGGAAAATAATTGCTTTACAATATTTTGTTGATTTTTGCTATACAACAGTGTGAATCAACTCTAACTATAGATATATTCTCTCTCTTGATCCTCTCTCCTACCCTCCCTGAGCTTTGCAGTCCTCTAGGTCATCACAGAGTACCACACTGAGTTTCCTGTGCTATGTAGCAGTTTCTCATTAGCAATCTAATTTAAACATGGTAGTGTATATATGTCAATGGTACTCTCTCAGTTTGTCCCACCCTCTCCTTCCCCTTGAGCAAACTCTGTGAAGGACAGAAAAGCCTGGTATGCTGTAGTCCATGGGCTTGCAAAGAGTCAGACGAGACCCAGTGACTGAATAAAACTTCTCCTCCAATTGTATCTAGAAATTCATTTTCTATGTCTACATCTCTATTGTTGCCTGTCTAATTGGTTCATCACTACCACTTTTCTAGATTACATATATAGACATTAACATACAATATTTATTTTTCTGTTTACTCTGTATGTCAGACCCAGACAATATGTAGACCCATCCACATCCCAGCAATGGCACAGTTTTGTTACGTTTTGTGGCTGTATAATATTCCATTGTACATATGTGTCACTTTTTTTTTTAATTTTTATTTTACAATATTCTATTGGTTTTACCATACATTGAGATCAATCTGCCATGGGTGTCCAGTAGACTATACAAGTATTTTTAAAATCGACCTAAAAATCAGAAGTTTACCTATTTATGTATTTTGTGATGCAGTTAAATGTACTACCATTATATTTATCAAGCTCTTTAGAAGTCCGGTTTTTCCAGTTTTACATCAATGTATTTTTTATAAATCTATCAGAATTCTCAGCATCTAACAAACTTGTTAAGAATTTTAAATGATCAAATATGACTTGCCTTTCACTGATATATCTGCCCCTGGAAACATGAGCAAAGCTGCCTTGGGTGGTAACACAGAATTTTTTTTTTTCTTTGAAATTTGGAAAAGGTCTTAAGAGGTAAGTGGCTGATGTATCTGAGCTGTTGATCATGTTTCCATGCCCTGGTTGCAGGAATAGATTAACTCTTGTTCAGAGACCTTCTCAAAGGCATAGAATTTCTGGCTCATATATGGCACCTACATCAAGGACAAGTCAGCCTTAAGCAAGACATTTGCCACTCAGGATATGTTGTTCTTGGGACTGTGAGTCTCCAAAGCAGATGCTTCAGAAGGTTTGTTATTGTTGTTGTCGCTCAGTCATGTCTGACTCTTTGTGACCCCATGAACTGCATGCAGCACAACAGGCTTCCCTGCTCTTCACCATCTCCCAGAGTTTGCACAAACTCATGTCCATTTAGTCAGTGATGCCATTCAACCAGCTCATTCTGTGTCACCCACTTCTCCTCCTGCCCTCCATCTTTCCCAGCATCAGGATCTTTTCCAATGAGTAGACTCTTTGCATCAGGTGGCCAAAGTATTGGAGCTTCAGCTTCAGTATCAGTCCTTCCAGTGAACATTCAGGGTTGATTTCCTTTAGGATTGACTGGTTTGACTGTCTTGCAATCCAAGAGACTACAAGTCTTATTCTTACTGAATAAGAACAAGAGAATCTCTGGGCTTTGTCAGTAGCTTGATCAAGAGGGTCCAGGCTGAGTAGGTGCAGATCCTCTGAGCCAGGCAGGCTAAGACAGCATGAACCCGGGTCCATAGGTATTAGCCCACCACCCAGGCCAGTTCATAGGCAAGAAAGCCTAGAATTCAGTAAAAGCTTAAAAACAGAAAAGGGGCTGTGCTGGCAGGAAGAAATGTTGGTGTGCTCTACTCACACATTCCCTCATAAGCACCCAGCGAGGGGGCTTCAGGCAGGCCCCTCCCCCATGGGGACTGATGGACACAGGGGGAACTCCTGAGGCTGAGTCCAGGCTGGGCACGGAGAGAGCAGAGCACAGAGTGTGCTTCCCAAGGGTCAAATATGGAAACCTCATGGCAGGGACCCATGTGAACACCCCAGACAGATGCTAGGGTGTCCAAGAGGCCAGGGGTCTCCGAGCTGTTGAATCTAGGCTGAGTCCTGGGTTACATGCTTCCCCCAGAATGTCTCTCCTGATTAGACCATGACCAGCTCTCTGCTGGGGAGCATGAGAAGGGTTGTTGCCACCTCTCTTGGAGATCCATCAAAGTACAAAGAACACCACTGTAAAACTGACAGAGCCTTTACTCCTCCTGACACCCTCTTATTCCTTATTTTCATTTCAGTGGAAGATCTTTGTTTCCTCCTATTAAAATTAATCATTCCCCCTGTGTGTCCATTATCTCAGTGACCTTCTTCCTAATATGACCATCCACTCCCAATTCCAGGCCTTCCTTTGCTCTCTCGCCCAATCCCCATTATGCTCCCAAGGATCTGCAAACATTCAGTGGTCTCCTCATAAACCTTACAAACAAAACCAACAAAAACAGATGAAAGTTTGTTTAACCTGCTTTCGCCTCCTAAATATGAAGGGATTTTTCATTTCTCTGTTGAAATCATAAAGCAAATGGTCCACACCCATAGCTTCTGGCTCCTCACCAATGACTCAATTTTTTATGTCTAAACTATGTTCTTTCTTACTCTCTTACTTTGGTCAACTCACAGATTTGGGGATTAACATATACACACAACTGCACATAAAATAATCAATGAGGACCTACTATTTAGCATAATAAACTCTGTTCAACATTGTGTAATAACCTAATGGAAAAAGAACTTGAAAAAAGAATAGATACATACATATGTATAACTGGATCACTGATCTCTACACCTGAAACTAACTCAAAATGTAAATCAACTATACTCCCATATAAAATAAAAAATTTTGGAAAATATGTTCTTTCCTTTTTACTCTGTCAAAACCACCTTTCAAAGACTTTTCACCATTTGCATTCTACCTTTAAAAAGGCCTATATTCTTTAAAAAATTATTCTCAATCACTTCTTAGTGGTTTTTCCACCTCTGTAGTGGGTATTAAGAGTCAGACCAACACAATTAAAAAAAAAACACAATACCATCCGATGAGCACCTCAAAAATGGTTTAGGAATAAATCTAACAAAATACATGAAATATCTATATAAGAAAAAAATACAAATCTTATTGATAGAAATCATAGAAGATTAAATAGATGAAGAAATATTCTATGTTCATGGATAGGAAAACTCAGTATTATTATAATGTTGATTCTTCTCAATATTCAGTATTAACTTAAACAAAAGTGCAAGTATTAATTTTGTGGACACTGACAAACAGGTTATCAAGGCAAAGGATACTGACAAACAGGTTATATGCAAAGGCAAAAAATGCGGATAGCAAACACAAGACTGAAGAAGAATAAAGTCAGAAAATTGATACTATTCAATGTCAAGTTACTATAAAGCCACAATTATTGAGTGAGTGTGGTATTGGTGAAAGAATAGACAAATAGCTCAATGGAACAAAACAGAATGCCCAGAAATGGACTCACACAAATATAGATAACCAAAGTTTAACAAAAGAGCTAATGCAATTCAATGGAGAAAAGATGGTCTTTTTAAAAAATGATGATGGAATAACAACTCTCACATGCAAAAAATGAATCTACATACAGACCACTTACCAAAAAATTAACTCAAAATGAAGTATAAACCTAAATGTAAAGTGCAAAATATAAAATTTCTAGGAGGTAATTGTGATATTATGATTTATAGTAAAAAATATATATTTGGATTTCACCTGTTTCTGGCACATAAGAAAGCTGTGGTACATATATACAATGGAATATTACTCAGCCATTAAAAAGAACACATTTGAATCAGTTCTAATGAGGTGGACGAAACTGGAGCCTATTATACAGAGTGAAGTAAGCCAGAAAGAAAAACAACAATACAGTATACTAATGCATATATATGGTATTTAGAAAGATGGTAACAAGAACCTTGTATGCAAGACAGCAAAAGAGATGCAGATGTATAGAACAGTCTTTTGGACTCTATGGGAGAGGGCAAGGGTGGGATGATATGGGAGAATGGCACTGAAACATGTTAATTTTCATATGTGAAATCAATCGCCAGCCTTGGTTTGATGCATGATAAAGGGTTCTCAGGGCTGGTGCACCAGGATGACCCAGAGGGATGGAATCGGGAGGGGGAGGGTTCTGGAAGGGGAACACATGTATACCCATGGTGGATTTGTGTCAATGTTTGGCAAAACCAACACAATAATGTAAAGAAAAAATAAATAAATATATACAAAAAAATAAAATAAAAACATTCCCTAAGTAAAAAAAAAAGAAGAGTCAGAAATATTGACTCTAGGATAGGTCTATTTCACTCAATTTTAACACAGATAAATGGAAAAGCAATAATTCAGAGCTACACACACACACACACACACACACACACACACACACGCACATATAATACTTTGGCCACCTGATGAGAAGCGCCAACTCATTGGAAAAGACCCTGTTGCTGAGAAAGATTGAAGGAAGGAGGAGAAGGGGACAACAGAGGATGAGATGGTTGGATGGCATCACTGACTCAATGGACATAAGTTTTGAGCAAACTCCAGGGGAGAGTGAAGGACAGGAAAGCCCAGTGTGTTGCAGTCCATGAGGTTGCAAAGGGGTGGACACGACAGAGAGACTGAAATCAACATATACGATCAAGCTACCAGAGGTCTTTTTCAGAGAATTAGAACAAATAATTTCACAATTTGTATGGAAATACAAAAAACCTTGAATAGCCAAAGCAATCTTGAGAAAGAAGAATGGAACTGGAGGAATCAACCTGCCTGACTTTAGGCTATACTACGAATCCACAGTCATCAAGACAGTATGGTACTGGCACAAAGACAGAAATATAGATCAATGGAACAAAATAGAAAGCCCAGAGATAAATCCACCTACCTATGGACTCTGTATCTTTGACAAAGGAGGCAAGAATATACAATGGAGAAAAGACAACCTCTTTAACAAGTGGTGCTGGGAAAACTGGACAGCCACTTGTAAAAGAATGAAACTAGAACACTTTCTAATACCATACACAAAGATAAATTCACAATGGATCAACGATCTAAACATAAGACCAGAAACTATAAAACTCCTAGAGGATAACATAGGCAAAACACTCTCTGACATAAACCAAAGCAGGATCCTCTATGACCCACCTCCCAGAATATTAGAAATAAAAGCACAAATAAACAAATGGGACCTAATTAAAATGAAACACTTCTGCACAACAAAGGAAACTAAAAGCAAGGTGAAAAGGCAGCCTTCAGAATGGGAGAAAATAATAGCAAACAAAGCAATGGACAAACAACTAATCTCAAAAATATACAAGCAACTCCTGCAGCTCCATTCCAGAAAAATAAACGACCCAATCAAAAAGTGGGCCAAAGAACTAAACAGACATTTCTGCAAAGAAGACATAAAAATGGCTAACAAACACATGAAAAGACGCTCAACATCACTCATTATCAGAGAAATGTAAATCAAAACCACAATGAAGTACCATTTTACACCAGTCAGAATGGCTGCCATCCAAAAGTCTATAAGCAATAAATGCTGGAGAGGATGTGGAGAAAAGGGAACCCTCTTACACTGTTAGTGGGAATGCAAACTAGTACAGCCACTATGGAAAACAGTGTGGAGATTCCTTAAAAAAACTGGAAATAGAACTGCCATATGACCCAGCAATCCCACTGCTGGGCATACACACCAAGGAAACCAGAATTGAAAGAGACACGTGTACTCCAATGTTCATTGCGGCATTGTTTACAATAGCCAGGACATGGAAGCAACCTAGATGTCCATCAACAGGCGAATGGATAAGAAAGCTGTGGTACATATACACAATGGAATACTACTCAGCCATTAAAAAGAACACATTTGAATCAGTCCTACTAGGTGGACGAAACTGGAGCCTATTATCCAGAGTGAAGTAAGCCAGAAGGAAAAACAAAAATACAGTATACTAACGCATATATATGGAATTTAGTAAGATAGTCATGAGAACCCTGTATGCAAGACAGCAAAAGAAACGCAGATGTATAGAACAGTCTTTTGGACTCTATGGGAGAGGGCAAGGGTGGGATGATATGGGAGAATGGCATTGAAACATGTATATTATCATATGTGAAATCAATTGCCAGCCCAGGTTTGATGCTCAGGGCTGGTGCACCAGGATGACCTAGAGAGAGGGAATCGGGAGGGAGGTGGGAGGGGTGTTCTGGAAGGGGAACATAAGTATCCCCAAGATATATTATTTTTACTGCCTCTATTTTAGTTTTTTAAGTCCATTATCATCTGGGTTTCACCCTCACAATTTGGAGGATGTATATATACTTTTTCAGCCCATTCCACACTTTTCCAGGGTTGTTAATGGAACTTCCTTCAGAATCGGGCAAGGCTCACAGTTCCTTCCTCCTAGACTTACGTCTTGTCCTTGGTGTTTTCTGATGGTGGGTCCTCTTCCTTCACTTTCCTATCAACTGTGGGAGTTGTTTCAGGTTCAGCCTCATATCACTCTCTGCTTACTCGTCACTTTCTCCTTGGGTAGCTTTATTCAGTGTTGCATCCTTACCAACCACCACACTGATACCTCCTCAATGTTCATCTGGTCCTTAGGAGTAAATTGACAAGACCATTATATCTCCTGTCTCTACTGCTCTCATTATGACTATAGCTGCCATTTCTTTCAGGCTTTACCTAGTGTTCTGTGATAGTCACCTATACTCTGATCCTAATTCAACTTCCTTTAATGTTCATATCCCAGGGAGGTGAGAACCAACCGTGCACCTGGTTTACAAATGAGGTCTTTTACTTAAGACTTCCCGGGTGGCACTAGTGGTAAAGACTCTGTCTGCCAATGCAGTAGACTAAAGAGACTGAGATTTGATCCCGGGGTCAGGAAGATCCTCTGGAGTAGGAAATGAAACCCCATATCAGTGTTCTTGCCTGGAAAATTTCATGAACAGAGGAGCCTGGCAGGCTATGGCCCATGGGATTGCAAAGAGTTGGACACAACTATGAGAATTAGCATGTGCAAGAGACTTAGGCAAATGTATAGCTAAAAAGGGGAATAGCCAGTACTTCAAGTCAGCTAATTCTAAGGTTTGTGTTTATAGACTATTAATAAGTGATTCAAATATCTCATTTAACGTTAATCTCAATTTGTAAAAATGTTCTAAGAAGAAATTCCATCTCAGCTGGTAAAATTCATAACCGAAGTTGGAATAATTTATTGTTTTTAATTTAATTTTCAGTACACAAAGAGTTGGACATGACTGAACGACTAAGCACGCACACAGCACAGAACTAGTTGAATTATTGCAATGTCTGGGAGAATTAAAAATCATCCTAAATTATGAATTAGCCTAAAATATGTGTGTGAATATGTGTGAAAGGAGTGCAGGAAATGCTGATTATGCCAGAATATTCAATGAAGAATTCTGGGTTATTTGGAAGAAGAACAAAAACTCTTTGTGCCAGTAGAGAAGAGAGAAAAAATGCCACATAACATGTTGGAAAACTTATAAAATCGGGTGAAATAAACTTTCAAATCAGCTTCAGTCACCAAAATGGATGTGGGGATGAAATAACAAATCTCCTGAAATAGAGTCTACCAAAATAATGAATCCAGTACATTTACTAAAAACGAGTTTGTTTTTTGTTTTAATGGCAGTGGAGCTGTAATTTTATCAATTCATTCTCAACCCCATATTCATCTCCACTTTAGTTCAAACAGGACATTTTTTGAGAGAGTCAAGGTCAAGCTAGCATCTCCATTCATTCTTTGGAAGAATCACACACACTGTCTTGGTCTCATTAACAACGTCTTCCCACATCTGGACAACAGGGTCACGGATGTGGGATCAGCAGGGCTGTTAATGGAATTGACGCGTTGTTGATATAGATGTTACGAGATAAGAGAAGTGACAGATTGTGCATCTCTGCTGACATGTATTTGCTGAATATCCTCTTCAAAATAAAGAGCAGAAAACTAACAGATGAGCAAGTTTGATAGCACAGAGGGAGCTTATGACTTAAAAAGTCACAGATGTTTTCAGCTGGAGCTGGTAGTTTCACAGGCAGCACATCTTAGAAGGTGACCTGACTTCTTTCACCTGGATGTGCTGAAGGCACCGACCCAGGCTGCTGAGCTGCCTGGAGGCTCAGCAGAGGCCCAGCCCTGTGCCCCCTCACGTCTGCAGACCCAAGTCACCTTTACCTCTCAGTTAAGGTGCAACGGCCCATCTGGCAAACATCATAACCAGTGATTCTGTTGTGAGGTTTCAAAAGGTGTAACCGGTCAAATGATTTTCAGTAAGTAAGTAACTGAAAGAAGTATGATGAGAAAAACTTGATACGTATAATCAGTAAATTTAATTACCAGTATATATTTTAAGTCTATCACTTGTTTAGTCTCTGTCCAAATAGTCGTTTTTTCCCCAATGGATATGAAATTATTGTATGAAGTAAAAACAAGACATTGAAGGAAGAAGATTAAAAATCACTGATAAAAGGCTAAATTTTGTAAAGTAAGGGATCTTAGAAGGGAGACCCATTTTGATAAGGAAGTGATAGAAAGACAAGATACAAAGGAATAAGGAGAATACTAATCATAATTCAGTAAAAGAGACATTTGTATGCCATAAAAACAAAGTGAAGTGAAGTGAAATTTCTTCAGTTGTGTCCAACTCTTTGCAACCCCATGGACTACACAGTCCATGGAATTCTCCAGGCCAGAATACTAGAGTTACCACTTTCTCTTCTCCAGGGGATCTTCTCAACCCAGGGATCGAACCCAGGTCTCCCTCCCTCATTGCAGGCAGATTCTTTACCAGCTGAGCCACAAGGAAAACCCAAGAATACTGGAATGGGTAGTCTATCCCTTCTCCAGTGTATCTTCCTGACCCCAGAATCAAACTGGGGTCTCTTGCATTTCAGGCAGATTCTTTACCAACAAAGCTCTCAGGGAAATCCCCCCAAATATTAGCCAATACTTGCAATGGACTTTTCTTTAAAAATGTTTGTATGCTTTACTCTGGAAATTTCTACAGTGACAGCATGGAAATAGTTACTATTTCCATTGATCTTAATTTTGAAGCCCATATGAACCCTTATTCCAGGAGACCCTTGGCTTATGGCTGCTATGGGGGATGAATTCTTTCTAACGTCACAGCTGCACCTGGCAGGGCTGCTACTTCCTCTCTACCTGGTGGGGATGGTCTTGCTTCTCCTTCAGTCTCATTACAGAGCTTTCACTCTGGCAGGTTCTGTGCTTATTAGGCAGCAAAGATAAAAAGCGTCACACAATGCCGGGAGTGAAACAGGTTTCTTCTGTGAGTTCCCACAGAGGCTCATCTGTGGTCATTGTAATGGCCTTAGTACACAGTAGGAAAAAAAGGAGAAGAGAGTCTCAACATGTGTCATCTGCAATTCTCATTAAGAGAGAAGTTGAATAAACATTGGTTGGCTATGATACTATCTAAAGAGCAATTAAAATCCACCCTGGATAACCATGTTTCTCTCATCTCAATTCTGTCCACATATTCAGGTGAGACACACAGGTGGGTCTGCAGCCCACTGTTCCTAATATGGACATCAGCTCTTACAGATTTGTAATCTTGTAATCATTTCTCCATACCTGCCCCCTGCAAGCGACTGTCATCTTTGTGCTAATAAACACTCCCTGTTATCTTTATCTACCTTTGGTTTCACCTACTGCCCATTTCCTTAGTAGACATCTCACAATACTTGCTGACTGAGTTACAAATTGATTTAATTAAAAAGTATATAAATTGTAGCAATGAAGTATAAAACATATTCACCTGCAGTTTACTAAACAAGGCTGGAAGGTGAGTTTTTCCTATAAGTGGAACCTCAGTTGCCTAAAATTTTTATACTGTGTAAGAATAAAGAACACATATAAAATGCCTTTTGCTGAAATTTTTAAGAGTGTTTTTAAGGGCATAAAAGTTTTTAATTAAAAAAAATGTCACAGTAGAGTTCTGAAACTTAATAATATGGATTTAGTGATGACAAAATGAGCAACCAATTTCACATTATTGCTACACTGCTTATTTATTTTTAGGTAGATGCTCATATTTTAGAATTAGATTATTTATTTTCAAATAAGAGTTTCCCTGGTGGCTCAGGCAGCAAAAAGTTTGCCTGCCAATTCAGGAGATGCAGGTTTTATTCCTGGGTAGGCAAGATCCCCTGGCAAAGGAAATGGCAACCCACTCCAGTGTTCTTGCCTAGAGAATCCCATGGACAGAGGAGCCTGATGGGCAACAGTCCACAGGATCACAAAGAGTCCGACACAACTTAGCAACTAACACTTCTTTCACTGTAGATGGAAGAAACACCAAATGTTTTTGGTGTGTTCATTTATTTTTATGAATGGATGGTATGAATTCCCTTTGGCATGAATTGCTATCAGGGTTTGTTGATGTTCTTTGGGAATGCAAAATGGTGTGGGTCAGATCACATGAGATTGTTGCTTCAGCTAGACCTGCTGATCTCCTGCTCCCATGGGTGCTTGAGTCACCCTTACTGCTGGCCCTGTGCTCACCCAGCAGGAAAGAGGCTCCCCAGAGGGCAGGCCATTGCTTTATTCATGAGGAAGAGCAGATCCATTGGGTATGTCTTACTAGAAAAATGTCTTACACATCTGTGAGTAATAACATTACTCTGGAATAAACCCTGATGCTGAGCCAGATTGAGGGCAGGAGAAGGGGGCAGCAGAGGATGGGATAGTCAGAGGGCATCATCGACTCAATGGGCATGAGTTTGAGCAAACCCAGGAGATAGTGAAGGACAGGGAAGCCGGGTGTGCTGCAGTCCATGGGGTTGCAGAGGGTCAAATATGACTTAGTGACTCAACAACAACAAATATCTGGAACAAAATGAACTTAATTATTTTTCTAAATGGAATATTTCAAACCAGCAACTGTTCAGTATCAGATTTAGGTGTTCAGTGATGAGTTCCATGAGTGACAAATTAGTCGCTGAAAAAAATTGATCACTGAATTTTGGAGATGATGAATATCTACTTTGTAAACCACAGAGAAGAAGACAAGTCTGTGTGGAAGAGATGTGCAGTGTAGTCCCTTCACTAAGTCAAAAAACACTGAAGCCAATCCTAACCTAACCTAACCAATCCTAACCTAATCTAACCAATCCTAACTTAACCAATCTTAATCTAACCTAACCTAACCAATCCCAACCTAACTTAAACTAACCAATCCTAAGCTAACCTAATTTATCCTAACTTAACCTAACCTAACCTAACCTGACTTAACTTAACCTAACCAGTCCTAACCTAACCTAATCTTGTTGAACCTATCCTTACCTAACCTAACCTGACCCAACCAAAGGAAACCACAGAGTGACTGAGGATGCCAAAGAGAGGCTGCAGCGTAAGCTGCAGGCAATGAGCTGAGAACATCAGGAATGTCGAGTGCCATCCAGAAAAATTTTAAGGACCCCAAGGTTTTTTTTTAAGGATTTGACTTCAATAAATAAAAATTCTCAATAGATGTGAAGAGAAGACATAGAGAAAATGTGTTTCTTCAGAAAGTACAAGTGACTGCTTAGTTTAGTATTCTGGCTATTAATTATTCTATATATAGAATAAAGTCAAATAAAATCTTTCCTTAAACTTGTGTATTTCATGTTGTGGATTCTGACACATTCCTTGATACAATAAAGTGAATTGTTTTAATACACTGGTAGGTAGTACAATACAAGTGGAGATTATTCTTTTGAAAATGACAAAAGAGAATTTTTGGCTGCTTTAAATTGCTATATTGTCATCAGGCCAAGGATGTAAAGGATTCTTTCAAAATAACAACTCTCACCTAAATCAAACATTTCAAAAAGTGCTGTAAAAAACCACGGATGAGCTTGGCATTTTCAAAAAAAAAATGACATATACAAAAAAGGCAGAGACAAAGAAAGTAGGTGATTGGTTTGTGAAAACCCGTGCTTAAAGCACTCCCAGATAACAACATTTAGATCTTCAACCTTGAGGAATATGTGCTGTATTTAATAATTCACCACACAAGTTTTCACTGGAAATAGTTTTCAAAATAACTGAAATTAATATGAATAAAAGATGTGTGCATGTATGAATTGATAAGTGGAAGAAGATGGACAGATAGAATAGGTATTTGAAAAAATGTATCCATTTTACTTAATACTAATTTTTACATGACACAGGGAACTTCCTAGAAAAGGCCTGAAAGCTTACATAGCATTTTTAACGTGGGGTGATGAATTGTAAAGACGTGACTTGACAAAGGAAAAGGGTTTTCAGGTTTCTGCCTGTGCATGAGTGCTCAGTCGTGTCTGACTCTTTGTGACCCCATGGCCTGCAGCACTCCAGACTCCTCTGTCCATGGGGATTCTCCAGGCAAGAGTACTGGAGAGGTCTGCCATTTCTTTTTCCAGGGAATCTTCCTGACCCAGGAGCCTAAAAAGGGCTTCCCAGGTAGCGAAGTAGTAAAGAACCCACCTGCCTTGGGTGGGTGAACTGTAGGAGACTCCAGTTCAATCGCTGGCTCAGGAAGATCCTGTGGAGAAGGGAATGGCAACCCTTTCCAGAATTCTTGTCTGGAAAATCTCGTGGACTGAAGAGCATGAGGTCACAAGAGTTGGACACGATTGGGAGACTAAACCACTACAGAGGCTGTAAACTGTGGATAAGTAGATATATTAGGAAAAATATATGCAGGATAAACACTCTCTTCACAAGGTTTGCTTGTGAAACTTTATCCTGGGGCCCGCTTCCTGTCTTCTTCGTGACCCTAAAACTTCCTGAGGGAGGGGTTTACGGCGGTCCTCTTTTGTCAGAAGTCTCTACTTTCAGTCAGATGAGGGAACCTCTGGGGAGGCTTCCTTCCACATCTATTGTTGCATCTCAAAAATACTCAGCTCAAAATAATCCTTCTCCCAAAGTGGCATATTTTGGGATGGCCTATTCTGACCCCTTTTACAGTTAGCTAGCTGAATAAACCCCAGAAAAGAGGAACACAATGAAATCCATGCTGACAGATCATAACTAAACCTTCTGAATGATAAAGGCAAAAAGAAAGCAAAACTTGGATGCATCTTAGGAGAAATGGCACTTTACCTGCAGGAACAGCCATTTGAATGTTAACAGATGATTCATCTGAACCATGGAGGCATAAATGTAGCAGCTCATGTGTTAAACCCTGAAGGAGGGAGCTGCCAGCTCTGATTTCCATCCAGCAAAGATATCTCTAAGTATAAAGAGAAATCAAGACATTCTCAGCAGAGAAAAATCAGTGCATTTATTACTAACAAGCCTACCCTTAAAGAATGGCTGAAGAAGTTCCATGAACAGAGGAAGTAAACATGGGAATGAGTGAAAATAAGGATAACTATGACTGACCCTTCTTTTTTTTTTTAAGTTCTGAAATGATACTTTATACTTGAAGCAAATATGATAACCACCAGATAACAGGATGTTGACTGAATGCAAAAGAAATACTTGAGAAAAGTATAATTAAGATGTGGGGAGCTTTCAGAGACCTAAGTGAGATAAGATTTCCTCTTGAAATGACAAAACATCGATTTCAATAAAATTGAAAACAAGAAAAGTATAGAGAAAATAAAATGAAATAAAGAATTATTTCTTTGAGAAAATCAACAAAATTGGAAAACTCTAGCAAGATTGACAAAGATAAAAGGAGATAAGACAAGCATCACCAATATCAAGAATGAAGCCAACTCTCTCCAGGTTCTGTAGCTGTTAAAAAGATAATAAAGAAATTCTGCAGACAGCTTTTCTCTCCATAAATTGTTATCTTAGCTGAAATGGATCAATTCCTCAAAAACCATGAATTACCAATACTCAACCAAGGCAAAATAGCTGAATCTTGCTATAATAGTAAAAGGAATTGAGTTTTAATTTAAAAGTTCCTAAGAAAGAAGTCTTCAGGCTCACATGGTTTTACTGAAGACTTCTGCTGAAGCTTATAGAATTAAGACCAACTTTACAAACATAAAATAGAAGAAAAAGAAAGATTTACCAACTCATTTTATGAGGTTAATATTACCCTGGTATCCTTGCCTGGAAAATCCCACGGACAGAGGAGGCTGACGAGTCCCAGTCTGTGGGGTTGCGAAGAGTCGGACACGACTGAAGTAACTTAGCAGACATGCATGCAAACTAGACATAGTACAAAAATATCCCACCAAAAATGCAGGTCAATATAGTATTTTTGAAATAAGATACAAAAATCCTCAACCAAGTATTAGCAAATCAAATTCAGCAATTCATTAATATATTAATTTATTTTGTCCTGTGGGAGGTACTATCACTATTTATTTTCATTTCACAGTTGGCAGTTATGGCCTGAGTGCACGCATAACTAGTTCACGTCTATAACCTTGAAATTGGCAAAACCTGGATTCAGTCTGGGGTGTCTGACTCCAAACAAAAATCTGTCTCCTTAACAATGATAACAATACCATACATTCCTTATTTTCCTTTTTATGGCTTAAATTGCTAGTTGTCAAAACATTATTTTCTCTCTTCCTTCTTTAGTTTTAAAACCCTAGTGTTAACATATTGCTATTTTATTAAAAAAATGTCATGTGGCCTTGTTAACTAGATGATGATACTGAAGTGACATTTTTCCTCGAGATTTCAACCTGGTTTCTTGAGGTCCTTTTTCCTGCATCTTCTCTCCTCCTTTTCACAGCCTGTTAGACTCGCAGGATAACCGAGTCCATGGAACCCGTGTTGGAGCTTGAGGTAATTCAAGGATGCTGTTTGTATTGAGGCTGATAGAATACAGATTTGGAGACTGCCTCTAGGATGACAGTCAGGAGTTGCCATAAGTATGATTGGATGTCCTACTTTCAAATTCTTTATGAGAGAAAGAAATCACTATCTTTCGTAAACCATGGTTATTTTGGTTCCCAGATATGTGAAGTCTAACTTGATCTCAATGATGCTTCTCCTGCATTATTCTAATTAATTCTAATATTGATAATAAAGAGTCACACTAATCTTAATGATATTCAGTTCTTCTGATGGTAGAAATTTAGACATAATCCTTTTGCAATTTATTTATATCCAATTTGGCATCTTTAATTGTTCTGGAAATAATGATGTATTTTTGAGATTAGTTCACAAGCCTATCATTTTTTTACTGTTATTTTTAAAAATTGGCATGCATAGATGTTTCTAATTAAACTTTGTCAAACTCATACTTGTCGGGCTTTAGACAAAAATATTTCCTTTCTCACAGATGTTGGCATTGCCAAGGAAGTCCTGTGCCTGCTGCCTGCCTCTGCAGACTGATTCCTGATTACTTGCTGAGCTTGGAGAGCAAAGACTGAGCCTGTCAGTCATATCAGCCTATCTTTGACTTGAAAGATATGTCACATGACATTAGTATTCTGCAGGATTCACTTGCCATATCATTATTTTTCTCTTATTGCACAAGTATTGATGCTTCATTGGTATTTCTTTTTTTACTCAATTTTCATCCTGTTAAAAAGAGCAGTTTCTGTGTTTCCTTATGTTAATTTCCTTGGAATATTTTCATAAGACTCCATGTTTAAGACAGATGTATCAGGATCATTTAATGGGCAACTTTATTAAAAGTACCTTAGGGCCAGCTATATAATGTAACCAAATGCCTTAGATTCTTTAAGAAGAAGAAATATTTTGTAAAAACAAAGAAGTAACCCAAAACAAAACAAAAAACAGAGAAAATGGTATAGATCACAAGTCTCTAGGGCAGGACTTATATCTTTCACTATTGATGTTAAACTAGTAAATGCTTTTCTCTATAGGATGAGAGACTGAATATTATAACAGTTTTGAAGTTGAAGTGTATTTATTTCTGCTGGTTAGTGAGGGATTTAAATATTTATCGGGATATTACATTAATCTGCGGCACAGATAGTGAAGGATAGGGGAGGTTGGCATCCTGAAGTTCAATGGGGTTGCAAAGAGTCAGATAGGACTTAGTGACTGAACAGCAACAGCAAAACAAATATTGTGTTAATAACATAAGCATTGTAAGTTTGTCTTCTGGTGATGTCTAGACATCAAATATACACTAACAGAAAAATATGGGGTCCCATGTGTGTAAGCATCTATGACAATTCAACTAGATTATGTAGTTTTCCACCCTCCAATCCCTTACTCAAAAAAAAAAAAAAAGCCCAGTTAACAGCTCAGGGGGTTTGCAACATGAAGGAAGTTGCATAGTTTGTTTCTCAGTCTGTGGGATATACAGGCTGACAGGCACTTCAGCCACTCACCCTGCATGTGGAGACCACTCATTTCTTGTTCGAGGTGCGAGGTCTGAATGTTTGAGTTCCCCCATATCCACTGTTGACATCCTAGCCCTCGAAGATGCTGGTGTCAGGAGGTGGGGCCCTTGGGAGCTCATGAGGGCCTGAGGTTGGAGCCCACATGAATGGGATGAGTGTTCTTGCAAAAAGACCCCATGGTGGTCCCTTGCCTCTTATGCCCTGTGAGGGGAGGCTTAGCTGTGAAGTGGGAAGAGGGTCATCACCACATCTGACAAGACTGGTGATTGAATTCGAACTTGGCCTTCAGAAGTGTGAGAATAATTTCTGATATTTGCAAGCCCCCTAGTCTGTGGTATTATAGACAAATGGACTCAGGCAAGAGGAAACAATTGATGTGATAAGTAATAGCCTCCATCACCAATGCTGTAGATGGAACCCCCCAGAAAGAGGCGTGAGTGCACTGCCAGCCTTGAAACTGCTTTGTGTGGGGGTGACAAGTGGTGTTGACTGAAATGCACATTTATTCTGACCTATTCTCTACTCACAACACAGGCCTCCCTGGAGAATGCAGCAAAAGGTTAGAAAATAGCAAGTTCTCCATCTAGTCAATCTGCAGTGGTCTAAGACAAAAAGAAAAGGCAATAACACATAATGCCATGAACAGACTGCACTCCTGTCACCCTCAGAGCAGCTGTCACATTGAAAATTGCACTGAGCCACGTGAAGACTTGCTACATAAACAGAGTGGAAACCAGTTCCCAGGGCTGGTGACTCACGGCTGACCGAGCCGTTGTGATGAATGTGAGGGGGTGTGAGTCACGGACTCTGTGTTCTGGATGGAAACGCGGGGAAGGATGCAGTCATATACACCTTTATTTCCCCTCAAAATATTTCTTTCTTTCTGCCTGATTCAGTGGCCCCGGGTTTGTGGTTAAACTTCCACACGTATGTGTGGAAGGCGCTGGCAGTTGACACATGTGGCATTCAACTCTATATTTGATATTGAATGACTTCTTTTGAATTTCGTAAAGCTACATCAGAGTGGTCATAACTTCACCAATTTACAGGTGATTGTGAAAACGGCTCCAACAGTAAGTGACTTACGAGGCGGCCCTGTGACTCTGTGGGGCTTTCCAGGTGGCTCAGTGGTAGCAAATCCACCTAACAGTACAGGAGCCGTAGGAAACTCAGGTTCGATCCCTGGGTTGGGAAGATACCCTGGAGGAGGAAATGGCAACCCACCAGTATTCTTGTCTGGGAAATCCCATGGACAGAGGAGTCTGGGGAGCTACAGGACATGGGGTCATGAGGGAGTCAGACAGGACTGAGCACACACTGAAACTCTGTCACTGCTGAATCCCAGGACACCTCCTCAGCAGGGGGTCAAGGCTTCTTATGAGGCCCTGATGGTTGCAGGACCACTGGTTAAGCAGATGCTTTACCATCTGAGCCACCAGGGAAGTCATTAGCTCTATGTTAGAAGTGGATAAATTACCACTTCTGGCCAAGGATGGGGTTGGGACAGACAATAAAAACACAAGGGGAGACCATGGCAAACAGACAGTGACTCACATACCAGTCATGGTCCCAGGAGTATGTGTGACCACAGGTTTCCATGGGAGTAACTCAGCGCCAGGGAGTGATACACTGAGCTGCCCTTCTTGGACCTGATGCTGAAGGAAAGCCAGCACAGGGAGAAATCTCTATTTCATCATGGGAGAGGAATTTTTCTAGCTCTGCCTAAATACTCCACATGCTCAAAAGAAGTGATGAGATGTTCCTGATTCATCCTTTGGGTAACAGACCACATACTCACAATTCTTGGCTTCTAGGGCATGTGTACGATCCCAGCTCTCTCCCAAGGACCTAGAGAAATGCCACCACCATCTCGGGAGAAAAGGCCACATGGTAGAGCTGTCACATTCCATGTGGCCGTGAATCAAGACATTCTGTTGCTGAGGCATCGGCTGTGTATGACAGGAAGCAGAGCCTGGCGTGTGAGGACCGGATTAGCTCTGTTGTACAGAAGACTCTGTCTGGGATGAGACACCTGCGGGGAAATCAGAAATGGAAATTTTCCGGCCTGAGGGAAATACTTCCCTTAGCCCAGTCACTTCTCTCTGCGGTTTTCACTTTGCGTCCTGGTGACCCAGTGTTAGTCATGAGTCCTCTCCCAAGGGCCTCAAAGAAGTTTTGAGGTAGTTTCATGGCATTCCTCAGTGGAGACATATTTGAGAGGCACCAAATTGCTTCAGTCATGTCCATGTCTTCACTGCCCCATGGACTGTAGCCCACCAGGCTCCTCTGTTCCTGGGATTATCCAGGCGAGAATACTGGAGTGGGTTGCCATTTCTTCCTCCAGGGGATCTTCACAACCCAGGAATTGAAACTATATCTCCTGCAGCTTCTGCATTGCAGGCTGATTCTTTACTACTGAGCCACCAGGAAAGCCCATTTGAGAGATCAATACACTGGATTGACAGGCTAGTGGAAGACACGAGAGTTTGGGCTCAGCTGGTTTCACCAACAGCACCAGAGAAGTAGATGCCCATGTACATGGCACAAGTGCTCACTTAATCACTGTGGACCATGTTCTCGATGGATTTTAGACACTGGTCTTGATTCCTAAATCAGGTCAAAATAATGTCTTCGTCTATCTCCGCACACTCCCCAACCCTCCATGGCAAGGCTCAGGCCTCACCTTGTGTCCTCACGTCCAGTGCTTGCTTCTCTGTTTACAGCTCACCCAGCTGCTTTTCAGCATTTGACATACTTCACTGTGTCTTCCATCTCAAACCCATTTTTCCCTCTAAGATTCTGTCCAAAGAAAAATTCAGTTTTTCCTTCTATACAATATCTCCATGAACTTCTTTTCTTTTCTTTTCCCTTGATTGTCTTTTCTTCTTGTCTTTAAAATGTTGCAGCCCTGGCTCTCAGGCACATTTATCTTGGCCATCCACTTGCTCTGTCTGTGATCTCAACCGTTTCATGACTTAAATACACCTATAGGTTGTGACTCTCCAATATATCCCCAAGTCCTGACATGTCTCAGTACATCCCAGACCTGTATGTCAGCTTGTGCCCTTGATGTTTGCAGTTGGGTGTTTTTTTTTTCCCCCCAAACTTTAAACTTTTAATTTTGTGTTGAGGTAACAGTTAGTTCAGTTGCTCAGTCATGTCTGACTCTTTGCGACCCCATGGACTGCAACAAGCCAGGCTTTCCTGTCCATCACTAACTCCCAGAGCTTGCTCAAACTCATGTCCATCGAGTCAGTGATGCCATCCAACCATCTCATCCCCTGTCATCCCCTTCTCCTCCTGCCTTCAATCTTTCCCAGCAACAGGGTCTTTTCCAGTGAGTTAGTTCTTTGCATCAGGTGGCCAAAGTATTGGAATTTCAGCTTCAGTATCAGTCCTTCCAATGAATATTCAGGACTGACTTCCTTTAGAATTGACTGGTTTGACCTCCTTGCTGTCCAAGGGACTCTCAAGAGTGTTCTCCAACACCACAGTATTGGGCTATGGCCGGTTAACAATTCCAGTTGGGTATTAGATAAGCATTCCAAACTCAACACGCCCCATGTAGAATTCCCACAATGATGCTTCTCAAACCTCAAGTTTTGAAGTAATACCCCAGCAGTAGTTGATTTCCTCCCATTGGTCAGTGCCAGAGTCAGGCCATCAGCATGTCTTAACTCCTTCTGCGCCTGGGAGATAGCCTGAGTCCACGTGTCTCAGCATCCAACTTTATTTTACCACCACCCACTGCCTGATTAATCGCATCCTTGTCTCACGACTTTCATTCTAAATCTTGAATACCCGTTTTTCACACAGTCATCAATGGAGAGATTTTTCTAAAATGTGACCACACCACACTTGGTCACAGCTCCTATGGCTTTTGTCTCAAATTTATCTTTGCCTAAAAGTGTCTGCAAGACCTGGCTGTGGTTATCTCTAACCTTTCTCTCTCTAATTTACTGTGTCCCGGCCTGACTGACTGACTTACTTTCAGACACTGAAGTATGGTATTTTCAACCCCAAATCACTAGCATCTTCTTCTCTCCAGGTAGCTCTCTGCTCTGATTTTAACAGATCTGACTTTTTTTTTCTTTGAAAAGGGCTTACCTGAGCAACTGATGAAAGGAGTCACTAGTTACTGTTCCATGATCTCATTTAATTTTCTACATTAACCCACTAGCACATAAGCCTCATGGAAGAATGTCCTGCACTTATTGGTTGTTCTCAGTGTTCAGGACAGTCCCTGGCAGGACTACACATCAGTGATGTAACTGAGATGACAGACTCTCCAGGATGGAGGGGAGCCCAGGGGGTGTCAGGAACTGGCTAACGAACCTGTGGTCCTACCAGATGGGAAGAAGGGGAATATTACTTCAGAACACAATTAAGCAGCAGTAAACAGACTTGTTTAATTCAATCCATGGATGGTGCACTTCGGTTGTAGGTTTCAGATAAAAGTCAGATAAATCTGTAGATGCTGTGGTCCTTGGTAGCTAGGGGATTTTGTTCTTGTAACTACTGGGCTTCCTGCTCTCAACCAGTGTCTAGAGCGAGAATCAAGCCATCTTCCTGGTCAAATATGTCTGTGGGTGATATAAAAATACTGAAAAGGAAATTTTGATTTGTTTGGAATGGTGAATAATTGTTAGGAGGTAAGCATATTAAATACAAATTCCAGAATAACTGAAATGAAATATGAAACATGAAGAAAGTCAAGCCCATTTTCTGAACATTTTTGTGTTCTATTTAGAACAACTGAAAACATTTAGTATTGCTTTATTTACTATCCTCTGGAGTAGTAAATAGCTACCCACTCCAGTGTTCTTGCCTGGAAAATCCCATGGAGAGAGAGCATGGTGGGCCACAGTCCATGGGGTCACAAAGAGTTGGACATGACTGGGCGTGCACACCATATCCCACTTGTGCTTCAAAGAACTTGGAATGTTAGAGGCTTAACAGATAAACTTTATTTTTGTATTTGAAATGGGTAACAAGATTAATTACCTTAACACTTATGATTGAAAACTATAAAGGAATGTTCACAAAGATTTTAAGCAGTTTTGTAATATTTAGAAGAACTTGTAATATATCAACTTTATGAGCATAACTCATTAGATTTATAAGACTTATTTAATAACTGGAAGCATTTTGTTAGACAATTAAGTACTTAGGAAATTGGATAGATATGTTAAATTTATAATGTTTACAATGTATAAAGGATTTTAATTATCTAAGATATAAAATCCTTATAAATGACTTGATAAATTGTACTATATTTATAAATGGAGTGATATTTATAAACTAGATTTAATAACTTAAAATTATGTTGATTTGCATTTCTATAAATTAAGTAAATTGAATAATAATTTAAAAATAAGTCTTTACTATAAATAGAAACCACCTTAGTGATGTTAGAAAGACCCATAAGCTCACACACACTCATACTTTCATCGGATTTGATCTTTACAAGCAAAACCCCTGAGGGAGATGGATACATAAGTCTTACTTCCTCTGCTTTAAGACGGAACATGGACATTCCCCTGAGCTTAATCAATAAACTCTAGTCCTCGTCGGTGGACTTTCCCAGTTTATTCCTCCGGAGACACTTTGCTTGTCCTTTACCTTCCTCTTCTCAGCTAATTTCTTCCTCTAAAGAGGGAAATATTTCTTCCAAAGAATCCTGCAAAATAGAGTAGATGTGCTTCTCATGTGTTTCCTTTGCTTTCTGCCCAAACCTCAAGACAGTCCCTAATGTCATTGTTGTAACAGTTTATTTAGCTGTTCCTAGACCCTTAGTGTACTGACAAGGATGCTGCATTTTTCACAATTATAACATCTATGTTTTGCACATAGTTTTCAATTTTGTTCAACAATTTTTCTTTATTTTCCCCAGCCTGATTGGAGTATGATGGATGTGTAAAAATTGTACATATTTAAGGTGTCCAGAAAGAAGAGAATGTAGGGTAACTGCTCTTTGACATTGATCTTGGCCCTGAGTTTTTGTATTTGAACCAAAAACATAGGCAAAGAAAGCAAAAATAAACAAATTGGACCACATCAAACTAAAATGTTTTTCCATAGTAATGGAAACAGTCAACATATATAGACTGTGAGAGAATATTTATAAGAATATTGATTAATATTTAACTTACAAAATATTTAATAATTAAATTTAATTAATTTAATATTTACAAGAATAATCCAATAAGAGGTTAATATCCAAAATATACAAGGAAATCCTATGACTTAATAGCAAAAGAATCAAATAACACAACTGAAAAAGTGGGCAAAATATTTGATTAGACATTGTATCCAAAAAAGATATATAAACGATCAAACCATAATGAGATACAAACTTGAACACAGTATGTACTAAGTAAACATTGTTAACTGAAGATATTTTGTGGGTAAAGCCATGTAGCTAGAGTGTAAATGCAATAATTTTTCACTCTAGAGACTCTACTCCTTCTAAATTAATTTTCCTCCTCTAATCAATATCTTAAAACTCTATGATATAAATACATTATGAAAATTTTCCCTCATGATTGGAATTGGAAAATGGATTTTGGAATATTGCCCTATTTATTAATATATCGGGATATTCTGGAATAAGTTCAAATTGCCAGGGGCGGGGGGCTTCCCAGCAGTAAAGAACTCACCTGCAATGCAGGATTCTCAGAAGATGGGGGTTTGATCCCTGGGTTGGGAAGATCCCCTGGAGACAGAAATGGCAACCCACTCCAGCATTCTTGCCTGGAGAATCCCATGGACAGAGGAGCCTGGCAGGCTATCGTCCCCAGGGTCACAAGAGTTGGGCACGACTGAAGCAACAGTATGCATGCAACCATCCAGTCAGCCCAAGTAGGGCATTGGGAAATAGACCAGGGAGGCACTGTATGCCAGTTGGAAGCCGAAGAACATGTGCGTGGATAACACATTTTCAATTTCTAGGCTGACAGCATCCCCAGCATCTTCACGGATGCTGATCAGTGCTGTATCCAGTGGTCCCCAACCTTTTTGGCACCAGGGACCAGTTTCCTGGAAGACACTTTTTCCATGGACCAGGAGTGGAGGATGGTTTTGGAATGATTCAAGCACATTACATTTATTGTGCACTTTTGTTTGGGTTTCCCAGGTGGCACTAGTGGTAAAAACAACCCCACCTGCCAATGCAGGAGACAAAAGAGATGAGGGTTCAATCCTTGGATAGGGAAGATCCCCTGAAGGAGGGCATGGCAATCAACTCCAGCATTCTTGCATGGAGAATTCCATGGATGGAGAAGTCTGGTGGACTACAGTCCACAGGGTTGCAAAGAGTCGGACACGACTGAAGCAACTTAACACACACATTGATTCTGTTATTATATCAGCTCCACTTCAGATCATCAGGCATTAGATCCCAGAGTTTGGGAACCCCACTGTATACAGAATAAGACCACCACCCTCCAGGGGCTGACAGTCCAGGTAGAGGAGGTGGACTCCACGTGGAATATACAATGTGGGTCAGTGCAGGCTAAGTGACCAGCAGGGAGCATACCTTGTGAGGACTGCAGGAAAACCAAGGACACCCCATGGGGCTGAACAGAGGAAGATGTACTCCTGAGAATGTACCTCAACAGTTACTGCCGTAGGGTCAGTGCCTGGTACACGGCAGGAACAGTAGTTGTGGAGTGAATGAGTATGTGGACATGGAATTAAGCCGGGCCTTAAAGAAATAATTAGTCAAACACATTTGGCCAAACTTTATGAATAAAAGTTTTTCATAAACCCTACGATCCTTTAATTGACTCTTGGGATTGATGAATTAGTCTAATCTTCCTTCCTAGTTTCCTCTTGGGCATCTGTATTTTAACAGGCACACTTGAAAGCCTTTTCCTAAAGAGTGATTATTGTGAAATATTAGAGATGGGTGTTGGATTAGTTTCTGTGAAAGAAAGGTTTCAGAGCTATTCACAGCTCTGCATAGGAACTACCTGCCTTAATCTGAATAAAATATTTAAAAAGCGGTATTAGAGAGGTTGTCTTGGCAAAACTGTTAGCCTTTGACCTGCTTCATTGTGTACTCTAAGGCCAAATTTTCCTGTTACTCCAGGTCAAAGCAGGTCAAAGGCTAACAGAGTTTTGCCAAGGGAATGCACTGGTCATAGCATGCACCTCCTTCTGGAAACACAAGAGAAGACTGTACATATGGACATCACCAGATAGTCAATATTGAAATCAGACTGATTATATTCTTTGCAGTCAAAGATGGAAAAGCTCTATACAGTCAGCAAAAATAAGACTGGGAGCTGACTGTGGCTCAGATCATGAGCTCTTTATTGCCAAATTCAGACTTAAATTGAAGAAAGTAGGGAAAACCACTAGACCGTTCATATATGACCTGAATCAAATCCCTATGATTATACAGTGGAAGTGACAAATAGTTTCAAGGGGTTAGATCTGATAGACAGAGTGCCTGAAGAACTATGAATGGAGGTTTGTGACATTGTACAGGAGGCAGTGATCAAGACCATCTCCAAGAAAAAAAAATGCAAAAAAGACAAAATGGTTGTCTGAGGAGGCCTTACAAATCGCTGAGAAAAGAAGAGAAGTGAAAGGCAAAGAAGAAAAGGAAAGATACACCCATTTGAATGCAGAGTTCCAAAGAATAGCAAGGAAAGATAAGAAAGCTTTCCTCAGTGATCAATGCAAAGAAATAGAGGAAAACAACAGAATGGGAAAGACTCAAGATCGCTTCAAAAAAATTAGAGATACTAAGGGAATATTTCATGCAAAGATGGGCTCAATAAAGGGCAGAAATGGTATGGGCCTAACAGAAGCAGAAGATATGAAGAAGAGGCAGCAAGAATACACAAAAAAAAGATACAAAAAAGATCTTTATGACCCAGATAACCACGATGGTGTGATCACTCACCTAGAGCCAGACATCCTGGAATGAGAAGTCAAGTGGGTCTTAGGAAGCATCACTACAAACAAAGCTAGTGGAGGTGATGGAATTCCAGTTGAGCTATTTCCAATCCTAAAAGATGATGCTGTGAAAGTGCTGCACTCAATATGCCAGGAAATTTGGAAAACTCAGCAGTAAAAGGTCAGTTTTTATTCAATCCCAAAGAAAGGGAATGCCAAAGAATGCTCAAACTACCACACAATTGCACTCATCTCACACGCTAGCAAAGTAATGTTCAAAAGTCTCCATGCCAAGCTTTAACAGTACCTGAACCATGAACTTTCAGGTGTTCAAGCTGGTTTTAGAAAAGGCAGAGGAACCAGAGATCACATTGCCAACATCCAATTTGCTGGATCATTGAAAAAGCAAGAGAGTTCCAGAAAAACATATACTTCTGCTTTATTGACTAAACCAAAGTCTTTGACTGTGTGGATCACAACAAACTGTGGAAAATTCTGAAAGAGATGAGAATACCAGATCAGCTGACCTGCGTCCTGAGAAATCTGTATACAGGTCAAGAAGCAACAGTTAGAACTGTACATGGAACAATAGACTGGTTCCAAATTGGGAAAGGAGTACATCAAGGTTGTATATTGTCACTCTGCTTATTTAATTTGTTTGCAGGATACATCATGCAAAATGCTAGGCTGGATGAAGCACAAGCTGGAATCAAGATTGCCGGGAGAAATATCAATTACCTCAGATATGCAGATGACACCACACTTACGGCACAAAATGAAAAAGAACTTAAGAGCCTCTTGATGAAAATGAAGGGGGAGAGTGAAAAAGGTGGCTTAAAACTCAACATTCAGAAAACTAATAACATGGCATCTGGTCCCATCACTTCATGGCATATAGGTAGGGAAACAATGGAAATAGTGAGAGATTTAATTTTGGGGGGCTCCAAAATCACTGCAGGTGGTGACTGCAGCAGTGAAATTAAAAGACACTTGCTCCTTGGGAAAAAAGCTATGACCAAACTAGACAGCATATTAAAAAGTAGAGACATTACTTTGCCAACAAAGGCCCATCTAGTCAAACTATGGTTTTTCCAGTAGTCATGTATGGATGTGAAAGTTGGACTATAAAGAAAACTGAGTACTGAAAAATCGATGCTTTTGAACTGTAGTATTGGAGAAGACTCTTGAGAGTCCCTTGGACTGCAAGGAGATCAAACCAGTCCATCCTAAAGGAAATCAGTCCTGAATATTCATTGGAAGGACTGATGCTGAAGCTGAAGCTCCAGTACTTGGCCACTTGATGGGAAGAACTGACTCACTGGAAAAGACCTGGTTTCTGGGAAAGATTGAAGGCAGGAGGAGAAGGGTGACACAGGAGAAGGGTGACACAAGATGACATGGTTAAATAGCACCACTGACTCGATGAACATTAATTTGAGAAAACTTCAGCAGATAGTGGAGGACTGAGGAGCCTGGCGTGCTACAGTCCATGGGGTCACAAAGAGTTGGTCAAGACTTAGAGACTGAACAAGAGCAACAGCAAAATTAAAGAGGTTTATTGGCAGGAGGCTTTGTTTTCACATTAGCATTGCCGTATGTAAAAGATGCCAGAGTGATAAGAAAATAAGATAAAAGAATTTGGCAAACACATTTTTGTGGTTATTTTCCATCTTTTTATTTGTGATTGTCGTATTTTTGCTACTTTTAATATATTTTCAGTGTCTTAGATTATGTATTTGCAAATGACAGCTGGAGGAAATCTTTCCATATATGTTATTATAATAACACATCCCAAGAAAAATTATCAAAAGTTTAAATCAGCTCTTGAAGTCTTCAAGTTATTAAAATGGATGCAAAATCAAGATGAACTTTATCCTGTAAAAAAAACTAATGGATTAATTAGAATCCTCAAATATACAGTGGCTTGAAGGAAAATTAGAATTTTGATGCTGTGTCTTCAGGGATTATTTCATTTGTGGAGGTCAAAAGATTTAATCATTTGAATTCATAAATGCTTTTAATAACACTTTGCAGCAATAATGGAAAACAGGATTTAACAGCAACACTCACATTGTGCTTACACAGCATCAGGAAGCAAGTCATCCTCTATGTTTAATCTGCAGATACTCTGGTTTTCATTAATTTTACAAGTGTTGCTTGAGTCAAATCTATACATCTCCACAAGTAGCATTAATTTATATAAGAGGAAAAAGGTTTAAAAGATAATTTACTTTTCAGATTAATTCAGGTTAATACATTGTTTACAGAAATTCCAACTAGTCTTTGAAAATAATTACAAGAATTTTGTAATGAATAACACTCTGTCAACCCCTTTGCTTGTCTTAAGCTATGATATGTTGAAAATAGTGTCATTTAAATATGTGGAGAATGTATTAATATACTCTAAAACAGTTGGAACATGTAGTGTAAATTTTAAAATAATTGAAATTCATCTCTATTCAAGAACATCAGGTTCAATATTAACTGTCTTAGCTATGAAAATGATGATAAAGGACAAAAAAATCCTTCAAACCTGTGGTTTTTTTGGTGCCCAAGACTTCTGTGTGTTATATTTCCTGTTTTCCTGTATCACATATTTTCTCAATTCTATTTCATAATTTGAATTTTCAGTTTTCCTTCCATCATGCCCAGCCTGCTCCCTCTTTTTAGTGTGAAATGCCTGCTTATCACCAGCACTTACCTGCTTTCCCTGTTCACCTAATATTAGTCTGACGGAGCCACCATATTGGCTCCCCATGCCCTTCATCATGTCACTCATTGCAGGTGGTGGTATTACTGTTATCTTAAAAATTATTTGGATAATTCAGTGCGATTATGGGGCTTCTCAGGTGGCGGAACCCATCTGCCGATGCAGGAGACTCAGATTCAATCCCTGGGTCAGGAAGATCCCCTGAAGGAGGAAATGACAACCCAGTCCAGTTATTCTTGTCTGGGAAATCCCATGGACAGAGGAGCCTGGTTGCAGGTCCGTGGGGTTGCAAAGAGTTGGACACAACTGAGTAACCCCACACATATACATGTAATTATACAAAACGTGGATTTTATTCAGTTATTAACACACCTTCCAGTGTTCTATCAAACGTTAATACAATAAAAAATAAATGTACCAGATTACTGTTGTTCAGTCACTAAGTCACTGAGTCAAAGAGTTGTGTCCAACTCTTTGAGATCTCATGGGCTTTTAGTCAATAACAGCTGTATCTTTATAATAATCACTTTCTTCTTGACCCTCCAGCATACTGCAAATTTAGATTACCATCTTCTTTACTACATTTAATTCTGTTAATTTTTTTTACATTTTCCAAAAGCCATACCTACTCTCATAGAAAAAAACTATATACTCTTTGTCATATTATTGTTACTGTTCAGTGACTAAGTCATGTCTGACTCTTTAAGACCCCATGGACTGCAGCACTCCAGGCTCCCCTGACCTTCACTATCTCCTGGAGTTTTCTCAGATTCATGTCTACTGAGTTGGTGATGCCATCCAACCATCTCATCTTCTGCTGCCTCCATCTTCTTTTGCCCTCAATCTTTTCCAGCACCAGGGTCTTTTCCAATGAGTTGGCTCTTGGTATCAGGTGGTCAAAGTATTGGAGCTTCAGCATAAGTCCTTCTAATGAATATTCAGGACCGATTTCCTTTAGGGTGGACTGGTTTGATCTTCTTGCTGTCCAAGGGACTCTCAAGAGTCTTCTCCAGCACCACAACTTAAAAGCAACAATTCTATGGTGCTGTCTTCTTAATGGTCCAATTTTCACATCCATAAATGACTATTGGAAAAACTATAGTTTTGACTATATGGACCTTTGTTGGCAAAGTGATGTTTCTGCATCTTCCTATGCTGTCTGGGTTTGTCATAGCTTTTTTTTTTTTTCCCCAAGTGCCGGACTAATCCTACTTTTTAATCATCCACTTTAGCATTGCAAATGTATAGCTTGTGTTCTGGACATTTCTCCTCCTCTTGGTCAGTCCTGGGCTGTGTGCTGGGCCCCCTGTTCTGAGAGAGTCCACGGCTGCTCCCCCTCTTCCTGTCAGACTCTCTCTTTAAGTCTCCAGCCTTGAAGCAAGCCTGCCGCTCCTCTCAGGGGTCAGGCAGCTTTTCTTGCCCTCAGGGTAGTGCATTAAAACAATTGATTTATTTTGTGATGGAGAGAAAGATAGAATGGAAAAAAAGTAAACACGCCAAACACCTTAAAAATGGGAAAATGGAGGTAAAAAGAAACTTGGAAAAGTTATAAATCAGGTTAATGATTCTTGAACTGGGGCAGGGAGAGAAGACAAGCTCAGAACAAAATGTATGTTTGTGATTCTGTGCAATGCAGCTCCCAGCCATGCAAGCTATGTTTGGAAGAAAACTTACAAATGAGGTCAGATAGTGGAAAGAGAAGGGATGGACTTAGTGGTATCTTCCTGCAAAGACCTTCATGGAAAAAAAATACAGAATTAGTTCTCTGACAAAGAGAGCAATGCATTCAATGTACTTCAGAATGACCATATAGTCACATCATTTTTATAATAATGGAAATAAAGAGAGTCTTCAGAAACCTGTAATTTGGAAGCATCTTTAGGAACAATGGTCAAAAAGAAAACAACTACATAATCCACTTATTTGATTATTTCAAATATATTTAAAAATAATTATTTATGAACAAGATTCAAGCACAAATATAAAATAAACCAAGCATCTACAATTCAGATCAAAATTAAAAGATATGTTATTCATTGGGAACAGGTTAAAATTGGTAAAATTCATTTTTATATCATTAATCTGTATCTATCTATCTATCCATCCTTCCATCCACGCAGTTTTTACATAGTCAAGTTACAGAAATCATTAACATACCGTGAAGTTACTACAGTGGAAAAAAATATCTGACTGAAATCAGATCTATAAGAAGCAACTTACTATGATTTGGCTCATTCACTCATTTCTTCAGGACACATATCCTAAGTGGCTTATATATGACCTTGGCAAGGCAGTGAGAACTGAATAGTAAAAGGACACAGTTTTGTTTAGCCTTATAATTTTCTTTTTTGTTTGTTTTGCCTTATACTTTTCTATTTTATTTTTTAACAATAAATCTAAAAAAAAATTTTATTGTTAATAGCCAATTAACAATGTTGTGATATTCAGGTAACAGTGAAGGGACTCAGCCATACACACACATGTATCCATTCTCCCTCAAAGCCTGCTCCCATCCAGGCTGCCACATAACCTTGAGCAGAGTTCCCTGTGCTACACAGAAGGTCCTTGCTCGTTACCCATTTTAGATGTAGCAGTGTGTACATGTCCATCCCAAGCACTCTAACTGTCCCTTCCCCTCATCCTTCCCCTCTGGTTATCATAATTTCTTTCTCCAAGTCTGTGAATCTCTTTCAGTTTTGTAAGAAAGTTCACTTGTATAATTTTTTTTTGGATTTCACATATAAGGGATGTTATTCAATATTTTTCTTTCTCTGAAAAGGCAGAATTTTGTGGTTGTAGGTCATATTCTAGATAGAAAAAGAGGCAAAATCGTAGTAAACAATCATGAACAGATTCACTATGTGGTTAGGTTATAAATGAAGCAAAAAACCTGAGGCTGAGATAGAAAATATTTGGGGTGTCATGATGTGACCAGTGCTTAGTCAGGGAATCAGAAACCATGCTGAGGACATTTATGCTCAGAATTAATAAAGAAATTTATTAAAAAAATAGTTCAAAGATCATTGGACTCAGAGTAATGGGTGAGCAAATAACGCTAGTAAAATGTGAGTGCTATCAATGCAGAACATTCTATGAGTCATTTCAGATTATTGAAACCAAATGCCTCATCTCTTGCACGCTGGCATGGTAGAAACAAAAACACAGGTTCATTCCACACAGAAACAGGCTTCCTTGTTGGCATTTATATTCTGGCCAAGATGGAACCTATGCTATTATTAAGAATACTGGATGGCTGGGATGCCTAATTATAGCATTGGAAAAGAAAGTTTGGATTAGCAGCTTCCACTCACATACACTACACTTAAAAATTTTCACCACCATATGAAGAGGTCTCCACTGGTAAAGTCTAGGATTTCAAGAAAGCCAACCACATTAGCAAACTGAAGCTTAGATTAAATGTTGGAATATTGGCCTGAGAATTTTCGATTTGATATGCTAAGTCTCTTCAGTTGTGTCTGACTGTTGACGACCCCATGGACTGTAGCCTGCCAGACTCCTCTGTCCATGGAATTTTCCAGGCAAGAATACTAGATTGGGTTGCCATTTCCTACTTCAGGGGCTTTTCCCAACCTAGGGATTGAACCCTCATCTCCTGCATTGACAGGCAGGCTCTTTACCACTGTGTCACCTGGGAAACCCTTAGATTTGACAGTTCTTTAAGCAACCTTTTGCTTCTTTATGTGGATGTTCCAGTTCATTTTAAATGGATCATATTAACAATTTTGTGACAATTATACCCAGGCTCTGGAGCTTATGCTGCAGTGGTCCCCCTCTAATCCTGCTGCAGAGGAGAATGTGGGTCCCCCCTGGTACACAGTGGAGGCACAGGTTCAAGGTCCCTGCTTGGCCTCGCTGCCACACGAGTGGGAAGTACCATTGCTGTTGCAGGGTGTGGCCGACGTACATAAACTGGCTCATCTTAACTGAGTTTCCTCCACTTTCAAGACTTTGGCGATCATCTTTGCTTGGATAAGTATACAAACAAGCAAAAAATCAGAAGAAACAAAATATGTCATGGTATCTGCGAAGAAACTTGCTTGTGTATTTTACTGTGATGTTGAAGTGAGGTGAGTTGGAGAAATGGACGCTGAAAAACAACTCTTGAATGGAATTAAGAATGTCTTGCCATGGAAAGTGAAGCGAAAGTTGCTCAGTCGTGTCCGACTCTTTGTGACACCATGGACTATCCAGTCAATGAAATTCTCCAGTCAGAATCCTGGAGTGGGTAACGGTTCCCTTCTCCAAGGGATCTTCCCAACCCAGGGATTGAACCCAGGTCTCCCACATTGCAGGTGGATTCTTTACCAGCTGAGCCACAAGGGAAGCCCAAATTCCATGGAAAAGGAATTTAATTAAATTCAATGAGCCTTGATTGAGCATGTTCTGTGCTAGACTGTAGGTGAGGAAAAATCCAAATATAGGAAGAATAAGACATAGCACTTGCCTAATTCAACTTAAATTGAGTAAGTGTAATAAAGCACTTAAAAATTACGTTATACATAGGCTTAAAAATTTATGCAGAGGCTCCTAGAGGATTTGCATTCAAATCATTATATCTAATGCTTTGGGAAGATTTTATTTATTCTGTCAGCATAGGTTATAGAGTAAAGAATGTATAAAAGGCAATCAAATAGAGTGACTAACTGTCACAAAATCATAGTGAAAGTTAGGCACTGAAAGTATATACAAGAAGACGGGGGACACAGTTAAAAAACTGCCACCAGGATGAGGTAGAGGGTAAAGGACAGGGACATGTTAGAGCAGGTGAAGATAAATAGTGTGGGCATCTCACACAGCCCAGTTTTCTATAGCATCCTTCCTTCATTTCAGTAAGGTATTCTTTATTTTACAGGGGAGAGGGATACATGGAAACACCATTGTAGGAATCAGGAGTGGGTCTAATTTCCATCAGTATTATACTGATATCAGTTGTCACTTTTCCTGGACCTTTGCAAGATACACCTGTGTAATGTCTCAGAGTCAAAATGTCTCCAATGTCACAGAAAATTTAAAAGATCAAAGTTTAAATCAATTGTCTAGCGACACGAACACAAATTGTCAACCTGTATTCAACTGATGCTGTTTTATCTTGAGATAAAACTGTGTTTTCCAAAAGAGGGGAAATTTGTTTCCAAGTGTGAATTTGATTAAAATGCCATAAACTTCTAAGCCCTTGACAAGTGTCATTAATCAATAACTTTTTATTATCTGGAGATATGAGTGGTCCTTCTTAATACCCTAACCTATGGGGGAAATTTTTATCAAATATCTTAGATATTAAACATCTTTTTGTAAAATATAGTTCAAGGTTTTAAATGTGTCTGGCTATGTACTGGATCTAGAATTGAGTAGTTTCCATCTGCTGGGCCTGGGGCAGAGAGGGCTGTTACTGGAACTTAACACTCTCAGGCAGAGAAGGCAATGACAACCCTCTCTAGTACTCTTGCCTGGAAAATCCCATGGATGGAGGGGCCTGGTAGGCTGCAGTCTGAGGGGTCGCGAAGAGTCAGATACGATCGAAGTGACTTAGCAGCAGCAGCAGCAACATTCTCAGGGAACCACAGCTGCTTACCTTCCCTCAGCAAGGCAGGTACCCTCCAGCTTCAAAAATGGCCTAGCCTCAGCAAGAGTAAGATATTAACATGTTTTTCATCAAGAGGACAATCTCGTAATCTCAGTATTTTGTAGAGAAAAGGACTTTAAAACCCAGCTCATTCAGCTCAGAAAACCATACAGGCTCATTATAGACCACAACCTGCATGGCAAACTTCTCACACTGCAGAGATGACTGATCATTAGAATTGATTAGTGTTGCTCATCTTTTAAAAAGCAATACTTTAATAAATCAGTTGGAGCTGTCTACTTAAATATAATGTTGCTCCTGTCACACTGTTTGGAAAATCCACGACCTGACTCTGAACAAAGAGACATATTTAAAACTCTTAATGAAGGTATATGTTTAAAACTATAGAACATTTGACTGAGAAAAGAACTGAATATTTAAATTGGAGGAATAAAATTGCCAAAGGGTGTACTGACGGTGAAGTGTTTGATTTAGTGAATTGTGTATCAAACTGCGTGTGTGCATGCTAAGTTTCTTCAGTGTGTCCAACTCTTTGCGACCCCATGGACTATAGCCTGCCAAGCTCCTCTGTCCATGGGATTCTCCAGGCAAGAATACTGGAGCGGGGTGCCATGCCCTCCTCCAGGGATCTTCCCAACACAGGGATTGAACTCATGTTTCTTTTGTCTCCTGCACTGGCAGGCAGGTTTTTTTAACCAGCTGAGCCACTAGAGAAGCCCCCAGGTTCCGCTATCATCTCTCACTTCATAGAACCTACTCTGTAATTCTAATTCCCAATGAGATTAAGATTTCCCACAAAAAGCTAGATGGAGGTTGCAGTGGGAAATGATTAAAATTTGTGAAATTTCTAGCTTAAAACCTGGTATACAACAGGCATGCCCTACATGTTATTTCTCTTCCTCCTGACCCTGTTAAACTGTGTTCTATTTAAAATAAATTAGAAGCAGAATAGGGCAATCTGGGGGTCAGTGACTTAACTCTAAAGGTAAAGAGGAATTACATGTGCAAATGCAAAATACACAACTCAGTAATTTTATAATCAAGTTACGAGTAGAAAATATACAGGCTTAGGAAACATCCAGGCTTGGCTGACCTGAATTTGAACATCCGTCACATAGTTAACAAATTTTGTTGATTAACCTTGGATAGATTAATCTACCCAAGGTTTTTGCTTGGGTAGATTTTTGCTTAGTTGCAGTTTATCTATATATAGACATCTTGATGATGCTATCAACATCACAGAGGAGTTGTTGGGCAAATGATCTCCAAGGGGTCCAGTCTGACTCCTTTCTGTTAGTTGATGCCACCGAGGTGTACCAGACCTGGTACAACTGCAAGATGAGATGGACAGACTGCAACAGTACTGGAGTGGGGTGCCATTGCCTTCTCCGAGCATCATTTTTACAAAGCATCATTCTTGACGTCCTTCTCAGCATCATTCTTTATACAGCATCATTCTCAGCACCAGTCTTAGCATCATTCTTTGCATCATCCTTAGTATTATTATTTATACAGCAGCCAGAGTGATCTTTGTTTGCTTTGTAAACTAAAATACACTTTATTGAGATGCATTTGTTTTTCTCTAATATCTTTTTTCTGCATCAAAATTCCTTCCATAATGTTATATTTTATTTAATCACTGTGTCTTCTTAGCCTACTCTGGCCTTTGCCAATTTCTCAGTTATTTGGTAAAAAGTCCCTCAGTTTGGGAGAAGGCAATAGCACCCCACTTCAGTGCTCTTGTCTGGGAAATCCCATGGATGGAGGAGCCTGGTAGTCCATGGGGTCACTAAGAGTCGGATACGACTGGGCAACTTCACTTTCACTTTTCACTTTCATACATTGGAGAAGGAAATGGCAATGCACTCCAGTGTTTTTGTCTGGAGATTCCCAGGGACGGGGGAGCCTGGTGGGCTGCCATCTATGAGGTCACACAGAGTTGGACACGACTGAAGCGACTTAGCAGCAGCGGCAGCCCTCAGTTTGGGTTTGTCTGGTGTCTTCCTAAGGTTAGCCTGGGGTTTTGTGTTTGGGGGAGGAAGCGGACAGAGGGAAGTGCAGTTCTCAACACATCATGTGTAAGTTATGTTCCAGCAACAAGATTTCTCGTGAACGATGTTGACCTTGATCTCCTGGCTAAGGGGTGTTTACTGGTTTCTCTGCTGAAATGTTAACTCCCTTCCTCCTCCTTCACACTGTATTTTGGGAGACAGATTACCACAGATGCAGACCACAGTTCAAGGTGTCCCACCTTCTTGTGGAGGGAGTATATATGTAAATCTTTAGGTATTTTCTATGGGCTGCTTTTGCTTCTAAACCATTTCAGTGGGCAGGGCTAGGATATAAGCCTGAGTGTTAATTGTGTGTGTGTGTGTCCATATCCCATTAGTATCTGCACCAAGCTGATGGTTCAACTATATCCCGACTCCAAGCCAGGTATCCATGGTTCATACTATCCACCCACCTTATTTATCTCTCCAGCGCCATCTTCTTGCCGGGGTCCAGCCCTAGCAGGTCCAGAGGTCTTGAGGGATGAGTGGCGTCGGCAGAAGAACTGAGCTGAGTCGATGTGTGGTGATGGAGCAGTCTCTCTCGTTTATTGTTGTTGGTTTACAGTTTTATAGCCAAAAGACATCCCCATTACATCATTACGTCACCTATCATTCTATACAATTTTTTGTTTTCTACCTTCCATAGCAACCTTATCATAGAGCTCATTCCCCAATCTATCATGAAACATTCCCCTTGCAGAAGTCAGATTTCTATGTAATTAGATTTAACAATAGTATGTTTACCATTTGAATGTCTTCAGCATACTTCATTCAGTCATGATAAGTACATCAATCTAAGTAGAAAGGTTACATTTCTCTTATCAGGTGCAAGTATGTAGAAGCTAGAGGGAAGGGCTTAAGCTTGAAACAGTTTTATTCCATTAACCTACTCTACGAGGAAAGAGGGAAGAGGACAAAGAGACAGTTTAGCAGCACTGCTTTAACAATAAAACCCTATTAAGCTTATAACTACTAAAATGAATTCCTAGGTCTACACTATCCTAAAGCAATCAATATCTCCAACTATGCTGGCCACAGTTATGAGCATTCCTAAGTCCCATTCCAGCCTGGTTTTTTCAAGGAAGGGAGCCTCCTCCGTGGAGTGGTCGGGGGAGTGGGATGTGGAAAGGTGACCCAAGTACGAGCCCTTCTGGTGGTGGCTTTGCCATGGCCTCCAGAGAACTCTTGGTAAACTCCCCAGTAACTAGTAAGAGGGGTAGTAATCTATTTAAATGTCCCTTATTCCTCCTTTGTCCTTGGGAAAAGGAATCTGCCTTCCCGGATTCTCTGAGGGAAATGAGGTCTGAGGGAATTATCTCAGGATGAATTTTTTCTAACTGGGACTGACCTACTGAGATGAGCTAAAATATAAACAGATGAACATAAACAGAACTTCCCAAGAAAAATACCAGGAGGGGCCTTGCCTTGGGATGCCCCGAAGGAAAATCCACTTTGCAGTTTCCTTCTTAGTCTCGTGACCTTGTCATCTGAGCAAAGGGGCATCCTGACGGCTCCTGGCATCTTCTAAATACATAATTCAGAAAATTCCTCTTCTCTACTTGAAATCTATGGGCCTTCTCACCTCAGGATAAAAATCCAAACCTCTAACCCTGGTCCACAAGGTCTTGTGCTACACAAATGTGCTGAATTCATCATTTATTTTCTTAACAATTAAAAACCATCTTTACTATCTGTGGGAGAGTAAGGAACTCCCCCATAGCCATTTCTTAAAGATTGTGATGAGAAAACAATCATATAATAAGCACCATGTTCATTTGTTTGAACTGCAAATTTAAAGCCAAATATATTTTGTTAATATTTAATCAATTAACATTTAGTTAATTATCAGTCACACTGGTGTTGTATTAATGTAAAAATAAAATAATATTAAATTTGAAGTAAAGTTTCTCAAACATTTGGAATCAGTTAGTCATATTTTTTCAACACAAGAGACAACATATTTAAGAAAAAAATCTGCTTTGTTGTTGTTGTTCAGTAGCTAAGTCTTGTCCAACACTTCGCAACCCCATGGACTGCATGCAGCATACTGGACTTTCCTGTTCTTCATTATCTCCCGGAAGAGTTTGCTCAAGTTCATGTCCACTGAGTTGGTGATGCCATCCAACCATCTCATCCTCTGTCTCCCCCTTCTCCTCCTGCCCTCGGTCTTTTCCAGCATCAGAATCTTTCTAATGAGTCAGCTCTTCACATCAAGTGGCCAAAGGCTTGGAGCTTCAGCTTCAACATCAGTGCTTCCAATGAATATTCAGGACTGATTTCCTTTAGGATTGGCTGGTTGGATCTCCTTGCAGTCCAAGGGACTCTTAAGAGTCTTCTCTAACACTACAGTTCAAAATCACCAATTTCTTGTGTGTCTGTGTATGCACTCATGGTATAGGAAACTATACAATGGCAGTTCTTGAAACTCATATCTACATCAAGCTCAAGAGAGGGCTTGACCAATAAATAAGGTTTAAGGTGTCATTAGTTTCTCTAACAAATCTTTATTAGAGTGGACATTTCTAATTCAGAGTTACATTTTTAGGAAGAGAATGTTGTGACCTTTGTTAAACAGGGAACAGGAAAGTGGAATCTCAGAACTGTCTTTGACAACTTTGAAAACTTTGAAGACATTTTTCAGATTAGATAAATAAATAAAACCTAAAAGTTGGAAGTTTAAAATTTAAGCTTGGAAAATGCAAATAAAGGATTTCCTATCTTTTCTTTGGTTTTGTTCACCCTTGGAATAGATTTATGATTTTCTGTTGTTGAATTTATATGTGTTTTTTAAAAGACATAATAAGTGGGTATATGGACATGAGTTTGAGCAAATTTCGGGAGCTGATAATGGACAGGAAATCCTGGCCTGCTGCAGTCCTTGGGTTCACAAAGAGTCAGCCATGACTGAGCAACTGAACTGAACTGAACTAATAAGTGGGTAAAACTCAATTATTCCATTGGCAAGACTTTCCACTGTTTATTTTTTTTTGATAGTTAATATTTTATTTTATTTAATTTATTTTTTTTTTATTATTGTTTTTGCCATACATTGTCATGATATCACCATGCGTTTACATATGCTTCCCCTCCGGGTCCCCCCTCCCTCCTCCCTCCCCCCCGGGAAATCTCGCTGCACCAGTCCCGAGCATCAATCCTGGGCTGGCGATATTGGGAAAAAAAGGTCATCTCAGGACTAAGTGAGAGAGTCAGGGTTTTCAATGTAACAAATATGCTAAAATATGCCTTTCTGAATAATTTAAGAAATGATGTCACTCATTTTGATAATGTAAGTGTGCATTTGTGCCTTGGACAGAAAGCATACCTAACTGTTGACCCTACGGCCATTTCTGGATGCAACTGATGAACAGCTGATGGTTGTGTCTGTGACTCACCAACTTCATATAAGTCACTGCTTCCTTCAGCCGTAAAGTGTGTTGTTTATGACCAGTTGTCTATGAATAAACAGTCTGAAGATTGTTTATTCTTGCTGTACTTATGCTGATTCTATACCGCAATTTCAGCCTCCTCCATGACACATGAAAAAGTCGCTCGATAAGTAAAACACCTTTCTCACTCAACAAAAAACAGAGTCAGTTCTCACATGTACAGTGAGAGCTGATCCAGCTTCGCCTGGCTTCTTCCAGAGGTCTGAGTACAATCACTCTTCTACTAATGTGCAATTTCCACAGTGTCATACGATAAATGGGCTGGTCAACATTCACATGGTTTCTGCCTCAGTCATAGGACCTTTTTGCTAACCTTGGTGCTAGTTTTTAAACTTCTCTGTAATAGAGTTACTTGGACACTTTGAGCCATCACTAGTATTCCTTTAAATGACATTTCTCTAGTTTGCGTCTCTTTTGTGCCTTCTGGGCAAAAAAAAATCCATATCTTATTATAAAACATGCTTTTGATCATGTTCTAGAAAGCCAAAATTTTTGGAAAAACAAAATGATACACATTTTGCTGGCTTTGTGCTGTTTTCTGACAAAATTTATGAAAGGTAATATACAGGGAAATAAGGATTTTTGATATCATATAAAAACACTTTTTAGATAATTTTAATTGTGCTTTCTATTCAGAGTTTCCCTCTTAGGAGTCTGGGTGCAACCAAAACTTTTAAATATTTACTTCTCACTTGAATTTGAAATCATAGTCCATGACTCATATTCTCCATTTATATTGTTATTCTCAGTTTTTATTTTTATACTTCATGTGTTAGTATTTTCTTCACATTATTGTTTGTGAAGTAATTATTCCTTTTTGCTTTAATTAATCCTTTTGAGTCACCGATCTATAAGGAGTGTTTTAATAACAATGTGTTAATGTAAGAAAATAAAGCAATGGTGTGTGACTCTCATGAAAACAAGTTGCCCAGGAGAAATGGTGACCCTGATTCAAGGTTCACTTCCTGTTCATGTTCATGTCTACCATCAGGTTCAAAATGTAAGAGTATGTCAAAAAACACAATACAGATAAACCATGCTTTATGCAATAACTTAAAAAAATCAAAATTAATGAAGTAGATGAACCCAGAGCCTGTTATACAGAGTGAAGTAAGTCAGAAAGAGAAAAATATCATATATTAATGTGTTTATATGGAATCTAGAAAGATGGTACTAATGAACCTTTTTGCACGTCTGCATTGGAGATGCAGATAAAGATTTATGGACAAGGGAAGGGGGCAGGTAGGAGAGGATGAGATGAATGGAGAGAGTACCATGTAAACATATACACTACCATATGTAAAATAGATAGCCAATGGAAATTTCCCAATGACTCAGGGAACTCAAACTGGGATTCTGTAGAAACCTAGAGGGCTGGGAAGTGGGAGGAGGGAGGGAGGTTCAGGAGGGAGGGGACATATGTATACCTATGGCTGATTCATGTTGATGTGTGGCAGAAATCAAACCAATATTGCAAAGCAATTATCCTTCAGTTAAAAATAAAAAAATAAGCTTTGTTGTTTGGGAAAAAAGCAAAATTAATGCAGAAATCCTTGATAAAATAATATACCAACATCTTTTTTTTTTAATTTTCTTTACTTCATTGTGTTGATTTTGCCATACATTGACATGAATCCGCCATGGGTATACATATGCTCCCCCTCCAGAACCCCCCTCCCTCCTCCCTCCCGATTCCCTCCCATTGGCTTATCCCGGTGCACCATCTCTGAGCATCAACCCTGGGCTGGCGATTGATTTCACATATGGTAATTATCTTGTTTCAATGCCATTCTCCCCTATCATCCCACCCTTGCCCTCTTCCACAAAGTCCACGAGACTGTTCTATACATCTGTGTTTCTTTTGCTGTCTCGCATGCAGGGTTCTCGTTACCATCTTCCTAAATTCCATATACATGCGTTAGTATACTGTATTGTTGTTTTTCCTTCTGGCTTACTTCACTCTGGATAATAGGCTCCAGTTCCGTCCACCTGAGGAGAACTGATTCAAATGAATTTTTTTTTAATGCTGAGTAATATTCCATTGTGTATATATACCACAGCTTTCTTATCCATTCATCAGTTGATGGGCATCTAGGTTGCTTCCATGTCCTGGCTATTGTAAACAATGAGGCGATGAACATTGGGGTACACGTGTCTCTTTCAATTCCGGTTTCCTCGATGTGTATGCCCAGCAGTGGGATTGCTGGGTCATATGGCAGGTCTATTTGCAGCTTTTTAAGGAACCTCCATACTGTTTTCCATAGTGGCTGTACTAGTTTGCATTCCCACCAACAGTGTAAGGGGGTTCCCTTTTCTCCACATCCTCTCCAGCATTTATTGCTTGTAGACTTTTGGATGGCAGCCATTCTGACTTAAATTAAGATCGGTATTACTGATTTTTATTTTTTTGCTCAGATACCTATATAGCAAATACAGATAAACTATCTGCAAAATACAGACAAAACCTCTATGTAAAACTATTAATAAGATATAATCAAATTTGAGGAATGTTTATAAATCAAATTGTTTCTGCATTCTCTTCTGAAACCACCAGAGTAGTTGTGAACCAATTGATCGACAACTGGAGGTTAAAAGCAAATTAAATTATAAGAAAATTCATTGTGAAAAGTGTGTCCATTCAGTGTTTTCTGATGGGAAGGATTTATATTCTGTGTCTATGAACTTCTGTTTGATGATAGTTACCCTTCATTATGGGCTTGCCTGGTAGCTCAGCTGATAAAGAATCCACCTGCATTGCAGAAGACCTCAGATCAATTCCTGGGTTGGAAAGATTCCCTGGAGTAGAGACAGGCTACATACTCCAGTATTCTTGGGCTTCCCTGGGGGCTGAGATGGTGAAGACTCCACCTCCAATACAGGAGACCTGGGATCAATCCCTGAGAAGGGAAGATCCCCTTGGGGAGGGCATAGCTATGCTCTCCAGTATTATTTTCTGGAGAATCCCCATGGACAGAAACGCCTGGCAGGTTACAGTCCATAGGGTTACAAGGAGTCAAACTCGACTGAGTGACTAAGCACAGCACATTCTTTACCTGTAAACTGTACTCACATGTCAGTTGTTGCCATTATATGTAGTGAAGGATACTCTGTTCTCTATTTTTCTTTCATTCATAAAAAGAATAGTTCCTACAATTACATTTTTAGAAACTCATGACATAGTGAATCTATTTGTATGATCATACATAACCATTTTAAACAGAGAATAAAACATTCCTGTTTTATTTAAATTCTCTTTACTTGGACTTGTTGGTGTATGAATCAGTGATGCCATTCAACCGTCTCATCATCTGTTGCCCTCTTCTCCTATAGGAAGTCATTCACATCCAGGTGAAAATATATTTAATATTTTATATTTTGGTTTGAGATTTTGTTTGAAACATGTGTGAGCATATTCAAAACTGTGCAGTAATGAATCATACATTTGAAATTTAAGCCCTAGGCTTCCTACATCAAAGGCAAATTTCTTTCAATAGCATATAAAATGTTTATGATTCCTGAGCAAATGAAATCAGTTAAGAGATTATGCGTGCAACATAGTTAATGTGCCAGAAAAAGATTAAAGACAAATACAACATGGCATGAAATCCCACATCACAGAAAGCATGAGGCCGTGTTCAATCACTCTTTCTGTTAATAGCAAGAGCTAGGGGGCTTGCCTCCTGTGACAGGAACGCTTGGGCAACTGTCACAGTGATTAAACCACCATCTCCTCACCTCCAGCTCTACTCCCTAGGAGTCCTGGGAACACCTTAAACACGAGCTGTCAATTGGAAGCTCAGATTTGAAGTGTGAGAGTCTGTCCAAGAATATGATGTCAAAGCAGTCCGGTCACTCTGTTCTGTTCAGTTCAGTTCAGTTGCTCAGTCATGTCCGACTCTTTGTGATCCCATGAATCACCGCACACCAGGCCTTCCTGTCCATCACCAACTCCTGGAGTCTACTCAAACCCATGTACATCGAGTTGGTGACGTCACCCAGCCATCTCATCCTCTGTCATCTCCTTCTCCTGCTCCCAGTCCTTCCCAAAATCAGGGTCTTTTCCAATGAGTCAACTTTTCGCATAAGGTGGCCAAAGTATTGGAGTTTCAGTTTCAACATCAGTCCTTCCAATGAACACCCAGGACTGATCTCCTTTAGGATGGACTGGTTGGATTTTCTTGCAGTCCGAGGGACTCTCAAGAGTCTTCTCCAACACCACAGTTCAAAAGCATCAATTCTTCGGCCCTCAGCTTTCTTCACTGTCCAACTCTCACATACATACATGACTACTGGAAAAACCATAGCCTTGACTAGATGGACCTTTGTTGGCAAAGTAATGTTTCTGCTTTTAAATATGCTATCTAGGTTGGTCATAACTTTCCTTTCAAGGAGTAAGCATCTTTTAATTTCATGGCTGCAATCACCATCTGCAGTGATTTTGGAGCCCAAAAAAGTAAAGGGGAATTCATTTTTTTAAAAAACTAAAGAATGTAATCAGATTAAATTCAAACTGTTGTCAAGGCAAGAATACTAAAGATAGCTTCTATGTGAAATATTTCACCCGCTCTTTTCCCTTTCCATTAGTCTGATATCTTGAAGACATCTCAAGTCAAAGTAACTCAAAAAAGCAATTAACATCATCTATTGTATTGAAGAAGAAACTCAAGGCAAGACAGACATAGTGATATTGGTTGAAAAAAATGTAAATTAAGACATGGACATATTTTGAACACATATCATACTTAAATATTTCAAAAGAAAAGGGATTTCAAATTTGTGTTTTTAGCAAGTGATTTTTATGATAAGTTGGGCTAATTCAGAAGAAATACTTGCCACTGCCGAGAGAGAGAGAGAGAGAGAGAGAGAGAGAGAGAGAGAGAGAGAGAGAGTGTGGTTTTGTTATCAGAAAAAGAGGGGGAGAGAGGGGGGGGGGGGGTTCAGGAGGGGAAGCATATGTAAACCCATGGTGATATCATGACAATGTATGGCAAAAACAATAAAAAATAAATAAATAAAGAAAGAAAAAAATGAGTGAAAAAAAAATAAAAAAAAAAAGAAAGCATTAAAAAAAAAAAAAGAAAGAAAGAAACATAGCTTCTGTAGCTGTTTAAATGTTCCCAGGAAGTCAGTGAGGAAGGCTGAATTGGGAGACTGTCTGGCTTTTATTTTGCTGATTTAATTTCAAAACCCTTCTCTCCCTGTAGATGATGAATGGGAAGCATCTATCAGGTAGATGGAAAGTAATAGAGCTAGAAATGTGGTTTTCAGCTTTGTTCAGAAAGATACTGGTGACTTGAGAGAGTCATTACACACAAATATGAGTCCTGAAGGAATCTGTTTTGTCACCACATTCGGGAGATGGGGACGAGATGGTGAAGAAATATGTCCCTATTACGGAAGCAATGTTACCACAGGAGTGAATCACTTTAAGTGGATGGAATATAAATTAGTAATATGTCTCATGGGGAAGATACAGTCTTCAGTGCCTCATAAGTAAGTGGGTTTCTGGTTAAATAGCTGCTAGGCTGCTACTCAATGAAACAAAACAAGATAAAAGGGGGAAGTAATTGATAATCAGTTCAGGATAATTTTTAAGATGCATGAGCCTGTTGGAAGGAAACTAAACTTGATCCATTATTTGCTGCAACTTGATGATGAGAGAAAGATGACAACCTTGGATTTCAAAATACAAAGGATCAGTAATAATAATAATGATAAAAGTTTTTATTTCTTTAAGTCAACTTGACTTAAAACAGCTTCAGGTTCACAGCAAAACTGAGCGGAAAGTGCAGAATTCCCATATACAATCTGCCCCCACTGACCTAACCTCCCCACCATCAACACACAGCACAGAATGGAATATTTGTTACAATTTGTGGATCTGTGTTGAGGCATCTCTACTACTTAATTCTGATTTTTTGTTCTTACTAAAATGTATACTTGGTCTACGTGATTTATTTATGTTTTTTACACAACTGTAGGCTCACATGCAGTTGTCAGAAATATTACAGAGAGAATCCACATACCTTTTACCCTGTATCACCCAGTGGGATCACCATGCTTGACTAGAGTGCAGTCATACAAGAGGAAATTGGGGTTGATACAACACACTGGCTGTATGTGAATGTCGTCATTCTATATGCAGTCCAGAGTGTGTGTGTGTGTGTGTGTGTGTGTGTGTGTGTACATTTCATTCTATGCAATATTATCACATGTGCACATTTATAGAAAACCATCGCAGTTGAGGTGGAGGACCGTTCATCACAGGATCCTTGTCATGTCTTTTATAAACCATTTCCACCCACCCCTAGAGCCTGGAAATCACTAACGTCTTGTTCATGTTTGTAAGTCATGTAATTTCAACACTTTTATTTAAGTGGAATCATAACGTGGATTACTTTTTTCCCTCCATGAAACCCCCTTGAGATCCCTCCCAGTCGTTGTGTGCACTAACAGTTTCTTCCCTTTCTTGCTTCATTGGCTTCCGTGGTCCATGGCACGCAGTGTGTTTACCCACCCAACTGCTGAAGGACACGGGTGTTGTTTCCAGCACTTGCCTGTTAACATAAGCTTCATGTCCAGGGTTTTACATGAGAAGATATGTTTCTATTTCTCTGTTTCCAATTGCTCAGGAGTACAACTGCTGGCTGGGTCATGTGGTGAGGACAGATTTAGTTTGTCAGGAATTGCAAAACTGTTTTCAGAGTAGTTACAGTCTTACGTTCCCAGCAACAATGTGAGTGACAGAGTTCTTCCACACAGGATGTTGTTAGCCTTTGATGTTGTCACTTTAAAAAAATTGGCCATTCTGATAGGCATGTAGTGATCATTCGTTGTGGTTTACCTTGCGTTTACCTAATAGCGAGTGATCACCAAATTTTCATGTGCTTAGGTACCATCTGTAAATCCTCTTCAGGGAAATGTTTTTTTCATACTTTTTATTCTATGTGAGAATCTTTTTTGTTTTATCCTTTACATTTAGATTTACAACCTACCCATGACTGATTGCTTGTCTGATGTAGAATAACAATTTTCAGAAGGTTAGTAGATAATTTTGTGCAAATTTTCACAAGTTATAATCACATACATTCTTGTAGATACAGAAAATTTCTAGATGTATACAAGGAGCTATTAAAAGTGAATATTTCAGTAAAACTGATATCATCAGGTATGGGATAACTCTTTTTTATTTATGCAAATTGAGCAGAATACACCATGGTAGTATACTTAACATCTGTCTCTTGCCAAATAGACTTCTAAAATCATTATTTTGCAGGGTTAAGAAAAGATAGAGATGAAAATGCAACAGGAAGAGTCACTTAGGAACCAACACTATCTTTGTTCTTTACCCTTATTGTGCCAAAGACAAAAATTAATAAACATGCTGAGAATCAGTACCTTGCCTTTAAAATGCCACATAGACCATCCAGAGAAACAGCGTGATTCTTATCAGCTACACTGGGCTTTTTAATAAATTGATACTGAAAACAAACAAACATGCTGAGAATAGCCCATGTAATAAAGCCTGGAGGAATTGAGAAGCTCCTTTAAAATCCTGACTGTGATTTCCAATAGACAAAACTAATCAAATCAAGTCTAGCTCAAGTTCAATTTGATTATTTTATGGTTTGACTTGGTGTTAAGGTGCCTTTGGAATAAACCTGTAAATATTTACTGTACCTGACAACTTTCAAAGCCAGTACTTTAATGACTCAAAGCACAGCAGAATATTTTTACAATACAATCTGAGAATATTATGGCACTTTAGTGCAATTCAAGTTAGGACTTTCCTCATACTGTTATGTAGGAAAAGAACAGTGAGTCAAGACTAGTCAAAGTTTTCCTGAAGAAAGCTTTACAGCCAATAGTAGAATGAAGAAAAATGTAAAAAAAGAAGTGAGTTTTCCCTGGCTAATACCTAAATGTCCTGTTCCACTGTTGAAATGAGGTACTTGGCTGAGTATTGACCTAAAGATGAATTGTATCAAGAAGTAAATGAAAGCATTGATAAGACGTTGAGGTACACTTACTGCCCTTGCATTCAGATAAAATTTCATGTTTACTGTATATGGAATTGAGGTTTATTATCTCATGTTTTGAAGTCCAATTTTAAGGTCTTATTTTTGCATGAACAATGGAAATGACAAGGCTTTCAACAAGTTGGACCTGCTGCCTCCCTCAAGAGAGATCAACCTGCTGAGTGTGGGGGTGGCACCCACCCTAACTAGAAAAGGTAAGTTGTGATCCTTGGTGAGGGTGGGGTTAGCGTTAGGGTTCAGTCAGTCAGTTCAGTTGGGTCTGACTCTTTGCAACCCTATGGACTGTAGCATGCCAGGCCTCCTGTCCATCACCAGCTCCCGGAGCTTGCTCAAACTCATGTCCATTGAGTTAATGCCATCCAACCATCCCATCCTCTGTTGTCCCCTTTCTTCCTGCCTTCAATCTTTCCCAGCATCAAGGAGTCAGTTCATTGCATCAGATGGCCAAAGTATTGGAGTTTCAACTTCAGCATCAGTCCTTCCAATGAATATTCAGTACTGATTCCCTTTAGGATGGACTGGTTTCATCTCCTTGTAGTCCAAGGGACTCTCAAAAGTGTTTTCCAACACCACAGTTCAAAAGCATCAATTCTTTGACACTCAGCTTTCTTTATAGTCCAATTCTCACATCCGTACATGACTACTGGAAAAACCATAGCTTTGACTAGATGGATCTCTGTCAGCAAAGCATTAGGGTTAAGTGGTCTAATGCTTTGGGATGCCACTGGTGAGAAGACGTCACTCACCTGGGCTCTAGGAAAAGTTCCTTCTCAGCAAAGGTGTCCAGGTTGGTGTTTTATTTCAAAGAGTTCCTCCGAACCATAGCTGATGATGTTGGTTTAGTGATAGGTGCCTCTTTCAGGGAGTAGCTTCTCCACTGCTGAAATTGGAAGTGGCCACAGAAGGAGGAGTCAGCTCTCCTGTGTAAGCACAGTGAATCAGGAGCACTCCTCACTTCCAACCTCAGAGTGATGGCCAGATGAAAACACACCAGTCCCCAGCTGGACCAGAGTGTGGGCCAAGTCTTTTCTCCACATACACCGCTTTATAACATAAGTCAAAGGAACAGGTCTACCGAGATATGAAGGATGGTGTTCCTTTCACAGTTTTTAAGTTGAGTTCTCAAAGAAGATTCCTGGTGGCCTTGTGTGAAGGATCATTTTGCTGGAAGGCTTTAAGCAGACCTCTGGGTCAGAAACTTCCCTGAAGTGAGTGAGATGCATGTAAGCTGATCTGCTAGCAAATCATCAACCGTCTCAAAGTGTGTCTCATTTGGATTTCTTTTCTGACTCTGGCAATGGAGATAAAAACATTAATGAAAGCTTTGACATTTAAAAAATTAATTTATTTTAATTGGAAGATAATTACTTTATAATATTGTGATGATTCTTGTGATACATCAACATGCATCAGCCAGGCATACATGTGTCCCTTCCTTCTGAACCCTCACCCTCTAAAGGAACACATTTGAGTCAATTCTAATGAGGTGGATGAACCTAGAGCCTATCATACAGAGTGAAATAAGTCAGAAAGAGAAAGACAAATATCACACATCAATGCATATATATGGAATCTAGAAAGATGGTACTGATGACCCTACATGCAGGGCAGCCAAGGAAATAGACATACAACTTCTAAATTTTGAGAAACAAAAGAGGCCAGACAGCTCTGTCTGCAGCAATACTCGGGACCCCACTCAGTGATTGACTCTCTTCTCCCTTTGCCCTCACCCACATGGCACCAGAGATGAGAAATCATTTTGAGGCAGATATAAAGACCTGCTCATCTTATGACCATAATTCAAGTCGAAAAAATAAAATTTGACTTTGTAATGTTTTACTACCAAGTTCTACAATGCAAATAAAGATGACCATCCCACATTCCTGGCAACTTATGTGACCATCATAAGGCCATGGGGCAACTGTCTCATAGTCTAAACACAGCCTTGACTGACCCTTCACCCTTGGTATCTGTTTTCCTGCTGGTATTCAGAGCTGCCACATATCCTATAATTTAATACTTATTCTCACTGGACTTCAGCAAGCACGAGTACTGGAGTGGGTTGCCATTTCCTTCTCCAGAGGATCTTCCTGACCCATGGATTGAACCAGAGTCTCCCGCATTGTGGGCAGACACTTTACCCTCTGAGCCACCAGGGAGGCAGTTTAGGCAATTAGAGCAGATATTAAATCCTTGTTTCTGATACCAGTTACTATAGTGGTCAGGTTATTCATTGCAGACCACCGAACTCTTTCATTTTAGCTTAAGTAAGGAGAGATTTAAGTGATGTGACCTATCAAACTTAAATTGAATGATAAAGTAATAATTTATAGAAGTTGGAGAGAGAGTGCATGTAGGTGTAAGAATTACATATAAGCAAAAGGATAATCTAAGTATTCCAATGACTGTACCTCTGTGAAAGGAATGAATCTCTGAGATAAATAAGCAGAAACCTGGAAAAGATCTATTTTATCATTGCATTTATGTTCTAAATGCTAGGAGCTTTTATCACACAGTTATCTATAGGACTCTTCTGACTGGTAGCATGCTTGAATGGCCAAGCATTTTGGAAATGGTACAAAGGATCTTTTTGATAACCTGGCTACTGCACTGAAGTCTCCTAAGGATTTCAGGGCAGCCAAAACGTTTCATTTCTAAGGCTTGCTATTTATTCCAAAGGCATTTTCTTCTTGGAAGAAATCACTGAAATGGATGACCTTGGATATTATCAACCAAGACTGCTAATATCAACCTTAGTAAGTTTCATTTTGTTCTTTTACTACTAACTCAGTGGGTATGACTTGGAATCAAATATCTTCCCCAACTCTTTTCTCATCATAGATATGGATCAAATAATTGCACAAACACATGAGTGCTGCCAGAAAGTATGGGAAATGTTTTGTTGCTGGTAGCTGTAGGGTCTCTTAACTCTCCATATATAAGAATTCAAAATGCCTTGATAATTAAAGTCTGACACCACCCACAGGATTGGAAAAGGGTTAGCTCAAAATGCTATTTCTCTTTTCAAGGATCAGCTATTGTGAAGAGCAATAATTATATTTTTAAAGAATTTGAAAGTGAAATGTAAAAGGGGTTAGCACTTACACGACAAATGTCATACTGAAGAGCAGAGAAATGTGTAAGAATTTGAATTGTGAAACATACGGTCTTGTCAGAGCAGAACTGACAGCCGTCCAACTGTTTCCAATTGAATAATTCACAAAAATTTAATAAGCAGAGGAGTTCAAAAAAATACTGAACATCTGTAAAGGCTCCATATAAGCTGTGGGCTGTCATCTTAAAGTTCAGGTGTGAATGTTGGTGTATACAGTGTTGCTGGGTGTGGGTAGAAGGGTTTCATGTCTTTGAGATGTGAAGAAACCTCCCCACACAACATGCAAGTGGAAAAGGAGATCACTACAGTTGGCAGAAGGCTGGTGAGGACTCTGACTGCTGGCGGCCAAGCCCAAAATGAACCTGCCCGTGGACCAGAATCAGCTTTATGGAGTTTTGATCAAATGTTGTCTCTCCACCTCTCCCGCTCCCTGTGTTATCAGAATTAATCTTACCTAGAAGAGTTCTGAGAATCTTCCCTGGTGTCTCGTGCCACCAGGATGGTAAAGAATCTGCCTGCAATGTGAGAGACCCAGGTTCAATCCCTGGGTCAGGAAGATCCCCTGGAGGAGGAAATGTCTACCTTCAGTATTCTTGCATGGGAAATCCCATGGACAGAGGAGCCTGGCAGGCTACAGTCTTTGGGGTCACAAAGTCGGACAAAACTGAGCAACTAACACAATAAGGAAAGAGAAAAATATTTTGATGACATTTTTAGTCAAATTTGTTTTGATTCTACTTAGACCAGTTGCTTCACTTTGTGTATTATTCACCTTGAACTGTGTAATGCTGCTTTGCAAAGAAAACCAGACTAATAGTAAAATGGTTGCTTCTCCTCAGTAGGACATGACTCAATGTGTTAGACATGGGTTTATTTTTCAACAGCCCATTTGCGTTCTTGTGTGATAAATACAGTATGGTTTCTTTGCTTAATATGATTTTAGGCAGCCGTAGAATTGTATGCTGCTGGCTTTAGAACACAAAACCATACTCATGAGGCTTCACAGTGTATTTCACTTTGAATCTTTGGTTTATTTCACTTTGAATCTCTGTTGCCATGTAATCTGGTATGCGTTCTGCTCATTCACATGGTTAATGGATATTGTTATGCAATCAAGAACTGAATGTACAGCCAGTTTCATCTCAGTGGCTGTTGATTTCCATTTGGAAGGAAGGAAGAGTAACAACCTTACTTTCCAACATCTCCAGGTGAGTCTGAGCTGAGCACTGATGTGAAACCATTTAAGAGGGATCTTTTCTAATACCAAATTTTTTAAAATGTCATTTGCATGACATTTTGAGGGTATTTACTCATTATGCTTTAAAATATTCTGTGATAACCAATATGGGGAAACATCTGAAAAAGAATGAATATATGTATTTGTAACTGAATCTCTGTGCTCTACACCTGAAAGTAACACAGCATTATAAATCTCCTATACTCCAATGTAAAATTAAAAATTAAATTAAAAAACTAAAAGTAAAGGCAGAGGTCTGAGATCACAGTGAGCACTGTCATTGTTTCTGCAATCTTGGGGTGAAATCAGTGAGTAAGTGGGGAGCCATGGTGAGCTTATATTCCTCCCCATCATGGAGGCTCCTTGGGGTCTGGTCTTTGCAGAGGGAGCTTTGGAAGAGGCAGAAGTCAAAGTCTTGCGACCCCTCAGGCAACACAAATTAACCGAGTCAGAAGCCAGGTGACAAGGATGACTGTATATTGGCTCATCAGCTACACAGCAATGAGCTCAGACTGGCGGTTAACTCCAGGAGCTAAGCCTAAGTAGATGCTATAAAGAGTATTAACCCAAGGCTCTTCATCCTGACATCACACATGGTACTGCGGAGAGATGGATAAAAAATTACCATGTTGTCCAATAGTTGCTTCACAACCTTTCTGTCTGGAATATAACAAGTCTGGTAATGCTTGTGTTACAGATGAGACACATCTGTATGAGGGAGCATAAGGGAAAAACATGGGAAGATCTACAAAGTACATGGCAGGTCTACAGACCTTTTGGTGCAGAATTTCTCAGTGATGTACTCTGACTTTTGAGGCAGTGAAACTCAAAAGCAGTGTTTCCTTCTCCTCTGAAATGCTGTGATTAGGACAACACAAAACTAGGGATCCATGTAATGTAAGTGATGACTTGAGATGATTTTTAAAATAATTGATACCACTTTCTACATTTTGAAAATTGCCTAATAAGAACAATAGACATAGAACAAAGAACATTGTATTTTATCTAAGAATAATAGGATAGAAAATAGCTTTATAGGTAACTGTTAAGGTCATATTGTTTAGCAGCCAATTAGTAGAAACAGATAGTAGAGAATTGCAACATCTTAAAATGTTTTAAATTCCTTTCAGTATAAATGCAGGTCTTTCATGAAATTATTTGAAAAGAAGTGGTAGAAAGAAATGATTTTTCTCACTGTGAGTTCTTTCCCAGCACAAGTCTATGCCTTTAAAATTATTTTCCAATACTAATCAGTAGTAGTTGTTGTTCTTTAATTTCCCAAGGAAAATAAAGCTGTTCCTCCAAGGATTCTTAGTGTCATGTGCACACAGCGTGAATGAGATCACCATGAACTTACACAGCATCTATAGAAGATCACTGAGAAATGGGACAAATCAATGCTAAAATAAAAAACTGAAGCAAAATTGAAAGAGACAATCTGATCCTAAGGAAAATATTTCCTTAATGAGTGTCAGACTATACTCCAAAATAAAATAAAGATTAAATTAGAAAATCTTAACTCATCTTATTTGCAATGCTAAATCATTTCATACCATCACCTTTTCTGCTTATCTGCTGATCATCTCAGGAATTTTCTTAGTTAGTGAAAAGAAAAAGGAAACCAAGTCATTTCTAGTACATTAGAGAATTCCATTTGTATTGATGTTACATTTGAATTATAAATTATGCATGGTACATGTCAGTTATGCTCTGTAATTTCCACTTAAAACTCAATAATCTTGTATAAGGAGATATTCTCAGGCTCATTTACTTTGATGGAATATGTAATCCATAAGGAAACAGACTCTCTTGTCTAAGCTATCTTCATGATGTAAAAGTTATATAATATTAATGTAATCAGACAATATAAAATACTTCTGGTTGTTTCTCATTTAAGTGCAGTAAATATTAGAGAGGTGGGAGGAAAAAATAGAAGTAAAAACTAACATTCATTGAAATCAAGATACATGTAGATCTTTATTTGCTGTTATCTCATTAAATTCTAGTAATAAAGCAGGAAGTGGTATTTTTAGTCAATTTTGAGATCATATGGGGCTTCCCTGGTGGCTCAGATAGTAAAGAATCTGCCTGAGAGTTCAGGAGACACAGGAGACATGGGTTCAATCCCTAGGTCAGGAAGATTCCCTAGAAAAGGAAATGGCAGTCCACTCCAGTATTCTTGCCTGGAGAATCCTGTGGACAGAGGAGCCTGGTGGGCTACAGTCCATAGGGTCGCAGAGTTGGACACAACTGAGCAACTGACACACAGGCTCCCCTCTCCATGAGATTATCCTGGCAAGAATACTGGAATGGACTGCCACTTCATCCTCCAGGGATCTTCCCAACCCAGGGATCGAACCTGTATCTCTTGTGTCTTCTTGCTGTGTCCTCACATGGCCTTTTCTTTATAAACACCCCAAAGGAATGCTCTCTGTTGTCTGTTCTCATGAGGGTGTGAGTCCTGTAGGATTTGGAAACTTATTTAACTCTAACTATCTCCCAAAGTTCCCAGCTCTTAAGTGGTCACACTGGAGGTTAGTGGGTATTCTGTACACTGGATCACAGCCATCCTACAGGGAACAGCGATCTTCTCATGGAGAGATACAGGGTTCCCAGATGTATTTTTCCTTTCTTTGTCTCTAATGCGTCTGCCAGCACTGCCATTTGTGGACATTCAGAATGCTTTACCTTCCAAGATGATATTCCAAGAAACACTGCTCTGACCGGGAAACTTGCTTCACAGGGAAAGAACGTGAAATGGCCCCTGCTGTTGAGTTCACTTGTCTTATTTTGAAACCCCATCACTCACAAGCTATGGCATGACGAATCTGGGAGGGAATCCTGGAAGGCTCTGACATGGCCCCACTTGAGAGATGGCATGTGGCAATTTGGATCCTCCAGGAAATGACTCTGAGAGAGAGTTTTGTAGCTAGCATGGATCAGAGAGCTGCTCTTTTTAGATATTTCAGCATCTGTTGTTTTCTTTAATTTTGCTGTTACCTGGAGACCCTCAAGCCCCATTCCTGCAGTTTTGATTCCATTTTATGGTTTAGGGCATTTTTGCCTTCTCTATTTTCTGATGCATAATTCAAAGGGTACAATAGGAACCTGGTGGTCTTTCATTGATTAAATTGTCTCCTTGCTCACCACTGGGGGCTTCCCCACTAGCTCAGAGGGCAAAGAATCTGCCTGCAATGTAGGAGACAGAAGACGCGGATTCAGTCCCAGGGTCAGGAAGATTGCCTGGAGAATGAAATGGCAACCCACTCCAGTATTCTTGTCTGAGAAATTCCATGGACAGAGGAGCCTGGTGGTCTACAGTCCATGGGGTCGCAAAGAGTCGGACATGATTGAGCAAATGAGCATGCACACTTCATTGACTTCAGCTCTGTTCAGAGGTTTTGCAACTATTTAGAATTGTTATTTTAACTGCCTTAGCAGTCAAACACATATATCCTCAATAAGAATTCTTCCTGGAAAATAAAATGTGCATTAGACAGATTATAGAGATATGGGGGCAAACAAAAAATAACACTGTTGTTGTAACCAAGCTAAGCGAGTATGTAAGATTCATCATCTTTCTTGCCATTGTTCACTTTTATTAAATGCATTGGGAGCCTCCCCAGGCATTCAACTTCTCCTGAAGAAGTTATTATTTCTTTATGCTAGTTGACACAAAATTGATCAAATCTGCTTGTAGAAATCTAAATGATATCTGTTATATCAGTGCGTTGGTCATGTTATTTTGAACCCATCTAAAGCATTTTTCCAGAACTAAAGTCTTATAAATGAAATTTGAAGAAGTAAACCTCTTGATATTTCCAACCAGTAAATATATCATGTTATCTTAAAAGAATGGGGTGAAAGCAATTAAGTCTAAAGTAGTTCACGTGGTTTTCTTTTACATATTTTTTCCATAAATTGATTTAATTATGTATATATATATGTACATACTTCCAAAGTGGCTATATTACATATTATATATATAATGTAACAAAATATATTCTGTAGTATATCATGCAAAAAAGTATTTGGGACTTTTTATTTGGTTCCATTGAGATACATGCTTTCTAACTGTGGTTCTGGAGGAGACTCTTGAGAATCCCTTGGATAGGAAGGAGATCAAACCAAGCAATCCTAAAGGAAATCAACCCTGAATATTCACTGTAAAGACTGATGCTGAAGCTGACCAATGCTTTGATCACTTGTCACAAAGAGACAACTCATTGGAAAAGACCCTGATGCTGGGAAAGATTGAGGTCAGGAGGAGAAGCAGATGACAGAGGATGAGATGGTTGGATGGCATCGTTGACTCAAGACATGAATTTGAGTAAGCTCTGGGAGATAGTGGAGGACAGGGGAGCCTGACATGCTGCAGTCCGTGGGGTCCCAAAGAGATGGACATGACTTAGCAACTAACCAACAATAACAACAGCAACATTGATTAACGTTAATTTTTATTAGCAAAAGAAACTATACAGAAGGCTAGACATTTAAGTTTAGAAGTGTTGATCCCCTTCATCAATATGAATTAACAGCACAACACAAATCACTAAACAGCATGCAATTTTTTGGTAATGAATTGTAATCATAAGTGATTTCCCAAAGAGTAAATTAAGTATTCATTAGAAAAAGTAATCACTACTAATTGCATTAATCATCTTAATTAAAAGGCAGAAAATACATCTTTATATGAATCTGGGATTACTTTAGTTTCAATCTTTGAAAAGTCTCAATTCTCTGGACTTTTATTTTATTTATTTATTTTTTTTGAGCTGTAACTCCTTTTATTTTCTCTGTTTAAAATCAAACAGAAAACAAGCATCATTTTGTTATACACGAACATTTCCAAAGTACATTGTTTGTACAAGAGAAGGACTAAGAAACAAAATGGTGTTTACAGAGATCAAACGTGGGTGGGTGCACGCGCCTCACACGGCCTTCCGATGGTACTCAGGGGGAGCCACTTCATAATCACTAGCACTAAACAAAGTTGCAGAGTTCTTTGCCAGGTATTTTAGGAAGTCGTGAAGATAATTCAGTAATAAAGCAAGGCTCTTCTCATCCAGAGGTGTATAGGCCAACATTGCTCCAATTCGTACAAACAGTCTCAGGAGATGTGGCGCCCCATACACCTGGGACATGGGTGCATCAGGGTGGTCCGCAAGGATCTCGGCATACTGCGGCCTCTCAAATTTGTAGAGCAGTTGAGTGCCCAGCATCACGTTGAAGTACTCCTTTATCCTGGCCACAACCTCATTGACTGCATACTCCTTATTATCCGTGTTTCCTCGAGATTTCTTATAATTTGCATAATCCTCTAGAATGGAATCCACATTCTTCTTTGCAGGAAGATAAAAAAGCTGTTTTTGCCGGGTAATTAAGTCCCAGTCATCTACAAGCCATGGTTTCAGTTCTTCAGGAATCTTGACTTTAACTTCAACTCTACTCATAAATGTTTCCTCATTTTCAACGGTAGGATCTACTCGAGCTCTTTTTTTGCGAGGAGGCTGAGGTGTCTCGCGGGTGCTGCCACCATCTCCATTTCCAGGTGTCTTCTGTTTGTTCTTTTTTGTTTTCACTTTAGTGTTTTTCTGCTGTAACCCAGCAGTCTTCTTTCCAGGGGCAGCCCCTCGCATCTTTCCCTCTGCATACTGCTCCTGATTGGCTTTTTGAAGTTCTCTTTGTTTCTGCAAATTGGTATCCACATACTTGAGTACTCTGCTTTCTGGAACCCATTCATCCCAATTTTTATTCCAACCACTGTAATGGATGAAGTATTTCACTTGTTTATCCTTTATGGCAACTTTTACACACTTTGCTTCATAAAGAAGAGGCCCATGAAAGCACAGCACTCCCTCACCCTCCTGGAATTTAGGCTTCGGGTCCTGCTTCAGCGCCATTTATAAAAGATTCACCGCCGCTGCCTCCTCCTTCTCCCACCACCCCTGACTACCGCCCCCTATTCTCTACCCCACCCAGCTCCGCGTCAGACGCGCCGTCAGGCACCGCCAACTCTACATCCTGGTCCCGATTTGCCAGCGTCCGCAGACCGCCCAGCACCACGACCCGTGCAACTGCCGCTACAGCCTCTCTGGACTTTTAAAACAATAAAAATAAAAAGTAAAATGAGCATATGAATGTTTATTTACTTCTCATTGCTGCAGTGTTTGAAGACAGTGAAGAGATTGTTCTTTCTGTGGTCTGTACTCATGTGAAGTTGTAGAGCCTAGAAAATTAACTCAGTGTTTCCAGAAAATAATGTAAAATCTTTTTCTGCCTCACACAGTAGTTTATAAGATTCATCTCTCATATTTTAACATTTAAATCTGTCCGGTGAGTGACATTCTAATTTCCTTAGCACAAGGTCATGACGTGGACCGTGATGGTTTCTGGGCTGCCAAACACCACCTACACGATCAGACATTGTTTCTGGATGTGTCTGGGAGGCTGTCTCCATGGGGGGCTGGCATCTGCATTGACGGACGAGTGAAGCAGATTGTCCCGCCCACTGAGGGCCTAAATAGAAGGAAAAGGTGCAGGCAAGGAGGCTGGGCTCTGACTGTGAACTGGGTATGGCTGTCCCCACTCTCCTGGCCCCAGGCCTTCAGATCCAGACTGGTGTCTACACTCTGGGCTCTCTCGCTCCCAGGGCTCAGAACCACACCACCAGCTCTCCTGGTCTCAGCTTGTGGACAGCAGCTCTTGGGCCTTCTCAGCCTCCAGAGTCCCGTCTGCTGGCACCTTATTGGCTCGGGATTAGCTCTCCAGTATGATTAGATTTAAAGACGGATGCTCCTTCCATTAATCAAGGGAGCTCTCAGATCTGAGCCAGTTTACAGACCCAGGACGTCTGGAATGCAAGAGCGGGGCTGGGCTCCCTGGAGAAAACTTACACAGTCCCTCTTTCTCCATCCTTCCCCAAAGGGACCTGTGACTTTTCACCAGGGAAACTGTCCTTGAAAGAAAATGATCAGGGACTACTGGACACTGGATATTCTTCTTTCCTTTTTTTCCTTCATGAGTTCATCTAATTTACTGAGTTCATTTGCCTTGCATTTTAAAATCAAGATGACATTCATATAAGATTATACTGGCCATTTTAAAGAGAACAACTCAATGACATTCAGTACATTCACAGTATTGCACAACCACCGCACACATCGAGTTCCAAAATGCTTGTATCACCATTTGCCCCTGAATCTCCCTGGGCTCACAAACACCTGTCGGCATTCTGTATGTATTTTGTACAAATGGAATCATGTGATTTTCTGTGTCTGCCCTGTTTCAGTTCTCAGTGTGATAATTTTGAGGTTTATCACATTGTAGCATGTTTAAATACCTCATTTTTATGGCTGATTAATGTTCCATTGTGTTCATACACTACAGTGTGTAATCCACTCATCCGCTGATGGATGAGTCATTTCCATTGGGTCATCTCCACCTTTTGGCTACTGTGAATAGAAGTGCTATGAATGTGCCTATACAGGTATTTGCTTGAGTACCAGTTTCATTTCTTTTGAATCTCTACCTAGTAGTGGATGGCTGGTTCATAGGGCAATTCTACATTTAATGTTTAGCAGTACCACCATCTGTTTCCACACGGCCTTCACCATCTAACATTCATACCTGGAACACCTTGAGTTTCAGTTTCTCCACCTCCTCCTCAGCACTGCTTATTCTGATTGCTCTGAGCTGGAGTAATCTTTCCATAGTAGGCCAACTGCTTGCAGCTCTCTATTTTGCCCTCTCCTCCAGCTTCCAGGCACCCAGTGGGGTCCTCGCCTGCCTTTTCTGATCATGTACCCAGGCCTGGGCATGCAGTCTGCACTCCTGCTTTCATTGGTGTATGTGATGGTTATTATGAGTCCTCATTCCTGTAGAAGCCTTTCGCTGATTCTCCTCCTCACATCTGGGTCTGTCTGACTGCTGAACCTGCTGTCCCCGCTGTCCCCACACCAGAAAGGCATAGGCAGTGGACATCTCCAGGTGTTTTGATGACACCAGAGCCACTCTCAGGGAAACAGCACCAGTCCCAGGCAGCAGGGAGGAAAAATGAGGTCAACATTTGTGCTTGTCCCTCAGGGAACTTCTGAAAAGTCAGAACATAAAATTTTAAGAGTGCATACTTTCACAGTATTTTTAAAACCAAGTCCACAGTAGCCTCTGAACTATGGAGCCACACTAGGAATGTGGGCCTCCATACCCATCGCTGAAGCCTCTCTTTTTCCGCTGACGGGAGAAAAGGGAGTGGTGGGCAGATGAATAGAAATATCACACTTTCTTACCAAAATTTACCTGTTCTTTTCATTATTAAACAGTTCTGTGGTTACTGGAAGTTTTAGATTAGTTTCTAGGGTTCCAGGAAATTGATTCTCCAATTCTCATTTCATATGAAAGTTTCTTTATTATGTTTAAACATTTATTCTTTGCTTTCAAGTTTTAAGCTTAATCCTGGCTAAATTGAACTCTTGTCATCCCGTGCCTCAAATCAGGCCTTTCATGGTCTTGCTCATTGCCAGAAACGTTACTTCTATCTTTGCTGTTTTATTTTTAGCTTGCCTTATTCTACTGGAATTGAGGCTTTACATGATCAAGCCATCTGTTTTGTTCATTTCTATGTGCCTTATTTCTAGAAAATATGATAGGCACTCAATGAAGGTGCGATGAATAGATGTCTCGTGATCTTTCCACATATTTCTACCTGAGTTCGTCAGTGTGAAAAAAGCTCTCCTATTTACATGGTAGCTTGTCTCCTTGCAATCCTTATTACAGTCAGCCTCATTCCACTACTGTTTACGTTTTTAGGAAATTGCAGTTCTGGTCTGTAAAGGTCTTGGGAATCAAGTTTTCCTTACCTACCAGTTTCTTGCCAGGAGCAGAATCTCAACTACTGTTCATCATTTTTCAATCTCCAGCTGAATTCTAGAGGAGCAAAGAGCAGTATTATCTGTGAAGAAACTATTGGCTCGCATCACATAAACATCCGGCTTGTCCTCTGAAAGGTGGGCGTCTACAGGTGGTCACCCCAGTCAGCACTAGTGTTCCCTCAGCACTGGGGTCGTTAGCGGCCATTAGCGGTCACTCCGCCTGCTTCCCTCCCCTCACACTTTAGAGGTCTGACAGAGCACTGTCACCTTTAGGAGTTCCTCTCAAAGACTCCAGCTACACTGCTTAGTTCCAACAATTACTTAAAATAGTCAGAGAGCTTAGTAAAACTGTTCAAACTTTAATTTCAGGGAGCTCAAATACCATGATCCTTTCCTTTTCTTTCTTTTTGTAGAGTTCTGCTCTTCAGAAACACCATAAAGTCCTTTTGATGGGCTTAGAATAAAACTTTTATATTGATCTTTAATCCTTTTTAGTTCTTTTGTATTTTTTGGTAGTATTTTAGTGGTAGACTGGTAATAAAAGGAGAACAACAGCAACTAGGACAAAACTATAGTTAGGAGATGACTGGAAACACACATTTAGAAACACATTTTCATCTATCATATTAGTACTAATGGGACAAAAATGTGAACAATCATTTGTAGTAAGGAAACCATCAACAAAGTTTGGTGTGCTAATACCCAGAATGAGATATTATGAGCCTTAAAATGATGTCTAAAAATATGGAGCTGTTCATCACATAATGTTAATTACAAAGGGATCAAAATCTAATACATTTCTGTGATACTTATTGTGTTCGAACAGTTTTCAACATAGTAAAATTCAAAGAAAATACATCAACAATTTTAATGTACTTCAAAGTCTGAGAATACAGATGGCACATATTTTTATCAATTTACCTCATTAAATCTTTCCAATCAACTATAATGTACATTTTTTGTTGCTTTCATTCTTTAAGAAAAAATACCCAACAGAGAAAATATGTGTAGGTACATGCATGCATTATCAATTTAATTTAGGTAATTCTGCATTAAAACTTGAAAGGTTTGTAGGAGCCCTGTTATGCATTCATGGTTCTAGGGAGTCTTTTCTGAGCGTGTGGAGGGCATCAGTTCCTATGCTGTATACTCACAGACCTGCAAGTCCTTCTCCCCACGTAAGACTGGGCACAGTCTCTGGTCTGCTTCCCTCAGGCTGTCAGGCTCTGAGTCCAGGGGTGCGCCAGTAATACCTGTACTCCCAGCCCAGCATTATGATGGTACAGACAGCAGTTCCTTACATGCTTTTTGAATGAACATATGAAGTGGTACTTTTAGAGCTCAAAAGTCCATGGAGCTCAGCTTAATAACTAACTTTAGCTGTTCATGGGGTAGGAGAGGTTTTGGTCTTTAATGATTGTCAGATAGTGCTGGTTGGGGAAAAATTTCTCTGGCTTTTATCATGACTAACAAGCCACTCTACTTACCCTGCTGTAACTCAGACTTTTCACATATTGCTGGACATGTGACTTGGTGTCTTCATGGCAAGGCATTTTGTTATTCTCCTGCTCAGTGCATACATATTCAAATACATGTTCATGTATTTCAGCACATACCAGATCTACCTCAGAGCAGGTAAATGAGCTGATAAAGTATCATTAATTAAAAAGTCACTACTTACTTATGGATCTAAAGAGAAGAGCAGTCTCCTAAGAGGGTTTGTCAGTAGACAATTTAAATAAACGAGATCTCATCAAATTATTGTTCATGACTTGGTAAACTTACCTGTGTGAATCATTCAGGCAATCTATAATAATGGTGTTTTTTTATCTCTTAGAAATAGCATTACTATCGGTCAGTCATTAATAGCTTAGCTTTGAGAATTCTAGGTAACCAGTTTTAACTGCCTATGGTTTTCAGACAAACAATATGTACTTCTACAGTCACCATATGATCTCTGTCATAATAAAGTTATTGTTGAATGTCATTGTTGTTGTCTTCTATTGCTAATATAAAGTGATATCCCCAGGTAGAACATTGGTAAATATTTCATACCAGAATATGAAAATAAGATGAGATGTTTCAAGGGCAAAACTTAATTCATTACCTGTCAAGAATAAATTTAACAACTTGAAAAATGTTCATGACATTTCCTGACTACTATGTGAACATTCATTTATTTGTGAATTATTGAACTCACATTTTAAAACACTATTCCCAAAACTAGAACAAAAGATATCTGCCCTAATAAAACCTCAAACTTTATAAATGACAATTTGATACAGTGCGAAGAAAGACATTTTAATGACATGAATATGAGTCACTGACTTGAGAAAATGAATAAATTCTCCTAAAATATTACTTTTATTCAATTGACAATATAAAGCTAAATGATGAACTTGATACATAGAACATGAATACTCCTGTATGAACTTACATTGTTTTAGTAAGCAGTATCAAGACTTTACAATTAAGCGAATTTAATAAACACTCAAAGTGCCAACGTCATTAACAAGTGCTGATGGGAGCTATGTTTCAGACAGAGTACTCCTAGAAAAATCTTCTAAAAGACTAATATTATCTCCTGATTCATTGTTAAAAATGGTTTAATGATGAGATGGGTAAAGAAGAATCTCCTTCCTATATCCACATGTTTGTGGTTGGAAGTAACTAGTTATTCAATGATCTCATTGTAAGAAATGGAGGCTGTGGGCATCCGCTAATTTGATGGCAGAGAAAGAAAGGGAAGAAAGAAACAGAACATACCTGAGTCCTATCTTTTGGGGTAGATGAAGGATCCAGGAAGAGGACTAAGAAACTTAACTGATGCATTCTGCGGGGAAAGAGGTGATCCGGGATCTTTAAGTCCATGGAATTCAGCTTAGTACTTAAATAACTTATACTTTAGCCATTCTTGGAAAAGGGGAAGGTTTAGTCTTTAATGATTGTCAGATAGCTCTGGGCAAGGGGGAAAACATCCTCTGGCTGCTTGAAATGGCTGAAAACATGTAGTAAAGAGACGCCTGCTCAATCTTCTGATTAAAATCATCCTCAATCCCTGAGCCCAAGAACAGACCGTGAAGTGATAATGATCTCCCTACTTGCTTTGAGAGAACAAATAAAGCTGGTCGACAGCTCCATTTTATTTACTGCTTCCTCTGACCTTTAAAGAGTAAAAACATCGTCTGAATCTTTGAGGACAAAGTGAATGCGTATTCTGATTTTCACTGTTTACAGGGTTTGGAAGGTAGACTGCCAAACAGTGATCTTTCAGGACAGAAGCCTTAAGATTTGTAAGCTCTTTCTATTACACTCTAGGCAAACAGAGATGAGCTGGAGTTCAGGAACTTGAACTCTGGAACCTGTAAGTAAAGCCGAACTGTGGAGAAGGCTGCGTGCAGCACCGAATGCCCAAGGAGGGTGTCCTTGTGCTTTATCTCCATCGTTGGTGATGCATGGGGGCCAGGGTGAGTGATGGGAGAACACCCCTCAGCACAGAACAGCACACCTGTGCCAGTCCTCAAAGCCAGGAGCCAGCACAGGGCTTATGCGGGGACTGAAGAGAACCAGAAGGAAGACAAAAGGTGGACCTGAGGAAGCTCTTCTCATAAATAAAGCTAAAGTAATAACACAGCATATTACAAAGGAAAGTAGTCCTGCCTTGGCAGTATTATGAACGAAAGAGCTCACTAATGTGTCAGGGAAATCAGCCTGAAAAGGGACTAAATCTAAGCAAATCCAACGGCTTCAGAGAGTGCTGAGTGAGAAGAGATTTTAATTGGAGACATTTGGTTTTAGAAATTTGGATTTCATGACTGAAGTCAGCAGAAAAATATTCTTGGATATGGAAAGACTCTGAATACGCACGTCCTGTTTTAAGAGTTTTTGGAAAACGTATCCCTGATGGTCTTAAGATGAAGCTGAAGGGATGATTCAGGAGTTTTCAGTGACATGAAAAAGCGGGCAGTGATGATGGTGAAATGGGATTTGGGGCCCCAGCTGGATTTAGGGGTGATATCCCTGCCCCCTGATCAGCAGATTGTCCCCCTCACTCCATGCTGGTCCCCCCCACCCCTTGCTGGTCCCCACGTGTCCAGGAAACACTGCCCATCTACACAGAGGCTCCTCTTATATGAGGTCCTCCGTCCTCACGTCTGGGTGAGCCTCAGACTTCTAACGCCTGTATTTCTGAGAGGCAGGATCCCTCGGGGTCAGGAGAGGGCAGGTGAGGGGAACGGTCCCCAGGGAACTAGGGTAGCTCTTATCTTTGTTCTGTCCATGTTTCACTGGGAGTGAATGTGTGTGTCTTTGGGGGTTCTTCACACTCATTGAGTGGGAAATTCATGGAAGGAAAAGGAGAAGAGAAGGATCTCTTAGAAATCCAGAGGGGAATTCTCACCCCCTTTGGTGTTCTTTTCACCTTATTATTCTCTCCTTCCACCTCACAGGTGGGAGGAGGGTTAGAACCTAAGACCCGACCTTACCTTGACATTCCCTCCCCAAACTACCTTTCCCTTCACGTCCTCCAGATAGAAGCTTCAATACCCCTCATCTTCCTGTCCATCAGGGGCCTCCCTCCCTGTCTCCCCGTGTCATCCCAGTTGACTCCTCCCCGGGAGATGCAGAGACACACCAGCTCCTCCTTGAGAGGATTCCAAGATTGAGCCCCAGGAGTGCTTGTGCAGCATCACCGTAGTCCCCAGGTGGCTGTCGCTGATTCTATTGGTTTTGTCGAGGTAGCCTTCATGTTATCAGAAGATGATGCCTGTGATGACTTCCTGGTGAGGCACCATGTTGATGACTGTATAAGAAATGTTAACTACATTTTTCTCTTTTTTGGTTCACTATGAGATTTTATTAAGAAAAAAATATTGCGTTATTTCACATGGGATTTCAAGTGGTGCTGCGCTGTGGTCAGGTACTCAGTCATGTCCAACTCTTTGTGACTCCATGGACTATAGCCTGCTAGGCTCCTCTGTCCATGGCATTCTCCAGGCAAGAATACTGGAGTGGGCTGCCATTTCCTCCTCCAGGGAACCAGGGATCAAACTCGAAACTCCTGGGGATTTCAAGCACAATCAAGTAAATAATGTGTTTTCTCCTTGGCCATGTTTGTATGTATTACATTAATGAATCTTGTCTGTGCAATTGATCTTTGTTTTCTGAGAACAAAGCCACTCTGTCAGGATATGCTTTATCTTCATGAAATGTCATTCTACTTGTTTATATTTTATTTACCATTTTGGTCTGTATACCAATGTGTAATAGTTTGCAGTTTATTTTTGTTTTCTTTGTCAGCATAGCATTAAACTTGGTGGCTATTGATCATGACATCATAAAAGGCATATTTTCTTTAGGGTAGAAGAGAGATATGTAGGTTGATTGAGTGTGCATGCATGCTAAGTTGCTTCAGTCATGTCTAGCTCTTTGTGACCCCATGGGCTATAGCCCACCAGGCTCCTCTGTCCAGGAGATTCTCCATGCAAGAACACTGGAGTGGGCTACCATGCCCTCCTCTAGGGAATCTTCCCAACCCAGGGATTGAACCTGTGTCTCCTAAGACCCCTGCATTGCATGTGGATTCTTTATTGCTAAGCCAATGGGGAAGCCCTGATAGGGTATAGAGTAGTTCAAATTTCAAATAAATAATACATGTGAAATTTCAAAAACATTTAAGGGATTTATTAACAACTGCAAAATAATGAAAGTGGAATATTTTCTGGTTCAGTTTTTAGAGAATCTCAAAGCATAAGAAGACAGTTTATGGCTGGCTTGTTCTGTAAGAGATGGAACTTGGAATAGATTTAAAAAGTGGCATCATTGGGTTTATTAAGTCCAAACATTTGTGTGATTTCTTTTTTTTTTTATTGTTTTTGCCATACAATGCCATGATATCACCATGGGTTTGCATATGCTCCCCTTCCAGAACCCCCCTCCCTCCTCCCTCCCTCCTCCCTCCCCCCGGGGAAATCTCAATGCACCAGCCCCGAGCATCAATCCTGGGCTGGCGATTGATTAGACATATGATAATTAACATGTTTCAATGCCATTCTCCCACATCATCCCACCCTTACCCTCATCCACAGAGTCCACGAGTCTATTCTATGCATCTGCGTTCCTTTTGCTGTCTCGCATGTTGGGTTCTCATTACTGTCTTTCTAAATTCCATATATATGCGATGATTTCTAGCCATCAGAATTAGAAAGCATTTAGTTGTTTCTTTCTACTCTTGTGTTCATTCATTTTGTTTTTATTAAAATTCAAACTGTATCCTTGCAATTTTATTCTAGTCTTGAAAGTATAAGAGGGTAGGGAAAACACAACTAGAAAGCTAAAGGCTTAAGATTAGAAAATATATAAATAATCATTAAAACTGGAGAATATGCATGTGTATCTATGTCTATCCATCTATTTCTATCATTTATCTAGACATTCATTTTTTCTTCCTTCAAGTTTTATTAGTCTGTTTCCATATGTCTCACCACCATTACAGGCACTAACTGTATAATTTAAACTGCACATTATAGAGTATACATGCTCAGTCATGTCCAACCTTTTGTGATCTCATAGGCTGTAGCCCGCCAGGCTCCTCAGTCCATGGATTTTCCAGGCAAGAATACTGGAGTGGGTTGCCATTCCCTTCTCCAGGGGATCTTCCCAACCCAGGGAACGAATCCCCTGCATTAGCAGGTGGATTCTTTACCACTGAGCCACCATGTGTGATTTCACCAGTGGCTAGTTCCTTGACTCCTTGGAATTAAATTCTATTGGAGGAAATGAAAAAAAAAAAACCACAAATTGTATGTTTTAAAATAATGTCAGCTTCACAGAAGGAAAAAAAAATTGCAGGTTGAGGGTGAAAAAAATCAGATGAAAGAAGGTTGCCCTGGAGATTCAGACGTCTGCAGGTGTATTGATGGTGTGACATGTGAGAAGGAGTTGAGGGACTGGACCCAGTCAGCCATGAGCATGTCTTGAGAAGATGCTCCATCATATTCAAGGGTCTGTTTTTGCCTCCACGTTCTCCCTTGGGGCCTCCTGCTTCCACCTGAGGTGTTGATGCTCAGGCCACTTGAGTTGATGGACTAACTCACTGTCTTCTCTCTGAAGACCTTCCTCTGCAGTCAGAGCTGGGGATGAATATCCAATTCTGCACGGGCACACCATGGCTGGGTCCCAGCTCCCAGGCTTGCTACCAGTCCCTTTCTTGCTCCCAGGGTAGGGGTGTAGTCACTCACCTTCAGGCTGGGCTCCTGCAAAGACCTGGCCATTCAGCCAAAGCTGCTGACAGAGCAGATGTGGGTGCAGGGCCCCAAGGGAGGTCTGCACCCTCCCTCTTACCTGCTTTGTGGACAAAACTGAGCAGGCAGTACAGGTGACCCACTTGGGCCCCCATCACAACAGAACAAGGTGCTGGCACCCCTGCAGTCCTATCACCCCAGCCTGTGGGTCACTGGGGACAGACCCCAGGTTTTCATGTGAGTCTCAGAGCAGCCCTGGAATTCTCTCACCGAGGGAAGAAATAAACCTTTACTGTGTTGGACGCTTTATCCAGGTGTTCGGCCAAAAGCCATCTCACACACACAGAGCTTCATTTCACTGATGTGATTGACTGCTCACCTTCTCCTGTGTGTTTTCAGCATCTGATGAGGAGCTGATGAGTGTTTATCTTTGTGCACCCATAACTATGTTTGCTGAGTGGATAAAGCCAATATTTTCCCTTTGGCACATTTTCTTATTCTAACTCTTCCTGTCAAATCAAGTTGCTCTCTTTCAGCAAAACTTATCTCAAGACTTCCATCCTGCCTGGAGCTCTTCCTGTCTAGCCTGCCCAGCATAATCACAGTGTGAATTCATGTATCCCAATAATGCTTCATTCATAACACTTACAGATGGCTTTTAAATACCTGTATCTTTTGTAGGAAGCTTGGAGTTGCCGAGGTGTACTGCTGTGTTCCCAGCCCAGCTCCACAGATTGTGGAAGGAGACCAAGAGCATAGAAGAAGCAGCAGGGGCTGTTTGAAGAGGATGTAAGTCTTGTATTCATTCAACAGACATTAAATAAGGCAAATGCTGAACAAAACATGCATTTTCTGCTCTCAAAGGACATGCAGATATCAAGTATCTGGTCATAATTACAATAAGTTCTAGAAACAGGAAAGTTACTGTTTCCAGAGGTCTGAGGGGATTCCCACAGTTACTGTGCAGAGATGCTCCTGCACAAGAAAGAGACACAGAATCTAGGGACATAAACACAGGCAGCAGCTTCCCTGGTGGCTCAGTGATAATCTGCCTGCAGTGCAGGAGACACAGGTTCAATTCCTGGATCAGGAAGAGCCCCTGGAGGAGGGCACAGCAACCCACTCCAGTATTCTTGCCTGGAGAATCCCATGGACTGAGGAGCCTGGAGGGCTATGGTCCATGGGGTTGCAAAGATTTGAACACGACTGAGCGACTAGCACACACAAACACAGGCAGAGGACACCTGTATTCAGAGCTGTTTCACCCTCCATTCTTCTATGCTGGAGTCCATGTTTGCAATTTACCCCTCACAGCCATGGAAGCCAACTCTTTAAATTTTATATATATTTACATATATGTGCCTAACATAAGAATCTACCAAACTATTCTGCCAGAGCTACACAAGTTCCCATTTGCTCCATAATCTTGCTAATATTTACTATCACCTTCTTACTTAATCTTAGCCATTCCAAGGTATTGCATTGTGTTTTCTATTTACATTTTCCCCACACTGAACATGTGCTCTCTGGACAGTCTATCTCTTTGTTTGTAAAGTGTCTGCTCTGGTTATTTGCTTTATCATTGTGCTTATTTTGTATTTTATGACCATTTCTTAAGATTTTATTTTACATTCCAAATGCAAGCTTTTGTCATATATATGTATTGTAAATATTTTCTTCTTAAACTGCTGCTTACCTTTTTATTTTTTTAACAGTGTCTTTTGATGCTCAGAAGATTCTAATTTGGTTGACATCTGATTTATTACTAATTTGATTTTTTAAAGTTATTTTATGTGTGTTTGTGCTCTTTATGAAGTATTCACCTGTGTTAATTTCACAAAGTTTTTCTCATATGTTCTATTGTAGGGACTTTGCCATTTTAACTCGCATGTTTGAAAGAACCCCTTTTAATTCAGTAATCTGGCAGAACTATTGCCTCCCAAATTTAGGAATGAAAATCTGTGTATTGGAGGTTCGGTGGTCACTGGACTTTGTGTTTGGGGGAAAAAAATTGGTAAATCATCCAATAAACTCAATCACAAAAGAATTTTAATATTTCTCAACTTCTTTTGAAATGATAATTGCAGACTTCAGGCTGAGTCATTTTAGCAAAGGAGATCTTTTAAGGCTTTTGGATTTCTCAGGGCTATTCATGATACCAATAGAGGGATAATCTTCAGAAAAAACTATATCAGTTCTCTTCAGTATCCCTTTCTCCAAAGCAAGGATCTATTTTACACTATTTGCAAGTCCTTGGGATACTATGGGTTGGCTGTGATGTTAAAGCCAGACTGGGGGCTAGACAGTAACCCCAGCTGGTAAACTCATAGGGGTCTGCTGCTAAGTCGCTTCAGTGGTGTCCAACTCTGTGCGACCCCACAGACGGGAGCCCACCAGTCTCCCCCATCCCTGGGATTCTCCAAGCAAGAATACTGAAGTGGTTTGCCATTTCCTTCTCCCATGCATGAAAGTGAAAAGTGAAAGTGAAGTCGCTCAGTCATGTCTGACTCTCAGAGACCCCATGGACTGCAGCTCACCAGGCTCCTCCATCCATGGGATTTTCCAGGCAAGATTATCAGAGTAGGGTGCCATTGCCTTCTCCCATAGGGGTCTAGCATTGCTTATTTGATTTGAGATCATAAAATCATATGGGCTTCCCAGGTGGCTCAGTGGTAAAGAATCTGCCTGCAATGCAGAAGAACACAGGTTTAACCCCTAGGTTGAGAGGATCCCATGGAGAAGGGCGTGGCAACCTACTCCAGTATTCTTGCCTGGAGAATCCCATGGACAGAGGAGCCTGGCAGGCTCAGTCCGTGGGGTCACAAAGAGTTGGAGACGAATGAGCACACAGCACACACACACACACACACACACACACACACACACACCCCACAGAATCATATCCTGATCTTTTTCAGGTTTAAGCACCAAATTTGAGAAGGTTTTTTATCTTTTATCTCTCTAGTTCTGCTCTGACACTTATCCGCCAACATCAAGAGTGCTGGACAGGCTCTATTATACCAGGAACATGGGTGCTTTTCCATCAGTGCCACCTACAGTTGCCACTCCATGCTACCATACTGCTTCTGCTCCTACATCAAGCCACACGGTAAAAAAAGCTTCCTTATTTCACCCCCTTGTTCATCTTTTCTCATTTTGCTCCTCAAGTGACATATTATAAATACAGCTTCAAGACTAATAGTTAAGGAGGATGTTTAAATCAAAACCTGTTATAATCAAAGCTCATTACTTCCCACAGAAGGGAGCAGTTGGCCATTAATGCAAGGTTTCTTTTAAAATTATGAGCAATTTTTCATGCATACACCTTCAGCTCTGATATGCACAGGCACTTGTATTTTTAAAATATTCACCTTAAAGTATGTCTTAAAGTATATCTTCCAAGGGGCTTTTTTGCATAGACGAAAACCATGAAGTACAGATTTCTCCTGCTGATTGAAATACACTTAGTGTGATCTCCTGCTGAATTTCTTCAAATCGCACACATCTCTCAGACGGGCCTGAGAACAATTATATTTTCAGTCACAAGCACTGCTTAGGGAGGGGAGTTGGGGAAAAGTCAGACCATCATTATAACTTTGTTCTGTGAATTTAGAAAAAGGTGACTCTGTGTTTGGTCTGCTATTGACATAGGTAGGGTCTCATTGCCTGATAGATTGAAGACTGTACACCTTGACTACCACAGATTACACTGTTTTGTTCCAAGCAATTTTAGGAACAGAAAGTTCTTTAATGTATATTTTCCACCTCTCTAAACTTCTGTGTTCATTGTGTGCGAACCGAGAGTCCATGGAGCGCAGAGAGCAGTGTGTGCTAAGGGGAGCAAGATGCAGTGTGTTAGATAGTAGTTTTTCACACCAGTTAGAGTGACAGTACACACTAGTGCTGCTCTGTGCACTCCCCATCTGGAATGCTGGAGTTTACAAAAACACCCAGCACTAGATTTTGATTGAGGTGAGAGGGTGTCCTTTCCAATGCTGCTGCTTATCAGCCCACTGTTTTCATTTGCCTGGAAAGGGGAATGTTTTGTTTTAGCAACTGGTAATTGAACAATAAAGCCATCACCTATTTGAAGGTAAAACATGATGTTTATTAATCAGGACTGTGTTCACAGCCCCTGGGTTCTCCCCAGGGAAGCGCCAGTCCTGGTACTTCACATCCAAGGATTAAGACATAGGGCTTCTGGAGGTTGGCTCCTCAACACCCTCAGACTGATCCTCAAGTCAAGCCCTTCTTCATAATCTCTTTTCGCTCCAGAGTGACTGGTTAATTAGGAATGAACAGCCAATTCAACACTATGAAGCAGCTTCTTGGTGTAAGATGTTGGGAAATTAATGTTTCCCAACTGCCTTGTTTCCTGCATTTCCAATGGATCTGATGATCACAACGTAGGATGAGGCCAGCACATCGGGAGGACAGAGTCAAAAGTGTGCAGAGGAGTGGGTTTGAACATCATTGAAGTGGTCATATTTCTAAACTTTCTGTTTGGAAAGTAATTAATGACCTTATGTTTTAAACCAAAATGAAATGGAAATTTATTTTACAGTCAAGGACATCCCACCTGAGAGATTACGTATTTTATAGCCACTAAATATTGTGAAAGTTTGAAAAAGTACTAAGCGGTTTTTGTTAAGGATTAAGGTTAGGGTCCAGAGATAGGACTTATTTCTCAATACATAAAATACAAGATGTGCAAAAAATTGAAGTATATAGCCTATGTGGGCTTTCCTCATAGCTCAGTTGGTAAAGAATCCGCTTGCAATGCAGGAGACCCCAGTTCAATTCCTGGGTCAGGAAGATACCCTGGAGAAGGGATAAGCTACCCGTTCCAGTATTCTTGGGTTTCCCTTATGGCTCAGCTGGTAAAGAAACTGCCTGCAATGTAGGAGGCCTGGGTTCAATACCTGGGTTGGGAAGATCTCCTGGAGAAGGGAAAGGCTACCCACTTGAGTATTCTGGCCTAGAGAATTCCATGGACTACAGTCCATGGGCTCGCAGAGTCAGACACGACTGAGCGCCTTTCACTTTCAACCTACAGGTGGAGTCTTATGTGTACCTCTAACATATATATGGCACTTGTGATTTTTTTTTAAATTCATGTGACTTAAATATATCTTCTGAAGAGTACTTTTGCATAAGAGAAAGCCATAAAATATAGACACTGTTGCGAACACACAGTTAGTACAGTCCCCTGCTGGATTTATGTAAATTCTGCAAATCTTTCAGAAGGATTCAAAAGGGATTGTGTTTTCAGCTGTGTTCACTTCCCTGACTAGAGGAGGGTTTGGGGAAATTTCAGATCATCATTATTCTTTCTGAGAATTAAAAAAAAAAAAAAGGTTATTCTGTGTTTGCCCTCCTGTTGACACAAGTGGAATCTCACCAGCTGGTTATATAACTTTTATGACATTTTCTCCAGCAACTCAGAGTTCGAATGCATAGGTTATAAAATGTCTACATCAATGGATAAAAACAAGCAAGTTTTTAAACATGTAAGTCTATAATGTAGTGACTTATTTATTCTGACTTAGTAGTGATGATTTTGAGGGCATTCCTGATGGCTCAGTGGTATAAAGAACTCGCCTGCAGTGCAGCAGATGCAGGTTTGATCACTGGGTCAGGGATATCTCTGGAGAAGGGTATGGCTACTCACTCCAGTATTCTTGCCTGGAGAATCCCATGGACTGGAGCCTGCCAGGCTCCAGTCCATGGGGTTGCAAAATGTTGAACTTGCCTAAGAGTACATGCGCGTGCGCTCACACACACACACACACACACACACACGAGTGGCTTACTCTGTCTCCATAGAGATGCTTCTGGTCTGCTCTGTTAAAGGCCATCTCCACGTGTTTCATCTCTGAGTGTCCTCACTGCTGCACTGGTAGCTGGGTAGGAGAGAGTGGGTGATGGTGTGTCCAGATCTGAGTTACAGACATCATCTGAGGATTACAATTGCATTTTACTGCTGCTGTCAGGGTACCTTAGGAATGATTTTCTGAACAAAAAAATGACATCCTTTTCTGTAAACATTTAAGCTTTTGGATCATTTGAATTTCCTGGTTATTAGAATATCATTTTCCTGTTAATTTCTGTAATGTGAATGTTAGTATTTATTCTCCTGTTATTGAATTAAACTTCAGAATTATGAATAACTTTAATGATAACATTGACGCTCAGGTTAGGGCAAAAAACACACTCATACAAATTTTGTCATCTCCTTGAAAAGAGGAAAAGAAAGCAAGACCTGGTAAGTGTCAAAATCCTTGACACTTTTCATTCCCTGTGGAGTCACTGACCTTCAAATTATAATTAGATTGTTCAATTTTAATTATAGACTTTCTTTTTCAAGGACTGTACCTTGATTTTTAAAGGTTTGCAAATCTACTTTGTATTTCCTCTAAATATTTTGTTTCATATAGGGTCCACATGAATATATAATCAATATATGCATGAAAAGTTGCTCAGTCATGTCTGACTCTTGTGATCTCCTTGTGACTGTAGCCCACAGACACTCCTTGATTCATGGGATTTTCCAGGCAAGAATACTGAAGTGGGTTGACATTTTCCTTCTCCAAGGGATCTTCCTGACACAGGGATTGAACCACCCCTCCTGTGTCTCGTGCATTGCAGGCAGATTCTTTACCCACTGAGCCATCCGGGAAGCCCCAAGCCAATATAGTCAGTGTGTTTATTACTCACACTCTGACTCCCCAGTTATCCCTCCACTGCCAATGCCAAAGCCCCCAGCTTGTACCAACTGTGTTGAGAGGAAGAGCAAAGTCAGGATGTTGCCTCAAGTCACACATAAAAATGCCACACTGCAAAATTAACACTCTACTCCACTTTTAAAACAACACAAATGTATATGTTCAAACACTCCATCATTTTCATCTCTTAAAAGCTGAATAGTTGGAAAGAATAGTATTGTAAAAGTTATATAAAGTGTATTAAAATCCCTCTCTTTAAAAAAGTTTAGATGTACAACAGCTGTTTTATTTTAAATGCAAATATACAAAAAGCGAGCTGTGCATTTCTGTTTATGATATGCTGATACGAAATATCTAACATGTTGGCTGTTGTTTTCTTATAGAACCAGATTGCCCAGTTAAAATCCTTTCCATAGGAAAAAGTCTGACATACGGATTTTCCCCCATAAAGTGAAGAAAACTGAAAATCATCTTGTGCTTCAGCACATAGAGGACGAGTTTAGCATCAGGGTGACCTGCTCACAGGTGTGTGCCTGTGGTGCCCGCTGCCCTGTGCTGAATTTCGCTAAGCCTAGGTGAGCACCCTACCTGAACGCTAATGACAGGAGCTGGTTAGACGTTCAATATCAATTACACTGAGTGTGTGAGTCCCACCTATCACCTCTCTGTTCTAATAGGTCTTTTCTTCTAGTATGTTCACAATTAATCCTGGTTCTGGAAATCTCATGCTTCCTCTTTTCAATTTTGTTTTCAGTAGACTTAGGGCTTCCCTTGTAGGCAGTGGTAACTCACTCCAGTCCTTTTGCCTGGCAAGTCCCACGGAGGAGCCTGGTAGGCTACAGTCCATGGGGTCTCGAAGAGTCAGACAAGACTGAGCAACTTCCCTTTCACTTTTCACTTGTATGCACTGGAGAAGGAAATGGCAGCCCACTTCAGTGTTCTTGCCTGGAGAATCCCAGGGACAGTGGAGCCTGGTGGGCTGCCGTCTATGGGGTCGCACAGAGTCGGACACGACTGAAGTGACTTAGCGGCAGCAGCAGTCCCTTGTAGCTCAGTTGGTAAAGAATCTTCCTGCAATGCAGTAGACTTAAACTCGAAGTGCTGTAAATATATGCAAACAATAAAATCTTGAAAGAAAAAAAATAAATTATCGAAGAATGTGTGGGACTTCCCTGGCAGGTTAAGATTTCACTTTCCAGGGCAGGGGTTCAGATTTGATCTCTGGTTGGGGAGCTAAGATCCCACATGCCTCATGGCCAAAAAACCAAAGCATAAAACAGAAGCAATGTTGTGACAAATTCCAAAAGGATTTAGCTTTTTATGTGGTGCATCTGATCTATCTAATGCATACTGATCAAAAGTTCCCAATGCATTTTTTTTTTTGCTAAATGGTTTATTTATTTATTTATTTATTTCTTATTATTGTTTTTGCCATACATTGTCATGATATCACCATGGGTTTACATATGCTTCCCCTCCGGGTCCCCCTCCCTCCTCCCTCCCCCCCGGGAAATCTCGCTGCACCAGTCC
>ML661885.1:0-160172 GCA_007570785.1 Antilocapra americana | reverse complement strand
TGGGGAGAGAGTGTTCTCCCCGTCCTATTCCTCCGCCATCTTAGTTTCCTCTACTTTCTTCAATTTAAGTCTGAATTTGGCAATAAGGAGTTCATGATCTGAGCCACAGTCAACTCCCAGTCTTGTTTTAGCTGACTGTATAGAGCTTTTCCATCTTTGACTTCAAAGAATATAATCAATCTGATTTCGGTGTTGACCATCTGGCGATGTCCACGTGCGGAATCTTCTCTTGTGTTGCTGGAAGAGGCTGTTTGCTATGATCAGTGCGTTCTCTTGGCAAAACTCTATTAGCCTTTGCCCTGCTTCATTCTGTACTCGAAGGCCAAATTTGGAGCCTGTTACTCCAGGTGTTTCTTGACTTCTTACTTTTGTATTCCAGTCCCCAATAATGAAAAAGGAATCCTTTTTGAGTGTTAGTTCTAGAAGGTCTTGTAGGTCTTCATAGAACCATTCCACTTCAGCTTCTTCACAAATACTGAAGTCAGGGCATAGACTTGGATTACCATGATATTGAATGGTTTGCCATGGAAGCGAACAGGGATTATTCTGTCATTTTTGAGATTGCATGCAAGTACTACTGGGAAATTAAAAACAGCTAAACAACAGCTGATAATCAAAGAGACAGGGCTATGGGAAATCTAAGACAACCACTTGGCTTTTCCCAGCTCCCTGATAGACTTCATTTTTATTTTATGGGTTAAAGCCTTCCCTGGCTACAGTGTTAATGTGCTCACAATGAGTTCTCCAAAAAGAAAAAAAATATTTTTCACTGAATGTTAAGTTCTAGTTTTGTTAATTAAGGTCTGTGCTTACTAAGAGTTACTTATGAAATAGTTCCATGTTATATTGCTAAAAGATTTAATTAAGTTACTAAAAAGGACACCCTAAGATTATTTCTAAAGCTTATCTCAGTAACCAATCTTTGGATAAAGGTCAGATGCTCCATTACATTCAACCAGGAGATGAACTCTTGGCTATAATCATTTAACTGAGACAGATGACCTGGGGTATACCAGGCTATACCCAATGAATGTTCTTGACTTAAATTCTTGCCTGTGACCTTACTAATAACTGCTAGCTGTATTATTTTCTATGCAGATTGTTTCAGAAGATTATTTCTTATGTTACCAAATGTGTAACTGAGCCTGTGATAAAATGCTGATATGCAGTTCCATATGAAATCAATAATTGTAATAATGTAACTCTAGATATGGGAAGAAGCAGCAAGAGGAAATATTTTCCTGGACCAAGAGGCTAGTAAGACAGGTATGGTCCAGAGACTTTTGCTACTTACAAGGCCTGGTCTAGTGACAACGCATTGAGTGTCCTATCAGTGGAATCTTTGTTAGACCTGGGAATGAGCCTTCCTAGCACCACAGGACACAGTGACCATGAAATACCCCCAAAACATGGTCAAATATGTGTCTATGAAGGGGCCATGCTGATTGAAAGTTGGCCCTTGCCAGCTGTCTCTACAAAGATTAAATCATTACCACTACAAAATGCTGAACTTCAAAACCCCTTGAAAGGAGTTCAGGGTAGACACAAAAAATAAGGCACTCTGTGCTCTGGGAAAAACCCAGAAAAACAGACCTTCAGATAGTCAGGTGTTTTCAGGTAAAGATTTATATGAGTCCAAATTTTTGCATCTTCTCATACCTCCAGTTCAGTTCAGCCACTCAGTCGTTGTCCGATTCCTTGTGGCCCCATGGACAGCAGCATGATAAATTTCCCTGTCCATCACCAACTCCTGGAGCTTACTCAAACTCATGTCCATTGAGTTGGTGTTGCCATCCAACCATCTCATCCTCTGTCATCCCCTTCTCCTCCTACCTTCAATCTTTCCCAGCATCAGGGTCTTTTCAAGTAAGTCAGTTCTTCGCATCAGGTGGCCAAAGTATTGGAGTTTCAGCTTCAGCATCAGTCCTTCAGGACTGATTTCCTTTAGGATGGACTGGCTGGATCTCCTTGCAGTCCAAGGGACTCTCAAGAGTCTTCTCCAACACCACAGTTCAAAAGCATCAACTCTTTGGTGTTCAGTTTTCCTTATAGTCCAACTCTCTCATCCATACATGACTACTGGAAAAACCATAGCTTTCACTAGATGGACCTTTAGGGAAACATTAATGTCATGAACCAATGTCTGGACTTAGTTCTCCTGGCTAGCCCCACAACAGATTTCCTACTTCTATTAATCTTTGGGCCATATATCTTTCTTGTTAAGTTTGTTTCTCCAAGTAGTAGTATGACAAAAATATCCCCCAGCCAACACCCAGACAATGCTGGAACAAGCTGCCTTATCATTCTGTGGACTGTCATCTCCCTCTGTGAATGCACCCCGAGGTCCTTAGGCTATTCTCCCTTTGAGATTTTATACAGCAGACCACCCCCTGTGATAGAAAATCTCAAGGGAGACCATTAACAACTAGCTGAGCTGGAGCTGTCCCAACACCTTCAGGTCCTGGTAAAAGTCTTCTGCTGTATCACCTGATAAACCTTAGAAAGGACACCCATTCCTCTGGGCAACTGGGTTCATCCCTATCAGCCAGGAGATGAGATATGGGTTAAAGATTGAAAAAAAAAAGAACTACTTCTACCAGTTTGAACAGGCCCTCATATAGTTGTCCTGGCAACCCCTACTGTTGATAAAGTTACAGGTGTCATCCCTTGGATCCACCACACCAGGGTCAAGAAGGCAGCAGCTTCCTGTGATGAGGACACCTGGAAAGCAGTTTGGGACCCCAAAAACCTCCTCAAAGTCTGGTTCCAAAGACAACAGCCCTCACCCATGAAGGACGCTGAGCCCTGCTCTGATCACTCTGGAAGCTGACTAGTCAATGCACGGCAGAAGCTTGAGGATTCTTCAGCCTTGCTCCAGTCACTCCAGCAGCTGGCTGGTCAACACATGGTGGAAGCTTAAGGATCCGGATATTGAAATAACGATATGGATTTTCATTGTCAACCCTGGCCTCTATCCCTAATCAGTATTATGGCTATACTCTTCGTTACAGAACCAACTAGACGCCCTGGCTGAAGTGGTTTTACAGAACAGGAGAGGGCTAGACCTACTGACAGCTGAAAAGAGGGGACTTGGCCTCTTCTTGAATGAAGAATGCTGCTTTTATGTAAACCAATCAGGAATAGTCAGAGACGTGGCCCAACAGCTAAGGGAACAAATCATAAAAAGGAGAGAGAAGCTAATTAATTCTTGGGGTAATTGGAACCATACCTGGATCTGGGCATCGTGGCTTCTCCCTTTAACAGGTCCTCTCTTCACGCTCTTTGTGGTACTCTTGTTTGGCCCGCATATTCTCAATGCAATTACCTGGTTCATAACCTCTTGGATTGAATCCATAAAGTTGCAAATAGTAATAGCTCAATATAGCCCCCTAAACGATGGGGAGCTCTGAATGTCCTACCAAAACATGAGATGCTGCTTTCTACAACAAGTCATAGAAGCATCAAGAGGGGGGAATGAAGAGGAAAAGTTAAAATTTTACATAACCTCCTGCTCGTTTGTTCTGCCTCTGTAACTCAGCTTGCTCCTTGCAAATCTGGATCACATAGGTCACATAGTCTCACAAGGTAGGGACTTACAATACTAGGAACTGGAGCTTCTTTCACTCACCCTTGTCCTGCTCTTTGCAATTGCCCAGCCCTTGCCAACCTGCTTAACCATGCCTGTCCATGTAAAGGTCAGGCATTCCCCTCCCTGTCTTGACTGCTGCTCCAGTGCATGCGAAACCCCTAGTTTAAACCAGCCTGTTAGCAGCTAGTGTTGCCCACTGTAGTCTGTCTATAAAAACTCTGTAACCCCTTTGTTTGGGGCTCAGAGCTTTGAGTGTTAACTCCTCTGGGCCCATTGGCATAATAAACCTGAGTTCTCCAACTCTTTGAGTGTGGTGTTTGGTTTCTCAATTACTGGTTTCTGCAACAGGATGAAAATATTACCACAATGCTATTTAATATAAGCTGCCATTGAAGGAGGAAACAGAACAGGCTCCATGTTGAAAGCAGGACTCCATCTTGGGCTGGACTGTGGACTTTGAGCTATATGCCCGGTATCTATGGAAACTACATACCAACTGGAAAACCAGACCTGCTGGATGGAAGAACCCCAGGGCTCGCATCTAGACTCTCTGTTGCCTAAGAGAATACCTTAATTATCTGTGTAACCAAATATAATCATAAATTCTATTATCCTTATTGGGGTATGACCGCAGGCCTATTATAATTGTCCACTGTTAACTAGCTAAGCTTAAGGCATAGGAATCACTGGTTAACTTTGATTGCATCTTTCTTTTCCTTTGTTCAGGCTAGTGTCAGAGAATTTGAGGAGGTGGGTTTGAGCATGTACACTTAGGGTATATAAAGTTTTCACAGAAACTGGTCAGGGTCCTTGGCTAAGAGGAGACTCTGCCTTGGGCCCGCCTGTGTAATAAACCGCACTCCACTATCTGCATTGTTCTTCTGAGTGAATTTGTTTCCCAGAACGCCTGGCTACAACACCATAGATCATAAGATCTGTGGCTATCTAAGGGACTACTAAGGAAAAAACATTGTAAAATAAATTACTTCATAATATTTTGTCATTTGTATTTTTTATCTTTTACTTAAGATTTTTAAAAATCTTTATATTTATTTAAGGGCTTCTCTGGTGGCTCAGGGATAAAGAACCTTCCTGCCAATGCAGGAGACTTGGCTTCGATCCCTGGGTCTGGAAGATCTCATGGAGTAGGAAATGGCAACCCACTCCAGTATTCTTGCCTGGGAAATTCCGAGGACAGAGGAGCCTGGTGGGCTACAGTCCATGAGGTTGCAAAGGGTCAGACACAACTGAAGCAACTTAGCACATAACGGTGAATGGTTTAATGTTTTCTTCCTAAATTTAGAGAATGAGCAGAGATATTTTCTGATCATTTCTGTCCAGCGATCCTGGAGAGCCAAATCAGTGTAAAGCAAAAAGGAGAATTGAGGATTACAGATTAGAAAGAAAGAGTTAGAAATGTCATTAGTTACAGATGAAATAATCAATGTAGAAGATACTAAGAAAACGGCAAAATAGCTATTAAAAGTAACAGTGAAATTTAGTGAGAACACAGGGTACAGGGTCGATACAAAAATCAATTCCTCCTCAGGTGTTAGCGAAAATGCATGCTGTAGTAACAACTTCAAAATCTCCTCCGTAAAGGCAACAAGAGCAAAAACACGGGCCCAAATGGTCAGAATCAACATTTTCAGGCTCTGGAAATTCACCCTAGATAAAGAAAGAGGCTGAATCTTAGTGAGATCAGCAATTTGTGTGGGTTTTGGTCCTGGTCAATTTCCATCTCCGGCCAGGCTTTGAAAACCAACAGCCCATCCTTGAAGGGTGGCAGACTTGGACAGCCCAGGTGATGTCTCCTTGTCACAGGATTATTCTGAGTTAATCACTTTGAGAAACTGCACAGGAGTGGCAGTTGCCCCTTTGTAAGGGAAATCTGCATTTATAAGAGAAATTTCCATTAGAAAGGGTGTCTGCGCTAGAGGGTGACATTTCACCCAGAGATTTTTCCCTTAAGGGCAACCTTTGTCCCTCAACATTGTCTTCTGTACACCCCCCTCCCTAAGCCCCCAAGTGTGGGTTTCCTCAGCTCAGGATGCTGTAAAGGCCTTCATCTTTGGCCACCTTTTGAACCTCACCTCTTTGTGGGACTTCCATGCATATGTAAGTAATTAAATCTGTTTTTCTTTTGAGAACGGGAATATTTCCTACTGTATCACTAAACAAGGGTGATAGGGTCCACATGGGGTCTCACTGATAAGATGGCTCGTTATATCAACCTTGGAAACAAAGAATAAATCACCGTGATCCTTGAGACCAACCAAATCGCCCAAATGGCATTCTGTTATCTCACCGCCACTTACCTTCTCAAAGCTGCGAGAACACCAGATTCCAGACCCTCAGCCATGTGATCATCCCTTCAGAGAGTTTTTCTCTGGTGTGGTATAAGATGGACTCTGTCAGAAAGGGAGAATGCTGGTTCTCCTTAGGAGCCAGTAACCCTTTCTTTTTCCTTGCCTGACTGCCCAGCTCGCTCTCTTTTTCTCTGCACTCCCCTTACAAAGGGAGTTATAGTCATCACTGATTCCAGCCACCCCTGTGAGCTGGTAAGCCCTAAGGGCACTCAGGAAGGAGAAGAGTACCTTTGACTTAACAGCTACTATGCTGTAAACAAACAAACAAAAAACACGGGATATTGACCTAGGAGAACTGAGATACATAGAAACGAATGATATCAGTGAACCCAAACTCTTGCATCTTCCCATACAAAGAAAAGCACTAAATTCTTTAACTTAGGATATCTGGTTTCCTTTCATTTCAGTTCAGTTGCTCAGTCGTATCCTACTCTCTGTGACCCCATGGACTGCAGCATGCCAGGCTACCCTGTCCATCACCAACTCCCGGAGCCTACTCAAACTCATGTCCACTGATCTGGTGATGTCATCCAACCATCTTATTCTCTGTCATGCCCTTCTTCTCCCGTCTTCAATATTTTCCAGCATCAGGGTTTTTTCAAATGAGTCAGCTCTTCACATCAAGTGGCCAAAGTATTGCAGTTTCAGCTTCAGCATTGGTCTTTCCAATGAATATTCATGATTGATTTCCTTTAGGATGGACTGGTTGGATCTCCTTGCAGTCCAAGGGACTCTCAGGAGTCTTCTCCAACACCACAGTTCAAAAGCATCAAATCTTTGGCGTTCAGTTTTCTTTATAGTCTAACTCTCACATCCATACATAACTACTGGAAAAACCATAGCTTTCATCAGACTGACCTTTGTTGGCAAAATAATGTCTCTGCTTTTTAATATACTGTCTCGGTTGGTCATAGATTTTCTTCCAAGGAGCAAGTGTCTTTTAATTTCATGGCTGCAGTGATTTTGGAGCCCCTCAAAATAAAGTCTGACACTGTTTCCATTGTTTCCCCATCAATTTGCCATAAGGGGATGGGACCAGATGCCATGATCTTAGTTTTCTGAATGTTGAGTTTTAAGCCAGCTTTTTCACTCTCCTCTTTCACTTTCACCAAGAGGCTCTTTAGTTCTTCACTTTCTGCCACAAGGGTGGTGTCATCTGCATATTTGAGATTATTGATATTTCTCCCAGCAATCTTAATTCCAGCTTGTGCTTATCCCAGCATTTGGCATGATGTACTCTACATGTAAGTCAAATAAGCAGAATGACAAAATACAGCCTTAACATACTCCTTTCCTGATTTGGAACCATTCTGTTCCATGTACAGTTCCAACTATCGCTTCTTGACCTGCATACATATTTCTTAGGAGGCAGGTAAGGTGGTCTGGTATTCCCATCTCCAAGAATTTTCCACAGTTTGTTGTGATTCACACAGTCAAAGGCTTTGGCATAGTCAGTAAAGCAGAGGTAGATGTTTTTCTGGAACTCTCTTGCTTTTTCAATGGTCCATCGGATGGTGGCAATTTGATCTCTGGTTCCTCTGCCTTTTCTAAATCCAGCTTGAACATCACGATGTTTGTTGTTCACACACTGTTGAAGCCTGGCTTGGGAATTTTGAGCATTACTTTGGTTTCCTTTAATTCACAATAATGTTTTGATGTTCAGATTACCCACCCTTTGTTCCAAAATTCTGTATAACCTGGCTCCTCTCCTGGCCTCTTTGCACCAGTTCCCTCAGGGTTACTTGAGATGCTGCCTCCTAGGTTTGAAGTCCTAAGAATTCCCACCATATAAAACACAACTCTCAAATTTTAGGCTGTGACCATTTTTTAAGTTGACAGTCTTTTTAACCTATCTTGTGTCAATTTAATTCTTAGGCCAGCCACATGACCTAGAACTGTAGAAGGGAATATTTGTATTTCCCAACAGCTCCAGGGTAAAAACCATAGCTTGGCAGCCACCTGAGGAGTCAGGAAGTCTGGAGCCCTTTAAAACCCTCCTCGGGTGACTCCGATCCTCTGGCCTGCCAAGGTCTCCTTGACCTCAGGTGCAAGGGTGTCTTTGTCTTAACTGACTGGAAACACACTCACTCAAGTCTAGTAAAAAGTGTTTTCCCTGAAAACAATTACAAGTGTTGTATTAAAAAAACATAACTCCAAGGGTATTTTTCATAATATCGTTTGTAATAGGAAAACACTAGAACCAATATGGTGGCACTAGTGGTAAAGAACCTTCTTGTCAATGCAGGATACTTAAGAGACACCGGTAGCATGGATTTGACCCCTGGATTGGGAAGATCCCCTGGAGGAGCACCTGGCAACCATTCAGGTATTCTTGCATGAAGAAACCCAGGAACAAAGGAGCCTTGAGGGCTAGAGTCCATAGGTTTGCAAACAGTCAGATGGGACTGAAGTGACTTAGCAGGAATAGAACCAACACAAACATTATCAATAGAGAAATGCTGCTGCTGCTAAGTCACTCAGTTGTGTCCGACTCTGTGCGACCCCATAGACGGCAGCCCACCAGGTTCCCCTGTCCCTGGGATTCTCCAGGCAAGAACACTGGAGTGGGTTGTCATTTCCTTCTCTAATGCATGAAAGTGAAAAGTGAAACTGAAGTTGCCCAGTCGTGTTTGACTCCCAGCGACCCCATGGACTGCAGCCTACCAGGCTCCTCTGTCCATGGAATCCTCCAGGCAAGAGTACTGGAGTGGGGTGCCATTGCCTTCTCCCAATTGAGAACTACTATGTGTGATTAATCTACAATAGGGCCTTTAGCATGATATTGACTAAAATGTCACAATTAATTTTTAAAATATATTTATGTTAAAAAAGTCCAGAGGAGGATTTATGGTATTACTGTTTAAAATAAGATATATATCTGTTTGTATATTTATTAATATATGAAGTATACATATGTATGTACATATAAGGGCCAACAGTGGCAATCACTAGGTGGGTGAACTGGACGATATTCTTAAGGATCATTGTCATTTGGGGAAAATGTATTCAGTATTAAAATACTTTATATTTAAAAAATCAAATGAAAAGGTTGTTTTTGTAATATAAATGAAAATGTTGGTCACTCAGTTTGTGTCCCCATGGACTATAGCTTGCTGGGCTCTTCTGTCCATGGGATTTCCTGGGCAAGAGTACTGGAGTGGGTTGCCCATCTCCACATGATCTTCCTGACCCAGGGCTGGATTGAACCTTCATTCCTGCATGGCAGGCAGATTCTTTACCATCTGAGCTACCAGGGAAGCCCAATATATATAATGTAATACAAAACAGTGAATTAAAGTTTGGCAAAATCTTGTTGGGTTATAAAATGCTTATAGTGGGAAATTTACAAGCGGGTCAGCAGGAAGACAGCAGTTTAGTGTGAGAAGAACGCCATCAGCTTGTGGAGAAGGTTCTGATGTCTAGATTTATCAGAAGTGAGCATAGATCTTAAAAGGAGAAGAAAATTCTTATAGAATGATTAGATATTTTTTATAAAGATTAGAGTAAAAATCTGTGTGTAATAAGATTTCTGAGCCCTGACATTTATTGAGGCCATTTAGTTGTCTTCAATACAACACCATTTTAACTGAATGAAAAAAAAAATGTGAGCATCTATTAAAGTTTACTGTAACTAGATTTAAATAAACATCTTGAAATAAGGACTTATTTAAGAGTCTACATTACACTGGATAAAGCATGTTATTGCAAGGGGATTTAGGGATTATAAAGATAAACTGCAAACCCAGTTTTGAACTTGTATTATTGCAGAAGAAAATACAGAGGAGGGGAAAATGAGAACGTGGAGAAATCGAACCTCACCTTTTGCACAGTCATGATTGTAAAATAGGAAATTTGACACATTTTAATTAATTGACAAAATAAACCCTAGATCTCAGGTCTAGGCAACCAGTAACCTACCTTGTGTCTCTAAAGATTTGCTTATCTGGACATTTTACAAAAATAGAATCATATATGACACGTCCCTCTGTGACCAGTTTCTTTCACTTGGCATGCTCTCAGAGTTCATCCATGTAGAGGCACACATCAGTACATCATTATTTTATTGCCAAATAATGTTCTCTGGTATAGACATGCCATATTTTGTTTATCATTTCATCATTCAGTAGACATTTCGGTTGCTTCCACTTTTTGGCTATCTGGAATAATATTGCTATAAATATTTCACACAGAGTTTTTCAAGGACTTAAGCTTTCATATCTTTTATTGGTACATTGTTGTTGTTTTTGTCTAGTTGCTGAGTCCTGTCCAATGCTTTACGATCCCATGGACTGTAGCCCACCAGGCTCCTCTGTCCATGGGATTCTCCAGGCAAGAATACTGAAGTGGGTTGCCATGCCATCTTCCAGGGGATCTTCCCAGCCCAGGAAGTGAACCTGCCTCTCCTGCATTACAGGTGGATTCTCAACTGTCTGAGCCACCATGGAAGCCCTTTGGTACTACCTAGCTGCTAAATTGCTGAAGTTGCTAATCCTGGAGCTGGTGTTGGTCAGAAGTTGTGCCTCAGTCCCTCCAGTCAGCTCCAGATGAGCTGAGGTGGGGACGGGAAGGACCCTGTGCTGAGCTGACTCCCGGGGAAGAACTCCCCTCCGACAAGCAGGACCTCAGTGCTTCTGGCTGTACAAAGCAGAAGGGAGCTTCTGACACCCTGGGCTGAGAGGATGAGAAAAGCCAGAGGCCATGCTCCTGGGGTCTCAGGTTCTAGGGCAGAGTTTCCGGACCATAGCTCAGGTGGGTGGGGGTTAGGGTGGTGGGTGTGGCTCAAACGTCAGAGACTGCCTTCCTCCTTAAACTGAATGGTTTTAACTGGATAATTATACACCTATGTGCTGTATGTGCTCAGGATAACTTCCTGAGACTGTAGTTATTTTTATAGTTTTCCTTAGTTAAATGGTTGATTTGCTGAGTCCTCCAGGCTCCTCACTCCAATGTTTAGGAAATCTCAACCCTCTGGGGCATGCTATTATATTAAACTGCAGCCTACACTCCACACCCTTTGGACTTACCATCTGTATCATGTTCTTCTGATTTAATGCGAAGAGGATGCTCATAATTCTGACAACTGTCTGTCTTCCTCTGCTTGGGGTCACCTCAGTCCTGTTTTGAGATTGAGCCCGGCACATCACTGGGCTCCATGCCCACTGTGGTCCACTCACCCTGCTCTGCATGAGGCTGAGGTCAGAGTGGAGGCCCCTTCTTGTAAAGCATCTCCCAACACTGGTGGTCCTCACTCCTGGCCCCACACAGAGGGTAGAGGCTCCCTTGTTCCCTGGGAAAGCTGAGACAAACATTATCAGGGATTTTGTAGACTCATTCTAGGACTTTGTCACTTTTAGTTATTTTTATGTTATTTACCAGAAAATTATGAAAAATTTGCCCAGAAACATCCATTTACTCTTTTTACATGGCAAAGAAGTTCATTGTTCTGCTCTGCCACACCTAGGTGGAGCTCTAGGTTGAAATAACTGATTTTTATATACGTTCACTTTCCCTCAGCTGATAAGGGCAACAGTTGTTAGGTAATAAGGGGATGTGTTAATGGAAAGCTTATTTAGAAAGTGAAATTGTATAATTTTAAATATTGCTTTTTAAAGCAATTTATCTCCCCTTCAATTACAAAGCAATAATTTTGTGCTTTCCTCATAAAAAAGACTTGATATTGCTTAAAAGTGAAAGTAGCTCAGTTGTGTCCAACTCTTTCCCACCGCATGGACTATACAGTCCATGGAATTCTTCAGGTCAGAATACTGGAGGGGGTAGCCTTTCCCTTCTCCAGGGGATCTTCCCAACCCAAGGATCGAACCCAGGTTTCCAGCATTGCAGGCAGATTCTTTAGTAGCTGAGCCACCAGGAAAGCCCCAAAATACTTGTAATTGAAGGAAAATAAGATAAAAATTATCTGAAGTTTTCTTAAATCCTGCTGTAATGTATATTTTGGGGACAATGATTTTTCCTATAAGTTACTTATCATTGGAGATTATAATGTAGTCACTGATTGAACCACAGGAAAAAAAATTGCTGTTGCTGTTCCATTGCTAAGTCATGTTTGACTCTTTGTGACCCTGTGGTTTGTAGAACACCAGGCTTCCCTGTCCTTCACTATATTTAAGAGTTTGCTCAGACTCATGTCCAGTGAGCTGGTGATGCCATCCAACCATCTCATCCTCTACCGTCCCCTTCTCCTCCTGCCCTCAATCTTTCCCAGCATCGGGGTCTTTTCCAATGAGTCAGGTCTTCGCATCAGGTGGCCAAAGAATTGGAGCTTAAGCTTCAGCATCAGTCTTTCCAATAAATATTCAGGACTGATTTCCTTTAGGATGGACTGGTTGGATCTCCTTTCAGTCCAAGGGACTCTTAAGAGTTTTCCAATACCACAATTCAAAAGCATTTATTCTTCAGCACTCAGCCAACTCTCACACCCACACAAGACTGCTGGAAAAACCACAGCTTTGATTATACGGACCTTTGTTGGCAAAGCGAAAAAAATAGAAGCACTAAAATAAACTACCAGTATATACATTCAGCAAAGTAAACCCAAACTTGTTACATCCTACAGATAGCTAATTCTGCCTTCAACAGCCTTGACATGGAAACAGTGTGATAGATATGAACAATTTAATGAATAGTAACACACGGCTCTCACCTTCAGAAATTTCATATTCTGAAAGGGCAGAGAGAAACACATAGTGAAACTTGTCATTAGAGATTCTAAGAATGTGATAACGTGAGCGCATCTTCACTTTCACTAGTTGTAGCTCCAGTCTCTGCTGCTCCCACATCTAGGACACTCGATGGCCACAGTGATTGTGTGTGAGCAAAGTTAAGTCTCCTAAGGACCCCAGGCGACCCCACGGCCCTCCAGAGGTAGGACCATCCTGGAAGTGGACACTGTGATGGGGCTTCCCAACCCCCAGAAGCCTAGGTGACAATGAACGAGTTACTGAGTGCATGGAGACCAGAGAGAATGGCTTAGCAAGCCTAATGGGGGTATATAATCTGGGAGGAAGCTGATTTGTGGAAGTAGTGAAGAGGTACTTCTCAGGACTTCTACTTTGGGAAGCCAGCTGAGTCTGGGAATGCATCATCGTGATCCTTGAAGAGGCCAACTAATTCTCAGGGGCTGTTCCCAGCTAAATATGAAAGATTCTGGCAGGTTGTTCCTGGGAGAGTCTCAGTTAATGGGAAACTGGCCTGAGGACTGGCAATGGCCTCATCAAACATTCTTACACCTGCACTGTAGTCTAGACACCACCCATCCAGATGGGCATCACTGAGGTTAGCTGTACCCTCCTCTGGTTGGTTCGCCATTTGCCCAGGAGCATCTCCCCTGATCACCCTCCTCACACACAGCATCTCATCTTGGAATCTGCTTCTCAGGTACGACGATCAACACAAGATTCTTTATCCTCACTCCCACTTTAGGCTGATGTGGCCCTGGAATAACTGACTCCCACTGCTGGGGGCAAACAAAATAGGAAACTGACCACCTGCATATCTGAGGACACCTGGAAACCAGTCAGAAGACCAAACAGGACAGATGTCCACAAAAGGCAATAGAGCTTCCTGAAAGGATGTATCTTGAATGATAAATTTAAAACTTCACTACATAATGAAAGTTCCTAAGATCTAAGCATTCTTTTTTTTTTAAATTATGTGTGTGTTTAGTGGCTAAGTCATGCTGACTCTTTGTGACCCCATGGACTATAGGCTGCTAGGCTCCTCTGTCCATGGGATTTCCCAGGCAAGAATACTACAGTGGGTATTCATTTCCCCCTCCAAGCGATCTTCTCAATCCAGGTCTCTTGTGTTGCCTGATTTGGTGGGTGGATTCTTTACCACTTGAGCCATTTGGGAAGCCCTTTTTAAATTATAATGGACTTAAAATTTAGTATGTCAAGTTCAGTAGATATGGTTTATTCAACGGTTACTATTCTCATGCAAATTAATGTTCTGGAAGATCAAAAGTAAGACATATTTCTAAGCCCAGGGCAAAACCAAAAGAAAAAAAGTGAAGATAAGATAATAAATTCAGAATATCTTATATATGCATAATTAGATATCCAGAGTTGTAAAAGGAGTTGACAGAGGAGGAAATACTTACATCAATAAAATACAATCTTCCTGAGCTAACGAAGGATATACAATTTCGGATTTAAAGAGTCCAGGCCTTGGGGTAGATTGATTGGAAGAGAAATACACAGTAGTATACCATGGACAATTCCTAAATGTCCCTAGATTTCTAAATTTCAAAGAGAAGGATAAAATTATACAGATAATCTTAGAACATATTATCTATTAAGGAAATAAATTAGACTTGTATCAGTGTTCTCATCGGAAATGTTGAAATGACATTACTGGAATATTAACAATAAAGGACTGAAATTAATAAAATGACATGCACAAGCAAGATATCTTCCCTGTTGGAATAATGAAATATTGGCAGATATGCAGGAATTCAGACTGTATATCATCCATGTAACATGTAAGACAACTTTTATTGAATCCTGTGTAACTATGACATGGCTAGGATTTCTTGTGCATCATTTCATTTTGTGTTTACAATCCTGTGAGATCAATGGATTTATTGTTTTTATATGAAGATCAATGACTCAAACAGGTTAACAAATATGGGCAAAGCACAGAACTGGCATGCTATGTTTGGATGAAAATTAAGTGGTTCTGATCTATTTACTTTTCAAAAAAGTAGTTTTTTTTTTTTTTCCAGATAGCTGTCATGGGAACTGAAAGTGTTAGTTTTATATTTATTGTACTATTTTTTGCTAAGATTAGGAAAAAAATGTAAGAAAGAGAGACTCCTGATAACCTGATAGCCTCTAGCAGATTGCAGTTTGCAAAAATCTATTTCTAATTATAAGATTTGTATATGTGTGTGCATCTTTAATATGCATATTTAAGGTCATTATGCAAAGTAAATGCCTAAACTGGCAGCATTGCAAGTTTATTGTGTTTATACTCATGTCTTTATTTTTGTCAAGTTGCTGGTACTCTTTATGTAAAAAGGGGCTTCCCTGGTGGCTCAGATGGTAAAGAATCTGCCTGCAATGCAGGAGACCTGGGTTGAATCCTTAGGTTGGAAAGATCCCCTGGAGGAGGGAATGGCTACCCACTCCAGTACTCTTGCCTGGAGAATGCCACGGACAGAGGAGCCTGGTGGGCTACAGTCCATGGGATCACAAAGAGTCGGACACAACTGAGAGATTAACACTTTCACTTTTCTTATATAAAAAAGGGAGAACATAGCAGTGGTTTTACAGGTTTTGAAATGCCAAGGCAGACTTCCTAGTGAACAGGAGACATTACTGAGGTATAAGTTTTGTCTGCAATGATCTCACTAGCTAGTTTATTTCATCTTGTGATGGTGTATCAGCATTTGAAGGACATATAATGACCATGGTTATCACATTACTTTAGTGAAATGTAATAATGGAAAGCACTGTATAATATTAAATAGCTCCCATAAGCCTGGAAGAGTTAATAGACTTCTGACACTTAAGAACTCATTGTCGGGGAGACATCAGACTCTTGTGAGGGGGACCAAGGCTCAGCATTTCTTTCTGAGAATGCTCATAACCAAACAACAGCCAAACTTTCTGTAGCCAAAGTTCTAGTTTTCATTTCATACAACCCCTGCCTCTCTGACTGTTTGCTGAGGTCTGTCCCTTGTATAGTGAGGTCTGCATTGTGAAGGATGAACTGATGTGATGGATTTCAGGATGGCTGGGAATCAGAAATTTGTATTATTTTTTCTATCAAATGTAGAAAAAAAGGCACATTGTAAGAATTCTAAGAAAGTGTCATTGTTTTGATGGGAGTTGCATAGAAAATTGCTGCTGCAAATCCCCAAATTATTTTGGCAGAGAAAAAAGAAATATATTATATAAAAAGTATAGCCTCAGAATATAAGTGAACACTAAAGAGAAAGAAATCTATAAGGAAAAAAATTGAGAATCACACATCACAGCTTTAAAGTAAAATGAATGTACTTGTAGCTCATGTTTAAATTTATGAGGGAAAGAAAATTATTTCTAATGAGATCACTGGAAGACATATGTTAGGTGCTAAACTTTTTTCACACTAATTGGTAAATTAAGGTGATAAAATTGTTCACAGTATTGCTAGCTTCTTGTTTGTCTGCCTTAAATGAGTTTTTTATTAGCTTTGATTATAGGCTACTGTAAATATGATACTGAAAGACTGTTCCAGTCAGTTATATGCTGGGTGGTTTTATTATACTCTAGTTAAAATGCTGTCAATGTACCTTTGTTGAAAAGAGATGTAACTTTTATGTGACTTTACTGCTTGGACCCTATGACTTGGCTATGAGACCAAAGCAATAAATGAACAGTTTTATTAGATACTAAATAATATTATAATGACTGTGACCTGTCACCTGTTTAACTGAGGCTAAAAGTTCAGTAAATCTTCCTCACCTCTGACACCACCTGCTTCTCACCGTGAACCAGGTGATGAACTCTTCCCGAGGTGACTCAGTGAAAACACAGAATTAAAATGATTATGGTACGGTCATCAATCAGTGCAATACATTTTATTGCCTGTGTTTTTGGAAGGGAGCTGAACACCACAGTGGCTGAGTATGAACTGAACACTCAAAGGTTTTATTTCTGCTGCTGTGTAGTGAAGACCCAACAGCAAATTGAGGCAGAACATAAGAAAATATATTCTTATCAAAATGAAGAACTGGAGAACTACTCCAATGCAGTATTCATTGTTGCCCCAACATGACACATCCCCACACATATGCACACACATATGCACACACACATCCACACACACATACACACAGGCACCTGCACATCCATACATGTACACATCCACATGCACGCACACAAATGTACACACACACACATACGTGCACATGGGCAGCATCTGTAACAGGCAGTTTTATCCCAGGTCTGCAAGCTTCCTCTGTCATCCTGCACTGAGGCCGCTGCAGCCCTCCTGCTTGAAGTGCTTGATGATTAAGGAGTTTCTAGATGGGGGAACATTACATGCTGATACTATCTGACAAAGGTGCTGGAAAAACCTTATAAGGTGCTCATATCACAACTAAAAGATCCTGCATGGTGCAACTAAGACTGAGAAATAAGTGAGTAAATAAATAAACTAAAAAATATTATCATTGTAAGGAATGCCATAGGAGACAGGGTGAAAACATCTTAAAAGTACATATACATTTTTTTCATGAAATGTCATTCTTTAATAAGTAAATTTAATTTTCAGTTCTGTATATATTACAAAGAGAGAGTGAGATATTCCTGTTGTTTATCATGAAACAAATCATTGGTTTCTACTTTGAATAGGATCACTGTATTTTTAGTAATCCTTGAATTCAAATAGCTTGAATCTTCTACAAGGAGCCTGTAAAGGCAAATGTAAAGGTGCAAACTGGTCAAAGAAGTAACAATAGGCGAGGCATTAAACCCTCGTATGATTTGGGATACGTGCTCTGACTGTATTAAATATATTAGTTGCCATAAGTATTTACTGTTTTTGATAATATAGTCTGTGCTGAATTTATTGATAATTTTAAGGTCAGAGCTAGAATTTATTTTCATAAGGTTTTTAATTGGAGGATAATTGCTTTACAATGTTGGGTCAGTTTCAGCTGTACAGTAAAGGGAATCAGCCTTATGTCTACATATATCCCCTTTTTAAAATTTCCTTCCCATTTAGGGAAAGTGACCATTTAGGTCACCACAGAGCACTGAATAGAGTTCCGTGAGCTACACAGCAGATTCTCATTAATTATCTATTTTATGCAGATAGACAATTTATGTAGAATTCACCTGGAGTGTGGGAGACCTGGGTTCAACCCCTGGGTTGGGAAGATCCTCTGGAGAAGGGAATGGCTACCCACTGCAGCATTCCAGCCTGTGGAGAAGGGAATGGCTACCCACTGCAGCATTCCAGCCTGGAGAATTCCATGAACAGAGGTGCTTACTGGACTATGTCAATTCCAATTCCCCCAGTTCATCCCTCCCCAGTCTGTGTAGTCTGTGTTGAATTTAATTACTCAACTTTTCTAATAATGTTCAGTAACAACTTACTTGTTGTACAATGTATACCATACTATGCAATAATAGCAGGATACAGGCATTCCACCCTCCTGCCCCAGAGACATTTTCTGCTTCAGAAGAAAATATATAAATAAATTTAAATTTGAGTTATCCATGTGTCAGATGTTGGGTAATTTAGTTTTTATTTATTAAACCCATATGAATTATGCCATATGAGAGAAATCACCTTAAGAAAATGGGCAGAAGTGAGGAATGATTTGTCTTAATGATCTTAAGGGAGACTTAATAGAGACATTACTATTTCAGCTAAGCCTTTTGTGGTTGATAGAACTCCTGTCATGAACATATAACATTCAGTACATGGCAGGGTCCAAGAAAGATATGGTAAATTCAGGATAGTAAAACCAATAACATGACAGAATATTATATTAATGTTATAACATCACTGATAATTTTGCAAAGCAGGTTTGAGGACAGTGTTCAGGACAGACTTGAAGGTTGGATGGGACTGTGGTGTGAACGAGAGGGGAAGGCATGGAGGCAGGGAACACAGCCTGGACTTAGAGGAAAAGACCACTCAGAGAGGAGCAGGGGGTGAGAAAATTGAAGTTCAAGGACTGAGCCTGTTTCTTTTGTTTGTCTCAGGGCAGAGAGACAAGATTATAAGTCAACAGGAGACAAGACTGGTGATATAGGCATAGGGGGTCAGGCAGGGGGTTATGTGATCACAGCCTCTAGCCCACAACAGCTCCTTGGCCATGTCTCAGCATTGATTAATGAATTGGACTTACAGAATTAGGGCACAAATGGAGAGCCGGCCTTCGGCTGGGCAAAGATGCAGAATCTGTAATTTAATGTTGTCTTTTATAGTTGCTTTTCATTTGCTTCATTAGAATACAAACAGAATTGATTTTGTGTTCAAATATTCTCCAAAGATTGCATCACTGATTCATTGAACATGAATCTCAGCAAACTCCGGGAGATAGTGAAGGACAGGGAAGTGTGGCATGTTGCAGTCCATGGGGTCACAAAAAGTCAGACATGACTTGGCAACAGAACAACAAGGTTTGCCCACTCATGAATTTCCAGTTAAGTATTTCTGCCAACTGGTATTTCAGTTACCACATGATGTGTCCACCAGAGAAGTGGTCTACAGCATCTTTTATATACTTGCATAAATATGGTACACATTGTGAGTCTCTCTGAGTTCTTTAAACTGGCTCTTCTTCTTATTTCCTCATAAATTACTGTTATCCTTTCTAGTTTGGTTTCTATGAAACATACCTCCAACTCTTTCTTCAAAGCAGTGAGGAAGATAAATGGTACGATTTTCTGCCATAATCAAAACTGAAAGCAGTGAGAACAGAAGCCAGCCTCAGCTTGTTCCCTGCTGTTCAGAGCTCTACCCCGTTGGGTACCTTGATAAATAATCTTCTCTATAATTGTCAACTGCAGCATCTCTCACCCGAGACACCTCACATTAGCCACTTACTGTATTGCATCCTGCAGAGCTGGGAAATTTCGCTTGTCCCCTGTGCATCTCACGTAGTGGTGGGCCCCTGTGCATCTCACGTAGTGGTGGGCCTTTTTCCTTTCTCCTCTCCTGCAAGATTTCAAAGCAGCAGATGCTTTGTCATTTTCCCAGAGGTCTATTGGCTAAGTTGGCTTTTAGACGTGTTTAGAGCACAGGGGGTCTTGGTATTCACAGACTGTCTGTGTGGCTTTGTAGGAAGCTTCAAAGATTTAGATGACCTGCTTGACCCCGACCATGGCCGTGCCCATCTACTGTGTGTGCAGAGAAACACATAGACACACAGATACATACAGACACACACAGATACACACACACAGACACAGACAGACACACACACAAACATAAACACACACATGACAGGGACAGAGCTGGAGTCAGGCAAGTGGATTAAAAAAGACCCTAATTTTCTTTTGCTTCTCATATTATTCCTTCCCCTACATTTATTCCATCAAGTTGTTTGGGTTTCTCTTGCAGGCATGCTATTTTATTTCAATGAAGATCTTGGATTTTTGATAGGCTATTTATCCATCATTTCTTTGCTTTTGATTTTTCACCATGAGTAACTGAGATGTTCAAACAAGAGACAGATAAGATTTAGTATAGGGAAAATTACCTCTGTTTTGAATTATTTGGGGAAATAATAAATCAAGATATAAAGCACTATTGTTGGATCACCAAATGGCCTGGGCACATCTCCTATGGTTATAAAGTTGTTAAAGTAGTGGCCTAGGTTCCTGGACATTCAAGCTTCCGGGTTCTGCCCATCCGTTTGTGTCCCTTCATGTCCCTTGTCTGGGCCTTAACAGAATTTGAAGTTGGCTCTGAATGCTAGGGACAGGGAGCTCTTGCCAGGTCTTGTTACACAGCCTCAACATCTCAGAGAGATATGTCCTCACCGTTTTGTTGTTGTTCAGTCACTCAGTTGTATCTGACTCTTTAGCAACCCCATGGACTGCAGCCCACCGGGCTCCTCTGTCCGTGGGATTCTCCAGGCAACAATACTGGAGTGGATTGCCATGCTCGTCTCCAGGGGATCTTCCCAACCCAGGGATCAAGCCTGCGTCTCCTGTGTCTCCTGCATTGGCAGGCAGGTTCTTTACCACTAGCGCCACCTGGGAAGCCCCACTCAACACTTTAGGTATTTTCAAATATCAGCTGCATGAGGCTCTGACTTTGTGTCACCTGTGATCATATCACCATAAATTACCTGACCTCATTTTATCTCTGCATAGGAAGAGAGAACAGATGTTCACCAGGTACACACAGAAAGTTAGCATTTCAGTATAAAAAACACATTCATAAGCAAACTCTCCATTGCTATTATTTGTCTCATGCTAGAAAATTTCAGAGAGAAATGAGTCATGTAGAACAGGTTTTGGAAAAAGATTCTGAACAACAGTTGGAGGGAAGACCCAGGTGGGGTCAGGAGAGAGAGCCAGCAACTTGTCCATGATGCTGGTTATATTGACTAAGAGGATGTCGGGAGGCGGTCCTGAATTTGAAGAGATGAGTATTGAGGGGAAGGAGGCAGACAACACTGTGCAGGCCCTGCTGAGTGGCCTCCATGTGGCCCAAAGTCTGACCCCAGAGCGCTCCTCCACCACCACGGCTCTGTGCCCGTGACCATCCTCACTGAGTCGTGGCTTCTGCTCATACCGAGGCCACCGTCTCCTGAAATACCCAGGACAGTCCCCACCGAACGAAGAAAAGATGACAGGATTCATCCAAGTTTCACGGGCCTGAGGTTGCAAAGTGATGATGTGAGAAGATGCAAGGGCAGACAGATGTTTTCCCAGGCTGTTGTCTTGATGGCTCAGACCACATGGCCCAGGGAGTCTCATCCGGTTGGGAGGAGGCGGACATCATTAGAACAAAAGGTGATATCAAGTCCTTGTGTCCTCAAAGCTTGTCTCCTAAAAAAAGCTCATCTCTTACATAGCAACATGACGTCTGGACATCTGTAGCTCAAACTTTCCTGCAGGTTACAATCACAGAGAAGTCAGGATGTGAAAACAAGAAAGACCACCTGTCTGGAGAAGAGGTAGAGAAGCTTTGCAGCAATGACAGGAGTGAATCAGAGAGAGAAAAAACAGGAGCTCAGCATAGAGGCCCCCACCCCCAGCATCAGAGCCTTTGGTGTAGGACAGAGTGGGAGGCACAGGAATCCTCAGAATCTGAGACAAGAGCAGGGATGGGCCTGATGGGGGGCAGGACCTCTTCTAGCTGCAACACAAGTAAAAGCAAGTTAGAGGGCTGCTGATGCGGACACTATTTGGAAGGAGCTGCTGAATGAACACCAGGGATGCTGAGGCCAGTGCCGTGAGTCTGAAACCTCAAGGACTTGGATCCTGCAGATTTTCAGACTGAGTCCCAGTAAATGCCGATAGCCAAGCTAGAATAGTGCTCCAGGTAGAATATTTGCTCACTAAAAACAATAGTGCCCTAAGAAAATCATATGTTAGAAGGTAGTAGAACAAACCTTTCTCAGTGCTAGTAAATGTTATCATTTTTATAATTAGAAAGTGAATATATGTTTACTATAAAAAAACAAAGCATGTGTGGGAGCATATGGTTTTATACACTGGGAATTATAAATCGTTTCCATCTTTCACATCAGAGTGACTGAGATTACACTGTTTTGAAATTAAAATTATAATTCACATCAGCTAGTTTGGAAAAATCCATTAAAATGCATAAATGACTAAATGGAATGAATTCAAGAATCCTAGTTTTAGAGATTAAAATGCTAATGTTTTTATATATGTTTCCAGGATTTTTTTCTGAATATATTTTCCTTAACTAAAACTAAAATTAAGACTAAGACTGCATTCTTAGGCTGTGATGTAAAGATATTTATGTAGTAAGACTTTGTAAATGTATATTAACGGCACTGGATACATTTTTGTTTTGGTATGGCCCACCAGCTGAGAAAATTTTTTTAACATTTAAAATTCACTGAAAAAAAAATCAAAAGAAGAATATTTCATGGCACGCAAAAGTTGCATGAAATCCAAATTTTAGGGACCACAAATAAAGTTTTATTAGAACAGGACCAGGCTCATTCATTTGCATATTGTCAGTGTCATACAACAACAGTCACAAGTTGTAACAGAAACAGCTCACAAGCCCTAAACGTTTATTAAGTGCTCATTGCAGATTCCTTTGGCTGACTCCTGTTGTAAGCCTCTTAGATTTGAGAAAATACTGGGCACTCTGACTCCTCATCTTCTCCTCAACTGGCAGCCTGATGAGTAAGTGTCCACACATTTTAGTAGCTTTTGACCTTATTCTTACTTCCAATAGAGAAGCCACAAGCATTCAGCTTTCCAAACAAGAACACGCATGCTTGGCTGCCATGCTGTTTGGTGGTAATTAAAGCTCACAGCTGGAGGATGAGCTGCTCAGCCATTCATCTGGAATGGCACCCCCCAAAGAATGGAAATGAAACTTCACCTCTGATGTCAAGTCTAGGGGAGCTCATAACAAATGGCAGCAGCATAGCTTTTTGGGTCCAGTGGAATCAAGAAAATTTAGAATATAGCATTTTTTTTCTAATCTCTGTTTGCTATTTTCGGGATATATGTAGAATTAAAATGATACCAGAAGGGTACAGTCTGAGGAGATGTACATAGGACCACATTCCATCTATAGGGACAGAGATGTCTGCTGGGAATAAACCCTGAACTTTGACCAGAGAACAGAGGGCTTAAAGGGTGAAGTATCTCCTCATAAAACTTTCCATCATTTGTGTATTTTTTGACATAGCAAAATGTGTGTCAAAATCAAGCAATTATATTTCCCATTTTATTCCCATATGTCTTTCAATTTGTAGAAAATTTGCCCTGTATTGTAATACTTGTTTAGGAAATCTTGGTTTTCATTCTTATTCTCATTAGAGGAGGTGTTTTGTTTTTTTTTTTCCCCCAGAAATGTTTATGTAGGAATCCAAGAGGTCATTTAATACTTTAAAATGAATCAATCATTGATAATATAAATTAATATAATAGGTTAGCTTTGGATATCATGCAGACATTGATTTTTTTTTTTTTTAGAGAAGAGAGTGATTTAAAAATATGAGGGGAAAATACAAAAGGACAAAGAGAATTAAAGACATCGATTAATACCTTTAATTACTGTTACTAATATTGGTCCTGGTTTGTAAAGGTGACCAAAGTTGTGAGCAGTCCGGATGAATGATATATAATTAGTGCAAATTTGGTGAGTTTTTTTTTTCTTCCTGTCACTTCTAGCTGACATCTGCTAACCATTTCCAGGACTCTATAGCCATCCCCAGGTTCACTGATGTTTTCCATAACTCTCTTGTAGAAATCAATGAAAAGTTCCCCTCAAGCAAAGTCAGCCTCAATGAGGTAATCACAGTCTACCCACTGACTAGATTATGGCCCTCAGTTTTAAGTGAGCTCTTCCATTTTCATACTGTCAGACAAATTAATTGAATTTATGGACTGGTCAAGTGCATTAGTCTGGGATTTCTATATGAGACTTTTAAATTATATCCTATTTTTCTGGGCACTAGATATAAAATTGTGGAAAAGACATGGTCTCTGCCTAGCAGGAGAGAGACAGACATAAACACAGATGATTTTAATAGAGTACTTTTAGATTTTGTGACAGAGCTAACTAAAGGTTCTATAAAAGCATCAAGGATGCATAAGCTTTAATATGTATACTTCAGTAGTTTTAAATTTCACATAGATACATTTAAAAAAAAACCTTGAGAATATTTTTAAAGAAAACTACTTATTTGCCTAATGTTAGTGGGATGTTTAGGAGTAATCATCACCCCCAAGGATGTCCAAGTAACGCAATCCAGTTTAAAAAGGGCTTCAAATCACCTCTAGCTTGGCAGCCAAAAAATATTCCCTAGAGAAATCTGAATCCTAATGCTTCCTTTTCTACCACATAGAGCAATGGTATTTTCAGGACTTTTTTAGGTTTCTTTTTCTATTTTGCTAAACTCATTGTTTTACTTCATGTGTCTCTTTGCACTAACTTGCCACTTCATACACACTCTAGATTTTCATGACTACTGATGCTCTATGCACAAATTTCATATCTCAGAACCACACTGGCTGGGCCAGTGTTAGTGAAGTTCTCATGAAAGGAAGGGTAGATTCCCAAGTAGCTCAGTGGTAAAGAATCTACCTTCCAAATGCAGGAGACACTAGTTTTATCCCTGGGGAGGGAAGATCCCTTGGAGGAGGAAATGGCAACCCACTCCACTATTCTTGCCTGGAGAATTTCATGGACAGAGGAGCCTGGCGAACTACCGTCCATGGGGTCACAAAAGAGTTGGACATGACTGAGTACACATGCATACATGAAAGTAAGAATATTGCATATAAATGCACTTGATTAAGAGCAGCAAGATAAGATAAAGTACATTTGCAGCTACAGAAGGAGAGGCACATGGGGATTGAGATAACAATTTAGAAAGTGATTTGGGGTAAAGGTTATCCATGATATAAACTAATTTTCCTATTTTAAAAATAGAGTAAAGGCAAACAGCAGAGATGGTGGGCATGAAGGATGTTATCTGTAGAGGACAGCAGTAGTGGTGGGAGGTTTTTGTGCAATTTCCCTGAATCTCTAATTCAGTAACAAAAAAATTAGATATACCCCAAAGTACAAGTAGATGGGGAAAATCCTTAAGAGCTGCAGGCTATCAGCATCTATGTAGAAAGAATCACAAGGAATAAATAAGGCAGATGATGCACCTAGAACAAGATAGCCCTCAGGTTATTAGTAAAGTGGGGCAAGGGTAGCGGCTGAAACAGGGTTGACTATTGCTCAGTCTTAAAGTTGAGACCCATGGTCAAATGAATCAAGGATTGAGGCACCTGAACTCTCAAATTTCTGTGATTTCTGTTAACTCATCAGCCAGGGCAGGCCACCTTCATTTCCCACAGTGAGGGGCAGGACTCAAAGTGGAAATAAAATTGAGCAAACCAGGATATCAAAGCAAAGGGAAGCAAAATCCTGGCTAAAACTAATGGAAGAAACAGGTCTAGGGAACCTTGAAAACCAGCAAACACAAGGAAACCACAGCAGTGACTTCCCTAGTGGTCCAGTGGTTAAGATTTTCCCTTCCTGGTCAGGGGGTATGGGTTCAGTCCCTAGTCGGGGAGCTACGATCCCACATGCCTCATGGCCAGAAAGCTGAAACATAAAGCAGAAGCAATATTGTAACAAACTCAATAAAAGCTTTAAAAAAAATGGTCCACATTAAAAAAAAAAAATTCTTAAAAAACAACAGCAGAGAGCGCTCTCAGAGTGAAAAAGCTACAACATATGGCTCCATGTTGACTTCAGGAAAACCGATCTTGCAAAAACCTTGAACCTCAAAAGATGTCAGCTTCTGATTCCACAGGGTCATTAGGAGTGATGGAGGAGCAGCACAGTACCCCGGTGACAATGAGAGGAGGCCAGAACAGATCACATGTCACCTGCCACTGCTGCTGCTGCTCAGTCACTTCAGTCGTGCCCCACCCTGTGCGACCCCATAGACGGCTGCCCACCAGGCTCCGCCGTCCCTGGGCCTACTGCTTCCAAATGTGATGGTGCACACTTAGAAAATGATAGAAGAAATTAAAATGACAGCAAAATAGAAAAACTCAGGAATAAAATAAAATATGTTAGACATAATTCAGAGAAGGCAATGACACCCCACTCCAGTACTCTTGCCTGGAATATCCCATGGATGGAGGAGCCTGGTAGGCTGCAGGCCATGGGGTCTCTAGGAGTCGAACACGACTGAGCGACTTCACTTTCACTTTTCACTTTCATACATTGGAGAAGGAAATGGCAACCCACTCCAGTGTTCTTGCCTGGAGAATCCCAGGGACAGGGGAGCCTGGTGGGCTACTGTCTATGGGGTCGCACAGAGTCAGACACAACTGAAGCAATTTAGCAGCAGCAGCAGCAGCAGATAGAACTGGAAATAAAAAACAAAGATGAAGAAAAAAATTAAAAGGAACACAAAAACAAATAAACCAAATGGAAAAATGGCTAGAAGGGAAGATAAAATGAATATGGGGTCAATTACAAAACTTTTTAAGAAGAGAGATTAAGAGACAACCATTTCTGAAGATTATGGAATAATGCACTTAACGATTTGACAAAATGTATGAAATATTGACTTTTAGGCATTAGACAAGACAGCACAGCACTGTATCCCCAGGGAAGGGAAAGAGACAAGGTCAGTTCAGCAGTAGCTCCAAGTTCAGGTTCCATCTGCAGGATAAGGAGGAGGGCCTCCGAGGGAGACTGTTGACCTTGATGACCCCAGAGGCACAGTTCTGATTTCAGGGAGGGTGGGTCACCTGGAACAGAGGGTAGGGCTTCGCAGGGGCACAGAGCCCCAGAGATCTGCAGAGGGCTTCCCGCAGTTCTTCAGCTGAGAACTGATCTGTGTTTGCATGAGAGGAAATTGGCTGAGGCTGGGTGTAGAACCACCACCAACTGGTGGAGAGACAATGTCTAGGGTCCTCGCAGTGCTGGGAGGAGCTGGTGTCCACATAAGGCAGAGCGAATAAGCCTTCTAGGCTATGTTACCTGGGTGAACACGACCATTCTTGAAAACAAACCTAAAAAAGAGATCCAATCAATTCAAACTAACTTAACTATATGCCCAAGCCTGGTGTGCTGCAATCCTTGGGGTCACAAAGAGGCAGACATGACTGAGTACTCACCAACCGCCAGTAGAAGATATAAAGACAAACTTTTGGATATGAAAAATGTAGTATCTGAAATTAAAAAAAAAAAAAACCTCGGTGAGATTAATGGAAGATATGTTGATACAAAACTAAAGAGCAAAATACTTGAATTCATAGCAATAGAAATTTTCAAAGTTTTCCCTCCCCCAAAAAAGAATTTAAAAATTGAACAGAGTGGTATAGACCTGTGAAACAGTATTAGACAGTCATATGTGGGCAGAGTTGGTTTTCCAGAGATAGGATATCTATCCAAGAAATTTGATAAACAAGAGCAGACTAATCATAAATATAACTATACAAAAGCAGGATGAAATTTCTGAAAACTTATGAGAGGCAACCATAAAGAAAACCAGAGGGAAAAATACTCATTAAATACAGAAGAATAAGGATAGTAGACGATTTCTGTTAAGAAAAACTGTAAGTTAGAACAAAATAAAGATATTTTGAATGTACTGAAAGAAAAAAATGTATATAAACTAAAAATTCTCTATCCACCAAAGATGATTTTTAAAGTAAAAGAGAAATAAAACATTTTTAGACATTACAAAAGCTGGGGAGATTTTGTCGTCAGGAGACCTACACTGAAAGGCATATTCAGGAAGTCTTTCAAGCTGAAGCAAAAATATATAAGAAGGAAATTAAAATCTTCATGAAGAAATGAAATTGGATAAAGTATAACTAAGTTTAATGACTTTTCTCATTTATTAATCTTGAAAAAGATTTATTAACTTTTTATATTAAAAACATACTCAGTGTAGCATGGGGCTTACAGAATATGTAGAAGTAAAATATCTAAAAACAGTAGCACAAAGAAGGGGATGGATGAACTGAAGTATATTGTTGTAAACTTCTTATGTAATAAGTGAAGTGGTATAAAATTAATTAATTAAAGATAGATTATATTAAAAGTGTAGATCAACCAATAAAAGAGAGAAAAAGAAAAGCTGATAAAATTAATAATAAAGATAAACTAGAAATAGTTCAAAAAAGCTTAATCAAAGAGATAATAGAGATAAAAGGGAGAAAAAGTAGGAAAGTACACATAAGGCAAAAAAGAATATTGAGATGGTAGATTTGCATTTATTATCAATATTCACATTAAATATAGATAGTTTAAGTGGTCAAATTAGAAAGCAGAGGTTGTTGGATTGGCTATAATGAAGGTCCAAACAATGCTGTCAAACAGGAAATCTAATTTAAATAACAATTCAAATATAGATGGAAAGTAGACTTAAAGTGCATGAAAAAGAGACACTATACAAAAACTAAGCCAAGAATATAAGTAGATAAATAGTTGAATGGCTTATATGCCCACAAGAAAAATTAGACTTCAGGGAATTGAATATTAAAATGGATAAAAGAAAGTCATTCTGTAATAATGAAAGAATTAATTGGCCGAGAGGATGAGAGGATGTGACCATCTTAAATTGTAGTCACTTTTTTAGCTTGAAAGAGTTTATACAAAATCTGGACATGTGAAGAGAGAAAAGTCCTCATATATATTTGGAGATTTCAACATTCTACTTTTAGTAATTAATAGAATGAATTGTATTTCTATATACTAGCAATAAACAGCAGGATGTACTTATTTAAATATTCAGTTTGTGATGCACTCATAAAAATATAATAAAAGGAACAAAAGGATAAATTGGGCTTTCTTAAAATTAAAAATCTTTTTATATTCAAAAGAGACATCTAAGAAAATGACCTATTTTGCTGGGCTATGCAGTTTGGTTTCCTTTGTAGTTTTTATACAGTTTTTATACAGTTTTCCTGTTTTTCCTTTCCCACAAATTATCCCGGTTTAATTCCTCCCTCAGTTTCATACCTTGAGTCTGCTGTTGTCTTTCTAGAGCTGGGTCAGCAGACTCACTCTGTAAGGATCCAGAGTGAATATTTCAACCTTGTGAACTGAATAGGCTTTGTTACTGCTACTCAGCTTCCCTGGTGGCTCAGACAGCAAAATGTCTGCCTGCAATGCAGGCAACACGGGTTCGACTCCTGGGTCTGGAAGATCCCATGGAGAAGAGAAGGGCAACTCACTTCAGTATTCTTGCCTGGAGAATCCCATGGACAGAGGGCCTGGTGGGCTAACAGTCAATGGGGTCGCAAAGAGTGGGACGCAGCCGAGTGACTAACACTTTCTTTGTTCATTCAACTCTACCACTGTAGCATAAAAACCTGCTTGGGTTACAGGTAAATGAATGGACTTGACAGTGTTCCAATAAAACTTTATTTATCCCAATCTGTCAGCAGGTCCGCCTGGACCCACAGCTACAGTTTGCCGGTACTGGGCTAGACCAGTCCTGTCCAATAGAAAGAACACGTTGGCTGTAAATACACCCTGCGTGCATGCTTTTAAATCTCCTCCTTGCCACCTAAGCTTTAAAAGTGACATTACTTTTGATATAATTTATTTGATCTACATATAAAGATTTTAATATAAAGTTGACACAAAGCATTATTAGTAAGATATTTTACATCCTTGATTTCATCCTAGAACATTCAAATTCCAGTGTATAATTTGCATTATGGCACATCTCAATTAGGCCCAGACTCAAGTTAATTGCCCAGTAGCTCCAGGGAGCTACCAGCTTCAGTTACACAGCAGCTCCCCACCCCACCCCCCAAAAATTGAAGTTTTCCACCACTTGGAGGCTGCTGCTGAAAGAGACTTGCAGAGTTCCAGAGGAGAGGTGGGGAAAACTGTTTTATCTTTGGTTCATGTTTTTCTTTCCTGGAATTATTTGCTCACTATGTGTATGCTCTGTTGCTCAGTCGTGTCTGACCCTCTGTGACCCCATGGACTGTAGCCCACCAGGCTCTTCTGTCCTTGGGATTCTCCAAGCCAAAATACTGGAGTGGGTTGTCATTTTCTCCTCCAGAGGATCTTCCTCCCCAGGGAATCAATTCGAGTCTCTTGTGTTTCCTGCATCAGCAGGTAGACTCTTTGCCACTAGTGCCCCCTGGGACATACGAAGAACATTAGTTTTATTGGTGTGTATTTAGTTGTTGATTTTACAAATAATTTAGATTTCTTGTTAACCTTGTTTTCTGAAGATCTCTTCTGCTTTCTGCTGACAGCTGAATCTACTGAGGTAAAGCCTTTCTCTCCTTTCTCTGCACTTTGAAATGGGAGTTACACATTTAGTCTATTTCAGCACCATTTGGGAGGAAGTCCACAGAGATTTCAGTGTTCAATAAGCTAAAAAAAAAAAAAAAGAAAATAATGGAGTACTTATTTTTAAAATGCAAGTGCAGTAGTATATTTGGATGTAGCAGAATTACATACAGGTATATATGTAGAGCAGCAACACAAAATAAAAATAATTTGAGTTTATGTTTTTTTTCTAACTAGGATTTGCAACATCTATTACTTGCCGGTGAGGAAACTTCATTCTGAGATTCATATGGTAATGAGGAGACTTAAGTAGCCTCTATGGGAAAAGGTTAATGAAACAGTTAATATGGGATAGAAAAGACCAGAGGTAAATTAAGTTGTATTCAAGAGCTTTGTGTTTGGGGAAAATTGCCCTCTATTTTCACTAAGGATAGAGCTGAAGAGAATTAGCTTAAACTGTAATAGAAGCAATTTAGCCCAGACATTACAAAGAAACTTTTTTCAGCATGAGGGCTGCAAAAGGAAGTGTTACCAGGGGAGTCCTTGGCATTTCATTTTCTCAAATATGTATGTTTTAAAGGAAAGAGTAAACAGATAATAATTTGAGAGCATTACTGGGATATAACTTTTCCCTAAAGTACAAGGAGGTAATAGACAAACAATAGCTCTCTGTTCCTCTCATACCTTTAATCTTCTGTTCATTTAGAGACATAAGCATTCTCTCAAATGAAAAGAAATGCAATGAGGTGCTGAAAAGATACAAAAATGGCTGAGATGTGAGGACAAAAGACTTGCATGGTTATTATCACATTTTGGCTGTTGTATTATATTTTAATATTTTAACAAGCACAGTGGTAAAGAATCTGCCTGCAATGCAGGAGACATGAGTTCCCTGGGTTGGGAAGATCCGCTGGATGAGGAAACTGCAACCCACTCCAATATTCTTGCCTGGGAAATGCCATGGACAGAGGAGCCTGGTGGGCTACAGTCTGTGGGGTTGCAAAGAGTTAGACATGACTGAGTGAGCATAGCACACAGCACAATAAGAAGTATCCCCAAACTCTATTTTGTCATATATTTTTTTCAACCTTGAAAGTATACAAAGCTTCTTTTCAACTCTAAAGATAATTTTATTTTTCTAAGTGTCCATTTCTAGTATTTATTCAAAAACTGAATGAGCACCTCTGTTGGTTCTTTTACCTTCCTTTATATGGTTTCCCATTTTTCTACAAATATATCAAAGTGATCAATTTTAAATTTTAAATAATTTAAACATCATCTCTCTTTTGTGGACAGTTGTATGGCATGTAGGTGGTGACAGCCACATTGCTTCCTTCAAAGGGACCGAGTTGGAAGTGGGTTTGGATAGTGAGAGAGAACCTAGCATAGGACTAAAGCCATGCAGACCTCACCACTGGCTAAATTCTAGGTTCACTTCCTCTCCTCTCGATTTATCACCCTCCTGGCCATTCTTTCTTCTGCTTTTGAATCTCTCTAGTGAAATTTTCATTTCTTTTATTATAGTTTTGAACTCTGGAATTTGTATTTGGTTCCTTTTTATGAAGTCTGTCTCTATTCATATTCTCAGTTTGCTAAGACATCATTATCTTGGTTTCCTTTGGTTCTTTGTCCATGGTTCCCATAGCTCTTGATCATATATAAAGCAGTGGATTTAATGTCTTTGTTAGTAAGTCCATGTTGTCCTCTTAAAAGATAATTTCTGTTCTTTTCTTTCTTCTGAGTGGGATATCATTTATATTTCTTTTAATGTCTCATAATTTTGTGTTGAAGCCTGAATATTTTGAATAGTATATAATAAACCTGGAAATCGAATTGCTAGCCTCCTTCAGTTTTATTGTTATTCTTTGCTACAAGTGTAGCTGCTTGTGTTTGATGCTTTCTCTATACTATTTTTTTAAAGCTTGTATTCTTTGTAATGTGTGATCTCTGAAGTCTCTGTTGCTTAGATTATGGCAAGCTATTGGCTTGACACCGAATCCCTTACATGTCTAGAGCCACAGAAAGGAAAGAAGAAAGCTGTAGTGTCAGGGTTTGCTGATAGACTCTGTGCTGTGACACTCCTTCAGAGCTTGGCCAGTCTGTTTCCTTCTCTTTATTAGCCTGCACTCTGCTTATACTGAGTCTAAATATTAGTGAGAGGGGAAAGCCTAGGCTTCTCCACTTCTTCCTGAGCAGGACTTTGTCCTGGGTCTGTGGCTGGCTTTCTAGGTACCCTGTTGTATGCCAGAGAATTTTGAAGTCCTTATGCCGTGAATTACCTCTCTCCTTGGCTTTCCCTCCCAGGCTCTTTGGCCTATTTATGTCCCAACTGTAATCCTTCATCCCAAGCAGCAGCGGCTTGTTAATTTCAATGTTGCCAAGCGATGCTATTCACTTGGGGACTCTCGCTACCCAAGAGAATTCAAATTAGGCTAAACAGACACATAGGTTTTGTGTCAATCAGGAAGCCATCAGACCAGCTTAAGAGACAACACAGTTCCTTGAGAACAAAGCCCACTCTGCTCCCTCCATGGCCAGACTGCCATGCTGGGAACATGGCTACCATCTTTGCCATCACCCAGACAGGGGAAGTGACACAACTAAGTTCAAAGGCCACAAAGCCTTCCTACTGTGCTTAAGTCAACTTTGTCCTGATGAAATGTTCATTGCATTCCTATATATTTTTCACTATTCTCCAGAGTTCTGATGAACTTGATTCTTACAGATTTAGCTTGTTTTTTTTTTCCCACAACGTTCTGTCAAGGGCAAGACCCTTGGAGCTCCCTACAACACCATTTTAACTGAAATGACCATTCTTGCCCAGTTCCTCATTTTAATGGAGCATTAAATAAATAAACACAATGCTGGCATTTAGGCTAAGTATATCTTTTATGTATTATAATTTAAAATATACATGGATTCCTGTTTCATATACCTTTTAGTTATCTTTTCAGGGTGGTGTTTTGTCAAATGTTTTCTGTACAAGTAAATAGATTATCACATTATATATAGATTATCACATTCTTTTCATATTAAGATTTATACACATAAACATATGAATGTATACCTTAATTATAATCACCCTTTTGCTCCTAGAATCAATCCCATTTAGGTGTTATGTATTACTGTTTTAGTGTACAGTGTAAATGTTTATTTTTTTTTTAATTTCTTTTGGCCATACCACTTGGCATGTGGCATCTTAGTTCCCCAACCGGAATCGAACCTGTGCCCCTGCAGTGGAAGCTCAGAGTCTTAAGCACTGGGCTGCCAGGGATGTACCTGTTTGTTTCTATTTTATCTGTGATTTGTATATTGATCTTTGAAGTCAGCTAGGTTTAGAGTTGTCTTTTGTTTGCAATTTCACAATACAGTTAGATTTCTGTTTCTTAGAAAGAAGCTGTTATTTTTCCTTTTCTTTCTTTGCTCTGGGGCAACTTAAATAGCCCTAGCATTATGTGACATATGCCAGTGGCTTAAAACACTACTACTGAAATTTAATATTATGGGTTCTAGTAGAATTACCTGGAGATGTTAAAAAAGCATTTTCTCTTGAAGTTTAAATTTTTTGGGCCACTGCAATGAAATGAAGCCAAGTAAACCAAACATATTATTCGATATTTTAGAGTTGAGGAAGGATTAAGCATCTACCAAAGTTAAGTTTAAAATTATCACTAACAGAGTTCTGCCTATCCCTGTCTTTGCCTATGATGCTCCCTGACATTTTTAAATGGAGAAATAGATAATATAATTTAACTTTTGTCTTTCAAGATGAACATAGTTCAGATGCATTGGGTGTACAATTTCATATCTGAATAAGAATTCCCTTCAATTTACAAGTGTGAACATAAATGTTAATCTTTCATTTATCTTCAGTAAAACTGTTAATTAACTATTTCACACTTCTTCAGCTGCTTTTATCAAGATATCATAGGTTAGAATTCTTGAGGCAGTGTTTCAGGCATTAAGCAAATTATTAGGGAATGTACTATGTTTGCATCTTATATTTAAAGAGAGAATGTGCTGAAAACACATAATCTGGGAGTATGTAAATTTAAAGGATAAATTCTTAATATTTTTCAGTGGAAGAAAAAATATGTATGAATTATTAATTATCTATAAAAGTACAGCCAAATGAACTGAAGAGGAAAATGGTATATGCACTTTTTAAAGAAATAATATGTAGCATAAAGTTATTTTAATAGGACTAAACATTTAAATTATTTAATTTTTCTTGCATAATTTTCTTCCAGATAATGATGGACACGTATTCTTTGAATAGCTGCATTTTACATTGTAGAGAAGCAAACTTTCTTTCTTAGGAAAAGTCAGAGCTAGTAATATATTCACATCCCTTCAAAATGATCTCTTTTTATTGGAAATGTCATTAGATCTTTCAGAAAGGATTTACAAATTATTGATGTGTGTGTGCTAAGTCGCTTTAGTCATGTCTGACTCTTTGCAACCCTATGGAGTGTAGTCCACTAGGCTTCTCTGTCCATGGGATTCTCCAGGTAAGAATACTGGAAAGGACTGCCCTCTGTTCCTGCCCTTCTCCAGGGGATCTTCCCGACCCAGGGATCTAACCCATTTCTCTTGCATTGCAGGTGAATTCTTTACCCACCAAGCCACCTGGGAAGCCCATGAAAGCCTACAGTCCAGAACCAAGACAAAAACAAGGATAATTGAGAAACTTGAAGAACCAAGACAAAAACCAGGATAACTGAGAAACTTGAAGACTCTGGCACCTATACTTACAAAGGTAGGTATCACTCAACTCTTGGCCAAATCAATGTGAATACTAATGCTAAGGACCTGTCTACCTTTATTCTACTACTTATATAACATTGCATATTGATAATGAAAATTATAAGGCAGCCAAAAGGCAAGAGAGAATGGTCTGAAGAAACAAAGCAGTCATCAGAACTAGATTCAAATATAAAACAGATATTGTGAATTATCTGATAGACAATGTAAATAACAATGATTAATATTTTTATGGGATTCTCTGGTGGCTCAGATGGTAAAGAATCTTCCTGCAATACAGGAGACCCTGGGCCAATCCTTGGGTCGGGAAGATCCTCTGGAGAAGGGAATGGCAACCCACTCCAGTATTCTTGCCTAAAGAATCCCCATGGACAGAGGAGCCTGGAGGACTAAAGGAAGAAAAAAAAGCAGAAAACATAAAAGATCAGATAGATAATATAAATAGATAAATGTAAATGCTAAGAAAATATTAGAAAATTAGAATCATAGGGTCATAAATGGAGAATATCTTCAGTGAGCTCATTTAAAGATTGAACAGCACCAAGGAAGGAATTAGTGCTCCTGAAGATGTGTTAATTGAAACTGAAATGCAAAGAGAAAAGAAAAGTAAAACAAAAAGGGATATCCAAGGGATGCAGGACACTCAGGTCTATGAAATTATAGTATGAGAAAAACGTGAGAATGGCGCAGAAGAAATATTTGAAATAATGGCTGAGAAATATCCAAAATAAATGCCAAGAAAGTCTTAGATATGACTCCAAAACCACTGGCACAGAATGAGAAACAGATAAGTCTACTATCAAAGCTGAAAACTTTGTGTATCAGAAGACACTACCAACCAAGAAAGTGAAAAGACAGGCTACAGAATGGAAAAATATTTGCAACTCTTATATCTGATAAGGACTTCCCTAAGTCTCAGATAGGAAAGAATCCACGTGCAATGCAGAGGACCTGGGTTTGATCCCTGGGTTGGGAAGATCCCCTGGAAGAGAGCATGGCAACCCACTCCAGTATTCTAGATGGAGAAAGCCCACGGACAGAGGAACCTGGAGGGCTACAGTCCATGGGGTTGCAAAGAGTCAGACATGACTGAGCGACTAAGTACATATATTATAAAGACTAGTGTCAAGAGTACATTAAGTACTTTTACAATAAATAAAAACAAAAAAAATTATAGGAAGATGTGCAAAGGACTTGAAAAACATGTTTTCAAAGAATATATGCAAATATCTAACATGCACACAAAAGCACGCTCAACATCATTATTCCTAAGAGAAATGTGAGTCAAAACCACACTGGGACACCATCCCACACCCTTTGGGATTCTCTAATACATATTTTAAAAAAAAACAGGAAATGACAGGTTTGAGTGAGCTAAGGAAAAAGTGGAATCCTCATAAAAATTTGCAGGGAATGTAAAATTTCCAGCCTATGTGGAAATAGTTTGGTGACTCCACAAAAAGTTAAACATAGAATTACCACTTGATCCTGTAATTCCACTCTTCGGTATATAACTGAATAGTTGATAAGAGATTCCCAAACCAGTATACAGATACATGCATGTTCACCACAGGACTATTCACAACAGCCAAAAGGTGAAGACAACCCAAATGCCTTTCAGCTGATGGATGGATAAACAATGTGGGCTGTGAATACAACGGGATATCATTCAGCCATTGCAGGGCTGGGACGAGCTACAGCACAGCTGTGTGACAACATTTAGGATGCCTGATGTAAAATTCACAGTGTGTCGATTCCATGTATGTGAAATAATCATAACAAACAAACTCTTGGAGACAGAATGGCAATGATTGTTTGTCAAGGGCAGAGGCTGGGAAGGGCAGCAAGGAATCGGAAAAATTGTTTACTGGGCAGGGGGTTTTACTCTGGATTGACAGAAATATTTTGGAACTAGATGGAGGTGGTACTTGCACAAGATTGTGATGTACTGAATTTTTCCACTGAAATTTGAAAATATAAAAATGAAGTAAAAACAGAATATTAAGCAGTTTTTAGATTTATTAGTAGCATTAGGGATATTGGGAAGATAAGTATTACATTAGGTTCTTAAATTAGAAGTGAGTCTGGTATCTAACCAGTTCCTGGTTGATTAAAGTATGTTCAGAAGATGGGAACTTACTGAGATGCTGATGCTTGCTAACACTGCCTGAGGGACCGGAAGATTTGAGCCAGAGGCTGGAATCAATTTCAGTGTGTCAATGTCAGTGCATCTTGTGAAATTTAGTTTTCTGTTAATATAAAAGTAATATTTTGCTATATAGTTTAGACTCATAAACATATGAAAGCAGAGAAAGCCAAGGGGAAAAAGGCTTTAAACTTTAAAGAAGATATGAATACTATCCAAACATTATTCCTGCTTCACATAATGAAAATAGCATTATTTGAAGTTATGCCCCTGCTAGACAAAATGCATTTGCTATTCATATATTTTAAAAACTGTAATTAAAGTCATCTAATGAGGTGTGATGCTTGAAGCTGTTTTTAAAGCACTTAAAATCAGATGCAAAAACAAGAATTTAAATTGAATCTGCAGTTGGACTCTTTAAAAAGTAAAAATAGATTTTACTGATATAAAAGAATATCCCTAATGCTCTTTTACCAGGCCAGGTGGTGTGTTCAGAATGCTTTATTGTCTTTTCTTGACAATTAGCAGAAAAAAATTAAATCAAGGCACTATTGTCAGGGCCTTGAACTATTTGCCTGATTTACATTTTAAAATTAAAATGCTATGGGATCCTATAGGAAGTCTTATTAGAATGCAAATAAGAGAGGGGTTATATCTGAATACAGAGATATGAGAAATAGATGCATAGATGTGGTAAACAGGGTCACTAGAGATGTAAATAGCGAAGAATAGCTACAAAGAGCAGCAATTCAAAGTCTGTACAACCATCTGTGAGTGAAGAGAGGAAGAGTAATGGCCAGGGTCTAAACAGTTAGAGAAAGATTCATGACGCTCAAGGACAATGAAAGCCCAGGAGCCCATCTTTCTTCACTGGTGGCAGAGATGAGTTCTCTACTCACTGTATCCTCCACCGGTTTCCATCCATTAAGGCCTACAGCTACTCGTGTTCCTTTTCTTTACTCGGTCAATGTGATTAATCCTTCACTGAATAAGTGACTTTGGATACTCTTTTCTTCATGATTGCTTGTCATTTAAGTTCTCCACTGAAAGGTAATTACTTAGTGTAACATTCCCTGCCCTTCAGTCTGATACAGATCTCATCTTTTGTGACAACCATTATTCTCCGTAGTTTTTTGTGGTATTTGATCATCTATGAACAAGGTTGTTTTTAGTCGCTAAGTCATGTCTGACTCCTTTGCTACCCCATGGACTATAGCCTGCCAGGATCCTCTGTCCATGGAATTTCCAGACAAGAATATTGGAGTGGGTATCCATTTCCTTTTCCAGGGCATCTTCCCAACTGAGGGATCAAACCCATGTCTCCTGCATTGGCAGGGGAATTCTTTACCACTGAGTCACCTGGGAAGCCCGTGAACAAAGTTGGAAAATGTTGAATCTTAAAGAGAGACGAGCATTGAATAGGTATGGGAAAAGTGATGTGAAGAAAGCGACTTCTTCAGGGAAGAATATCAGAATATTAGCATAGATGGTGAAAAACCTGTGGCTGAGGTGAAAAACCTCAGCCTTGGTTTTGCTGAGGTCATTTTCCTGAAACCAAGAAAGGGCAAAGATGAAACCCAAAACTGTGCCAGTTTCCTACCAAATATCAGACAGTGGGCTGTAACTGAGTCCAGCAAGGTAATATGAAGGCCAGTGGATTGATGCCAGGGGGCTTGAGGTGCCAACTGGGCAGTATCAAACACTACGGCTCAGGGATCTGAGTCTTCTAGATCCTACAGCACAGGTGGGCATGTTAGCTGTCCTGTAAACCAGGGCCCCCCACCCTCTGAGATCTAATGCCTGATGACCTGAGGTGAAGCTGATGCAATAATAGTAGAAATAAAGTGCACCATGAATGCACTTGAATCATCACTTGAAACCATTCCACCACCCCAGTCTGTGGAAAAAAGCTCTTCTACAAAACCGGTCTGGTGCCAAAAAGTTGGGGACTGCTGCATAAACCATTCCATCTGCACCAGGGTAGGGAAGTCCTGTGGTGGGAGGAGGGGTGGTGAGCAAAGTGGCTCAGATAAATCCTGTAGGACAGTCCCAAGCCCTGATGCCACCATCAGTCAGACACCAAGCTTAGAACAAAGGCGATGCGACTCCCGACAAGGGTTGTTGCAGAAATGTGCAGCCTGCTCTTCTGGCCCTGATCCTGCCAGCTTTGAGGTCTCACTGCCAGGTTCCAGGTGGGGTCCGCACAGCTCTGATTACTACGTCTGGTTCATTGCAGAGCATCCTCCCTTAGAAAGAATAGCAGATGCTCCGGTACCAAGGAATAGGGAAGCAAAGAAACACATGGCTTCCAATGGCAGATGGTGTAGGCTGGACCCACAGGTCGATGTGTGATCTGCATTCTCCCTTCTGCGCCCTGTCACCAAGCCCCAGCACCCAGTGTTTCCTCCAAGAGCTGAGCTTGAGCCTATGAGGTGTTCTGAACCAGGAGGGCTTGCTGGATCTCGAGGCCTTTACTGAGGGCTTTTCTGACTGAAATGTGCTTTAGACGCTTGAGTGAGGTTGAGGAGTTTTAGTTAGAGGTTAACGTTCTATTCCTGTCACCAAGGCAGCAGATAAAACCCAAGCAAAGGTGGCTTCCCTGATGGCTCAGTGGCTAAGAATCTGCCTGACAATGCAGGGGACACTGGTTTGATCCCAGATCCAGGAAGATCCCACCCGTGGAGCAGATAAGCCCACACACCCTAGAGCCTGTGCTCTGCAACAAGTGAAGCCGCTGCAATGAGAATTCTGCACACACAGCTAGAGAGTAGCCCCCACTCACCACAACTGGTGAAGGCCCTGCACGCAGCAAAGAAGACCCACTGCAGTCATAAAAAAATGAAATTATTAGATCTTAAAAAGAAAAGCAAGCAACGGATACATTTGAGAGGAAAACGCTGGGTGAGGTGTGTTCTAGTTTTGTTGTTTGTTTGCTTTGTTTGGTTTCTGTTGAAGTTCTGTACTTATGAGCAAGATGAGTTCTATGAATAGGTATAGATATATAGCGGCTGCTGCAGTCATTATGAGGTGTGTGGGTGACGCTGGAGAGGGGGCAATTTAGAGAAGGAAAAACAGGTGTACAAAGATGCCAAGGAAGGCAGCATGCAGCTCAGAGTGGGGCTGCCATAAATCAGCAGAAAATACATGACCAGGTTGTATTCCTCATGTTATTTGGACTAAGTATATTATATAGTATTAAATATAATATAGTATTCAATATAAAAATAAATTTTCTGCTTCATAGTTGTTTATGGCTTTTGTAATAATACTAAGGGTAGTATAACATTTAGCTTTTTAATGTATAAATGACTTTATTATGCTCTAAGTATTTTTAGAAAATAGCATTCCATAAATATTAAGTTACAAACTTTTCTATATCTGTTGAGTTTTTATATAAACAAAATTGCAATACTCAGCATTAAAGGTGGCCATTAAAAGTCAAAACCTAAAATCAGTTAGTCAGTTCAGTCACTCAGTCATGTCTGACTCTCTGCGACCCCCTGGACTGCAGCACACCAGGCTTCCCTGTCTATCACCAACTCCCGGAGTTTACTCGAACTCATGTCCATTGAGTTGGTGATGCCATCCAATCATCTCATCCTCTGTTATCCCCTTCTCCTCCTGCCTTCAATCTTTCTCAGCATCAGGGTCTTTTCCAATGAATCAGCTCTTCGCATCAGGTGGCCAAAGTATTGGAGCTTCACCTTCAGCATCAGTCCTTCCAGTGAATTTTCAGGATCCCTACTAGCCACTATACACTTTTAATGTGTGCATTTACCGTTATTACATCTTTGCATTACAGTTCCCTGTAATGAAAAGGACATCTTTTTTGGGTATTAGTTCTAGAAGGTCTTGTAGGTCTTCATAGAACCATTCAACTTCAGCTTCTTCAGAATTACCGGTCAGGGCATAGACTTGGATTACTATGATATTGAATGATTCGCCTTGGAAATGAACAGAGATCATTCTGTCAGTTTTTTTGTTTTGTTTTGTTTTTGAAATTGCACCCAGGTACTGCATTTTGGACTCTTTTGTTGACTATAATGGCTACTCCATTTCTTCTAAGGGATTCTTGCCCACAGTAGTAGATATAATGGCCATCTGAGTTAAATTCACCCATTCCAGTCCATTTTAATTCACTGATTCCTAAAATGTTGATGTTCACTCTTGCCATCTCCTGTTTGACCACTTCCAATTTGTCTTGATTCATGGACCTAACATTGCAGGTTCTTATGCAATATTGCTCTTTATAGCATCAGATTTTACTTCAATCACTGGTTACATCCACAAATGGCTGTTGTTTTTACTTTGGCTTGTCTCTTCATTCTTTCTGGAGTTATTTCTCCACTGATCTCCAGTAATATATTGGGCACCTACCAACCTGGGGAGTTCATCTTTCAGTGTTCTATCTTTTTGCCTTTTCATACTTTTCACAGGTTTCTCAAGGCAAGAATACTGAAGCAGTTTGCCATTCCCTTCTCCAGTGGACCACATTTTGTCAGAACTGTCCAACATGACCTGTCCATCTTGGGTGGCCTTCCACAGCATGGCTTATAGTTTCACTGAGTTAGACAAGGCTGTGGTCCATGTGATCAGATTGGTTAGTTTTCTGTGATTATGGATTTCAATCTGTCTGCCCTCTGATGGAGAAGGATAAGAGGCTTAAGGAAGCCTCCTGATGGGAGAAACTGACTGAGGGGGAAACTGGGTCTTGCACTGAGGGGCAGGATCATGCTCAGTAAATCTTTAATCCAATTTTCTGTTAATGGGTGGAGCTGTGCTCCCTCCCTGTTATTTCAGTTCAGTTCAGTTCAGTCACTCAGTTGTGTCTGACTCTTTGCAACTCCATGAACTGCAGCTCGCCAGGCTTCCCTGTCCATCACTAACTCCTGGAGTCCACCCAAACCCATGTCCATCGAGTCAGTGATACCATCCAGCCATCTCATCTTCTGTCATCCCCTTCTCCTCCAGCCCTCAATCCTTCCCAGCATCAGGGTCTTTTCCAGTGAGTCAACTCTTCACATGAGGTGGCCAAAGTATTTGAGTTTCAGCTTCAACATCAGTCCTTCCAATGAACACCCAGGACTGATCTCCTTTAGGATGGACTGGTTGGATCTGCTTGCAGTCCAAGGGACTCTCAAGAGTCTTCCCCAACACCACAGTTCAAAAGCATCAATTCTTCAGCGCTCAGCCTTTTTCACTGTCCAATTCTCACATCCATACATGACTCCTGGAAAAACCATAGCCTTGACTAGACTGACCTTTGTTGGCAAAGTAATGTCTCTGCTTTTCAATATGCTATCTAGGTTGGTCACAACTTTCCTTCCAAGGAGTAAGCATCTTTTAATTTCATGGCTGCAGTCACCATCTGCAGTGATTTTGGAGCCCAAGAAAATAAAGTCTAACACTGTTTCCACTGTTTCCCCATCTATTTCCCGTGAAGTTATGGGACCAGATGCCATGATCTTAGTTTTCTGAATGTTGAGCTTTAAGCCAATTCTTTCACTCTCCTCTTTCACTTTCATCAAGAGGCGTTTTAGTTCCTCTTCACTTTCTGCCATAAGGGTGGCATCGTCTGCATATCTGAGGTTATTGATATTTCTCCCGGCAATCTTGATTCCAGCTTGTGCTTCTTCCAGACCAGCGTTTCTGATGATGTACTCTGCATATAAGTTAAATAAGCAGGGTGACAATATACAGCCTTGACGTACTCCTTTTCCTATTTGGAACCAGTCTGTTGTTCCATGTCCAGTTCTAACTGTTACTTCCTGACCTGCATACAGGTTTCTCAAGAGGCAGATCAGGTGGTCTGGTATGCCCATCTCTTGAAGAATTTTCCACAGTTTATTGTGATCCACACAGTCACAGGCTTTGGCATAGTCAATAAAACAGAAGTAGATGTTTTTCTGGAACTCTTGCTTTTCAAATAATCCAGCTGATTTTGGCCATTTGATCTCTGGTTCCTCTGCCTTTTCTAAAACCAACTTTAACATCTGGGAGTTCACGGTTCACGTATTGCTGAAGCCTGGCTTGGAGAATTTTGAGCATTACTTTACTAGTGTGAGATGAGTGCAATTGTGTAGTAGTTTGAGCAATCTTTGGCATTGCCTTTTTTTGGGATTGGAACAAAAACTGACTTTTTTCAATCCTGCGGCCATTGCTGAGTTTTCCAAATTTGCTAACATATTGAGTGCAGCACTTTCATAGCATCATCTTTTAGGATTTGAAATAGCTCAACTGGATTTCCATCACCTCCACTAGCTTTGTTTGTAGTGATGCTTTCTAAGGTTCACTCAACTTCACATTCCAGGATGTCTGGCTCTAGGTGAGTGATCACACCATCATGATTATCTGAGTCATGAAGATCTTTTTTGTACAGTTCTTCTGTGTATTCTTGCCACCTCTTCTTAATATCTTCTGCTTCTGTTAGGTCCATATCATTTCTGTCCTTTATTGAGCCCATCTTTGCATGAAGTGTTTCCTTGGTATCTCTAATTGTCTTGAAGAGATCTCTAGTCTTTCCCACTCTGTTGTTTTCCTCTATTTCTTTGCACTGATCGTTGAGGAAGGCTTTCTTATCTCTCCTTGCTATTCTTTGGAACTCTGCATTCAGATGGGAGTATCTTTCCTTTTCTCCTTTGCTTTTCGCTTCTCTTCTTTTCACAGCTATTTCCTTGTTATTTACTAGGGGCCAAACTACTGTGGAGATAATGGAAACTTCTTTCAAAAGGTCTCATGCAGGCACTGCTATACTAGTGCCCTGCCAACCCTGCAGCAGGCCACTGCTGACCCACTCCCCTGCCAGAGACTCCTGAACACTCATGGGCAAGTCTGAGTCAGTTTCTTGTGGGGATCAGTGCACCTTTCTCCTGGATCCTAGTGCTCACAAGGTTCTGTTTGTGCCCTCCAAGAGTCTATTTCCCCAATCCTGTGTACATTCTGGCATGGTGAGGTTAATGGCAACCTCCTCCAAGAGAGCTTATGCCATACCCAGATCTGCTGCACCCAGAGCCCCAGCCCCCACAGCAGTCCAGTGTTAACCTGTACCTCTGCAGGGGACACTCAAACACAGTTCTGTCTCAGTCTCTGTGGGTTCTCTGGGTCCCGGTGTGCAAAAGGTTTGTTTAAGCCATCTGAGCATCTCTGGTGGGTATGGAATTTGATTCAAAACATGATTTTGACCCTCCTACCATCTTGCTGGGGCTTCTCCTTTGCCCTTGGATGTGGGTTATCTCCCTCACAGCTGGTCCAGCTCCACGCAGCCATTGCTCCAGCACCGCACAGCAGTCCATCTGAATAAATAGAGCATAGACTGAACACTAAAACTGAAAACTAAAATAATCAAAGAGAATGTTAACTTTCACTGTACTTGGAATACCAAAGAGCTTACTCACTCATGTGTTTTTTTCCTGCTGTGGTTTTCCCATGAATGTTTCAGTAGAAGAGGTTATGAATAAGCTGGCTGAAATTTAAAGATTCAATTAAAAATGTCATTTTTATTGAGTATTTCAATGTGCTGTGCCATCTGATAAGCATATAATGCATATTTTTTTTTAACATTGAAGTGTTTGCTATATTAGACTCACCCTGGCTAAAAGATAATAAAAGTGAAAGTGAGATTAAGACCTTTGCCCAACATCACCCAGCTTGTATGTAAGTCTGGATAAGAACTCCACAGTGCTACTCCAGGCATGATGGCTCTGGCATTTACCTGGCTCTGATGTGCATGTGAATTACTGATTCAGTATGTCTGAGGTGGAGCCTGAGATCCTGAATCTCCCATGAGCCGTCAATGGTACTGATGCTGCTCATCCAAGAAACAAACTTTGCAAAACAAGATCCTCTCTAGACGTCCTCTGTTCAAAGATGACAATGACTACATCTGTGAGACCATGGTGTTCCTTACGTGAGTCACTGTAGTTCTCAAAATAAGAGAAGGAAGAAAAAATACATTAACTGTTTAAGACAAAATCATGTAGCATTTGTCCTGTAGGTAGATGCTTATGTTTTCTTTGGGCCCATGGTTTCTATCTGGTCATTATTTTGTATTTTTACTCTTTTCTGATTCTTTAAAGAATGTTGTATACCCTATTGTATAACCAAGATGGTCATATAACTTGGGCATTGCAAAGCTATATGTGGCATATTTTCTAAATTTCTTTTGGGGACTATCCCCCTTTCTTGCATTGTTTGGTTTTAATAGGCCTTCCAAAAGTCACACCTCATTAGCTTGTTTAGTTATTTATCCTTGGGTGTGCTTTTGACTCACTCAGGGAGGATAAAACCTAGAGAACAAAACCACTCTTGATCAGGGATCACTAATCGATGTTGATGTAATCCTGAAGCAATCTGTGGTCGTTCTCTGGCTCTGTATCTCCCCTCCTCCTCACATCCCTCAACTCCATCCTGGGAGGAGTTATATGGATAGTAGGGGAACATGTGGCTGACAAAAAGGGACAATTTCGAACCGAGGATTCGGATGAAGTGAGAGCTAATTGATATCCTTCAAATCTCTGAATTCTCTGAAGAGGACCTATTATTCCCAGATCTCCTAGAACCAGTGCATTGTATTGTCTGCTTACTGAAGAATGATTTGGTGTTCCATTGTAGACAAGTGAAAACACACTGGAGTCATTATGTATGTCTGCATATTATTTTTAACACTTCACACTTTTTTGACCATGAAAAAAGTTGCTTTATTACCAAAAAAAAGCAACTATATCTTAAATAGTTTGAAGATCAAAAGACATTGTACACTTGCAAAATAAGTACTTAATAGACATAAAACCATACCATGAAAAACAAGAGTCTGTCCAAGAGTCACTTTGGTAGAAAATAAATAAGTGAGGCAATGAAGAGAAAGACTAAAATTACTTCCACACATCTCTGACCTTCTCTGCTTATTTCTCTCATCAGTCACACTTCTCACCTTTGATCATACCAAGCAATTTATTTTGTTGCTTATTATTTTTACTTAATTTTCTGTCTCTCATACAGGATGTAAAGTTCCACAGAGGCAGAGAAGTTTCTCTGTTTTGTTTACACCAAACAAATGCATCAAAAAAGATGCATCAAAGAACTTAGAACAGGGCTCCACACAATCAGAGACTGAGAACAGAAGCTCAGTAAATATGTGTTGAATAAATTCGAAAATTTAAAAAGGTCTGCTCTGCTGAGAGAGGATTGCAAGGGACTGTTCATGGTTCTCACTTGGGCTGGTGGAAAGAATATAAAAATATCCCTCTGAGAATTTGTAACCAAAATCCAGGCTTCACTTGAGTTTGAAGCTTGAGTTCAAACTCCCTGGGTTTCTGAAAACCTCAGCAGAATTTATTTAGGACTAGATGGGTCTATAGTGTCACTATACCTGGCAGGAACCAATGCTCATTTTCTTCCAAGGAACAGACCTTCAGCCCAGGACTCACAAATTTCAAAGATTCTTCAAAAATATGAGCTCGAAGTAAGCAAAACAAAACATAACCAAAAAAAAAAAAAAAAAAAAAAAAACCAAAAAAAAAAAAAAAAAGACAAAAAGCAAAAACAAACTAAAGCCCCACTGAAACAAAACCAGATACCTTAAAAGCCAGAAGGGACACTAGACATCAGAGTCACAGCTGCAAAGCTTTGACTCATGGAAGGCTCAGACGGGAAATGAATCAAGAGAAATGCCGGAAAGCAGAGAAGGAGAAACTCAGACAGAAATTCTCTAAACAAGAAGGTAGAAATAAATCCAAATATATGACTAATCACTATGAATGTAGGGCTCAATTATCCATTGAGAAATTATAGAGTGGCTAATTAGCTTCTTAAAGATACGGTATGACATAGTTATGATGCAGAAAATGAAATGTAGGATGTAATTAGCCACATTAAATAAGGTTGTAAAGCCATATTAATATCAGAAAAAAATAAACTTTAGGAAAAGAAAGCATTATCAAATGTAAAAATGACTGCTACATACGGACACAAAACAATCCAGAAGATAGAATTTGCTGCTTGTATCCAATGAATATCTGAGCCTTAAAATATAGTTTGCAGGTTAACAGACCTACAAAGAGATACTAACTCATCTATAAGAATAGAGAAAGATTTTATCACTATTTCCCAATTACTGATTATCATTCAAGTTTGTGAGATAGTTAAGAAAAATTATATCAAAAATGTTCATAGGAAAAAATGTGTTAGCAACAAACTGCAAGGTATACAAATATCTATTAATATCAAAAGGAAAGCTAATTTGCTATGATAAATATTGAACTTTTGGGTATCTACCTGAGAGAAATAAAAATTGAACAAGGATGTTCATAGCAGGTTTATTTATAATAGCAATAGGAAGCAATCCAGATGTCCATCAACAAATGAGTAGTTAATAAACTATGGTACATCAATACTATGGGATACTATGAAGCAGTAAGAAGTTCAAAATATTGATACTTAACAACTTGCATGGGTCTAAGGAAATACTTCTGATGAAAATCACCAATCTCAAAAGATTTGCTGATATTTGATTGCATTTACATGATGCTTTTGCAATGAAAAAATTATAGGCATGGGAAAAAGTTAATGATTACAGTAGTGAGTCAATTACTTGGAAACAAAATTATCATTATTTACCTTTTGGGTCCAGTGGATCCTTTTAAATTCTTTATATTTTAAGTCTTTTATTCATTTTATATGAGTAAGAATAAAGGAATAAAGAAAAGCAACATCAGAAATTGTGATAAAATTAAACCATAACAAACATAAAATTTATTTCTCATTTCCCTGGTTTTCAATTTATATGTACCCCAAATGGGCAATGCTTCCACCACCTGATGCGAAGAGCTGACTCATTTGAAAAGACCCTAATGCTAGAAAAGATTGAAAGCAGGAGGAGAAGGGGATGACAGAGAATGAGATGGTTGGATGGCATCAGCGACTCAATGGACAAGAGTTTGAGCAAACTCTGGGAGTTGTGATGGACAAGGAGGCATGGCGTGCTGCAGTCCGTGGGGTCTCAAAGAGTCGGACACAACTGAGTGACTGAATTGAACTGAACTGAAAATGGACAAAAATGGTCATAATTGATCTAGAAAAACATCCATCTCATAAATGCTAGTACTACATTCCAAATATGTTAATTCCAGCTCATCACCATTAGTGATTCCTCCTGCATTTCCACCAGCAAACTACAAAACTTGAACAATTTTTGAAACCTCTGATGATTCACTTATCTTGAATAGAAGATGGCCATCTTCTTGATATATTGCCTTATATCTTCTTGATGTATTACCACATGTCTTTCATTTTTATTTATAAACATCACTTAGAATGACCCACCCAATAATTTTAAGATATCTACACCATTTATTTCCTTCCAATGACCTTCGTTTATTCACTTGCTTCACCGTTTGTTAACTTCTGAAGAGTGTCAAGTAAATTTTGGCATCTAAACATAATGAAGAATGAAAAACGTACACAAAGATAAACCCAAAAAGGATCAAAGATCTAAGCATAAGACCAGAAACTATAAAACTCCTAGAGGATAACATTGGCAAAACACTCTCTGACATAAACCAAAGCGGGATCCTACATGGCCCACCTCCCAGAATATTGGAAATAAAAGCATGAATAAACAAATGGGACCTAATTAAAATTAAAAGCTTCTGCACAACAAAGGAAACTATAAGCAAGGTGAAAAGACAGCCTTCAGAATGGGAGAAAATAATAGCCAATGAAGCAATGGACAAACAATTAATCTCAAAAATATACAAGCAACTCCTGCAGCTCCATTCTAGAAAAATAAACGACCCAATCAAAAAGTGGGCCAAAGAACTTGACAGACATTTCTCCAAAGAAGACATAAAAATGGCTAACAAACACATGAAAAGATGCTCAACATCACTCTTTATCAGAGAAATGCAAATCAAAACCACAATGAGGTATCACTTTACACCACTCAGAATGGCTGTAATCCAAAAATCTACAAGTAATAAATGCTGGAGAGGATGTGGAGAAAAGGGAACTCTCTTACACTGTTGGTGGGATTGCAAACTAGTACAGCCTCTATGGAAAACAGTGTGGGGGTTCCTTAAAAAACTGGAAATAGACCTGCCATATGACCCAGCAATCCCACTGCTGGGCATATACACCGAGGAAACCAGAATTGAAAGAGACACGTGTACCCCAATGTTCATCGCTGCTTTTTTTACAATAGCCAGAACATGGAAGCAACCTAGATGCCCATCAACTGATGAATGGATAAGAAAGCTGTGGTACATATACACAATGGAATATTACTCAGCATTAAAAAAAATTCATTTGAATCAGTTCTACTCAGGTGGACGAAACTGGAGCCCATTATCCAGAGTGAAGTAAGCCAGAAGCAAAAACAACAATACAGCATATTAATGCATATATATGGAATTTAGAAAGACGGTAACGAGAACCCAGCATGCAAGACAGCAAAAGGAATGCAGATGTATAGAATAGACTCGTGGACTCTGTGGATGAGGGTTAGGGTGGGATGATAAGGGAGAATGGCATTTAAACATGTTAATTATCATATGTCTAATCAATCGCCAGCTCAGGATTGAAGCTCAGGGCTGGTGCAACGAGATTTCCTGGGGGGAGCGAGGAGGGAGGGGGGTTCTGGAGGGGGAGCATATGTAAACCCATGGTGATATCGTGTCATTGTTTGGCAAAACTAATAAAAAAATAAATAAATAAAATTAAAAAGAAAAGAAAAGAAAAATGTAAATTGGGATTGGCCAGAATCTTGTCACAAGATACTGCATAATGAAATCCTTTCTGTTGAATGCTTAAACTAATATGAGCATCATATTTCCCTTTTAGCTTAGACATATGTTGCTATCCAAAAATTCCTAAGTTTGAGAAAATCTGTCTTGGATATCGTCGTTTGAGTATTTATCTGATATTACATTTATATAATCAAATTCATTTAACTTGAGTTGCAGTATTAAGTGCTACTATTTATTTACTCTCTGATTTTTCTTTTTGACATTTTTAGTGAAGGATAAAAAGCTGTTTCAATAAAATTTTTTAAAAGTCTATGCAGATGGTATCTCCAGTCTTCTATACATTTTTGAAAATGCAGAAGTCTGAGCAATAGACTAAAAAAAAACTGAATGATAATGCAGTAGTAATAAATTACTATACTTTTACATCATCCTTTGAACCAGCAGTAGGCAAATTTTTTCTGTAAAGAGCCAAATAGCTTTAGGGGCTATGCAGTCTGTGGCATCTTGTCTCAGTTTTGTTTTTGTAGCATGAAAGGAGACGTAGGCAATGAATACTGCATACACTTGGAAGTGATCTTATGAATCTATATTTATAAAATTGGAAGGAATATTGGATTTGTTCATAGCTGCAGTACGCCAGACCTGTTTAAGGAGTTCATAATTCTTTTGGTTTCTTATTATTTCAGTATATATACATATTAGCCTCCTTGGAAATAGTTTCTGTGGGTCAATGAATATCTACTATAACATGATTAGAAAGCAAAATGATATAGCAGTTCGATTCAGTCGCTCAGTCATGTCCAACTCTTTGCAACCCCATGGACTGCAGCATGCCAGGCTTCCATGTCCATCACCAACTCCCAGAGCTTGCTCAAACTCACGTCCATCGAGTCAGTGATGCCTTCCAACCATTGCATCCTCTGTCATCCACTTATCCTCCTGCCTTCAGTCTCTTCCAGCATCAGGGTCTTTTCCAGTGAATCAGTTCTTCACATCAAGTGGCCAAAGTATTGTAGTTTCAGCTTCAGCATCAGTCCTTCCAATGAGTATTCAGGACTGATTTCCTTTGAGATGGACTGGTTGGATCTCCTTGCAGTCCAAGGGACTCTCAAGAGTCTTCTCCAACACCACAGTTCAAAAGTATCAGTTCTTCTGTGCTCAGTTTTCTTTATAGTCCAACTCTCACATTCATACATGACCACTGGAAAAACCATAGCCTCAACTAGATGGACCTTTGCAAAGTAATGTCTTTGCTTTTTAATGATACATAGAATATTGAAAAATAAGTCTCTAAGTTTTCCTAGTGTTATAGAAATTTATAAAAGGGTCCCATGATTCAACATAAAAGTTGCAAAGTAGAATTTTTCTATTGAAAATTAGTACATTTTAGTTTTGGATTTTGAATGAAATCCAAATAAGAATAAAATAATGAAATATCAATTATTAAAAATACTTTTAACAGCACAAAAAACTGAAATTTTTAGATGCTGGTGGACTTTTTATCTGGAGATATGAAAGGTCCTACACTTGGGTGAAACAATGGACCCTCTCATCTGACTTTCTCTCCAGAATTGTTACCTGATAACAAGCCCTAGTGACAGTTACCCACAGAGGATGCAGAGGATTACCTGGAAGTAAGCACCCAGAACCACTCTACTATCCAGCAATAAAGTTTCACAGTATCAGCCAGGTGAGAAAAATGGACCTTTTTATAAATCTAAGATACATTATGACAAAAGGAATCTGGAATAGTAAGCCTAGGAATCTTAAGTGATACTAAACTGATCAAGTTTTAGTGGTGACTCCTGCTTCCCATCAAAAGCATATGCATTCCTTCTGAAGAAATCTTGGAGAATTTAAGCCCTCATAGAAAATCTAAAATTGAGCACAAATTAACACACAAGCAAAATCTAGTATACGTAAAAGCCCCAGTGGATGAGGGACAGTAGAAACATAGAAATATCATCCCTACACCTTTATTTATTTATTTTTAAAATTTTCTTTACTTTATTGTGTTGATTTTGCCATACAATGACATGAAACAGCCATGGGTTTACATATGCTCCCCCTCCAGAACCCCCCTCCCTCCTCCCTCCCGATTCCCTCCCCCTGGGTCCTCTCAGTGCCCCAGCCCCCAGCATCAACACTGGGCTGGTGATTGATTTCACATATGATACTTAACATGTTTCAATGCCATTCTCCCCTATCATCCCACCCTTGCCCTCTTCCACAGAGTCCACGAGTCTGTTCTATACATCTGTGTTTCTTTTGCTGTCTGGCATGCAGGGTTCTCATTACCATCTTTCTAAATTCCATATATATGCGTTAGTATACTGTATTGTTGTTTTTCCTTCTGGCTTACTTCACTCTGGAATATAGGCTCCAGTTCCATCCACCTGAGTAGAACTGATTCAAATGAATTTTTTTTTTTAATGCTGAGTAATATTCCATTGTGCATATGTACCACAGCTTTCTTATCCATTTGTCTGTTGATGGGCATCTAGGTTGCTTCCATGTCCTGGCTATTGTAAACAAAGCAGCGATGAACACTGGGGTACACGTGTCTCTTTCAATTCTGGTTTCCTCGGTGTGTATGCCCAGCAGTGGGATTGCTGGGTCATACGGCAGTTCTATTTCCAGTTTTTTAATGAATCTACACACTGTTCTCCATAGTGGCTGTACTAGTTTGCATTCCCACCAACAGTGTAAGAGAGTTCCCTTTTCTCCACATCCTCTCCAGCATTTATTGCTTGTAGATTTTTGGATGGCAGCCATTCTGACTGGTGTAAAGTAGTACTTCATTGTGGTTTTGATTTGCATTTCTCTGATAATGAGTGATGTTGAGCATCTTTTCGTGTGTTTGTTAGCCATTTTTATGTCTTCTTTGGAGAAATGTGTGTTTAGTTGTATTCTACTCAAACTCTTCCAGAAAATTACAGAGGAAGGTAAACTTCCAAACTCATTCTATGAGGCCACCATCACCCTAACTCCAAAATCTGACAAAGATGCCACAAAAAAAGAAAACTACAGGCCAATATCACTGATGAACATAGATGCAAAAATCCTTAACAAAATTCTAGCAAATAGAATCCAACAACACATTAAAAAGATCATACATCATGATCAAGTAGGCTTTATCCCAGGGATGCAAGAATTCTTCAATATTCACAAATCAATCAATGTAATACACCACATTAACAAATTGAAAAATAAAAACCACATTATTATCTCAATAGATGCAGAGAAAGCCTTTGACAAAATTCAACATCCATTTATGATAAAAACCCTCCAAAAAGCAGGAATAGAAGGAACATACCTCAACATAATAAAAGCTGTATATGACAAACCCACAGCAAACATTATCCTCAATGGTGGAAAAACTGAAAGCATTTCTCCTGAAGTCAGGAACAAGACAAGGGTGCCCACTCTCACCACCACTATTCAACATAGTTTTGGAAGTCTTGGCCACAGCAATCAGAGCAGATAAAGAAATCAAAGGGATCCAGATTGGAAAAGGAGAAGTAAAACTCTCTCTGTTTGCAGATGACATGATCCTCTACATAGAAATCCCCACACCTTTAGATCAAACCAGTCAATCCTAAAGGAAATCAGTCCTAAATACTCATCGGAAGGACTGATGCTGAAGCTGACATTCCAAATCTTTGGGCACCTGATGCGAAGAACTGACTCACTGAATATGACCCTGATGCTGGGAAAGATTGAAGGCAGGAGGAGAAGGGGACAACAGAGGATGAGATGGTTAGATGGCATCACTGACTCAAGGACATGTGTTTGAACAAGCTCCAGGAGCTGGTGATGGACAGGGAAGCCATGGCTGCAATCCATGGGGTCGCAAAGAGTCAGACATGACTGAGCACCTGAACTGACTAACTAACACCTTTAGATCCTCAAGAACTTTAGGTGTTATATTTATTATATACAATTATAAAGTGCTTGTAAACTAAAAGGACACATCACAAAAGCACAAAATAATCAAATAATAGAACATCAGACTGATCAGAAAAATTTGAAAAGATGTTTTTCTCTCATGTCTCTTTCTCTCTATATATATATATTTTTCAACCCTTAATCTTGATCACCTAATCTAGCTGATTTTTTAACCTAAATTCTTCTGTCTCAAAGCATCTCTTTCCTCCATGGTACCACCATACCCTGTCCCAGGTGGCCATTAGCTCTTTTCTGGATTCTGCAGTATCTTCCAAACTGACTTCCTTATATCAACTCTCAACTCCTCACCCTCAGTCACTGTAACTAGAGGAATTTTATTTTTCAAGTACATGTCTAGTTATGTCACTGACTCTTTCCTATCACAGTTACCCAGCACGGCCTTCTCAGAATGTGGCTGCTACTCTGGGGAGAAGATCCAGCTGCTGTGGGGGTTACCAGGTGTTGCCACCCACCCCCAGGTCTCGTCTTCCATCCCTTCTCAGGTCTTCTGTACTTGCTGGGATGTTCTGGTGTCTCTTTCCACTCTTTCTCCCAGTCATCCCACTCCTTTTTCCTATGCAGCTCATCACCACATTCTTGTGGGAGAATCCTGTACTTTTCTCCTTGGGATGCTCCCCTGGTAACACAAAATTACAGCACTTTGTATTCCTGCTTAATGCTTATTTGAAAGAGTGTAACTGTATTTATCTGAGTGGCTCTTTTGTTAGCGTCCTTCCAGCCTACCAACTGCAAAATCCCAGGAGAGAAAGAGACAAAGAGCTTTGGGCTAACATAAGGCTGTCCTATTGTGGGCTTAAAAATATATTTATTTACCAAGGAAAATGATTGAATAATTAGCATTTATGTGATGAAAACATAATTGGACCAAGAAAATGCTACTATAGTTACTGTCACATGAATATCAGTTTGTTAAATGAAGAGATCAGTGTGCTGTGCCATCAACATAAAAATAAACAAAATAGAACAGAGTAAATGGATTCTGGATTCATTATTTTTTATTATGTATGACACAGGGAGCACTGCTTGTCATTGAGAATTAAATGGGTATTAAATAAACTGATATTTACATAACTGATTTGCATTTAAAAAATGAGTACATTTAATTCCCATATATATGGCTGTAAAAGAGAAACAGAATGCTCATTACTCTGGACAATAATTCAGTTCTGAAAAAGTTGTCGCAAATGGTCTCAACTTTCTGTGTGATGACTTTGACCTTGGGGGGCTGTCTGTCCTAGGCTGTCACTTGCTGGTTATAATAGTCCTTCTTCTATCTTTCAGTTCATTGTAGACCCCACCCTGCCTCTGGTTCTGATTTCAGAGCTGCTTGTCTTTTAAACATTTATTTTTTATGAATAGCTTGAGAGTTACCATAACACTGAGAGGAGAGTACAAGGATTTCCCACATAACTCCTGACCTTTTTCATCCATAGGCTCCCGCACCAACACCACTCCTCAGGATGAATGGTATTTTCTTTCTTTCCTTTTTTTTTTAAACCAGAGATGAACCTGCACTGACACATCATCATGCTCAAGAGTTCACCATAGTATGCATCCTGTGGGTTTGGACAAATGTTAACATCACGTAGTTTTTTCACTGCCCTAAAGTCCTCCATCTACCACTGACTGCCTCAACTGCTGCTCAACTGGTAAAGAATCTGCCTGGTCTACACAGGAATTTTCATTACTCCTGCAATACAGGAGACCAGGGTTCAATCCCTGGGTCAGGAAGATTCCCTGGGCATGGCAACCCACTCCAGAATACTTGCCTGGGGAATCCCATGAACAGAGGAGCCTGGTGGGCTACAGCCCATGGGGTCACACAGAATCGGACATAACTGAGTGACTAAACTTCAACTTTAACTGCTGCTCTACACTGCAACCAAAAAAACCTTTCTATTGTCTCCATAGTTCCATCTTTTCCAAAAGGCCATACAGTTGGAGTCATACAGCCTTTAGCCTTCTCAGGGAGCTTCTTTCACTTAGGAACGTGCATTTAAGATTCTTTCTATGCACTACCATATCCAGAGGAATTATCATGTTATGGCTTTGCCACCTGTGTTGGGCACACAATTTAATGAATCACTAAAATCCTCAGTAGTCAAGGTCAGTCAGTTCAGTTCAGTTGCTCAGTCATGTTAGAATCTTTGCGATCCCATGAACCGCAGCATGCCAGGCCTCCCTGTCCATCACCAACTCCCGGAGTTTACACAAACTCATGTCCATTGAGTAGGTGATGCTATCCAGCCATCTCATCTTCTGTCGTCCCCTTCTTCTCCTTCCCCCATCCTTCCCAGCATCAGGTCTTTTCCTTTTCCTTTTTTTAAAAAAATTATTTTCTTTACATTATCGTGTTGTTTTTTGCCATACATTGACATGAATCTGCCATGGGTATACATGTGTTCCCCTTCCAGAATCCCCCTCCCACTTCCCTCCCGATTCCATCTCTGTGGGTCATCCTGGTGCACCAGCCCTGAGCACCCTGTATCTAGCATCAAACCTGGGCTGGCGATTGATTTCACATATGATAATCTACATGTTTGAATGCCGTTCTCCCATATCACCCTGCCCTTGCCCTCTCCCATAGAGTCCAAAAGACTGTTCTATACATCTGAGTCTCTTTTGCTGTCTTACATACAGAGTTATCATTACCATCTTTCTAAATGCCATATATATGTGTTAGTATACTGTATTGTTTTTCCTTCTGGCTTACTTCACTCTGTATAATAGGCTCCAGTTCCGTCCACCTCAGTAGAACTGATTCAAATGAATTCTTTTTAATGGCTGAGTAATATTCCATTGTGTATTTGTACCACAGCTTTCTTATCCATTTGTCTGTTGATAGATATCTAGGTTGCTTCCATGTCCTGGCTATTGTAAACAAAGCAGCGATGAACATTGGGGCACATGTGTCTCTTTCAATTCTGGTTTCCTCGGTGTATATGCCCAGCAGTGGGATTGCTGGGTCATATGGCAGTTCTATTTCCAGTTTTTTAATGAATCTCCACACTGTTATCCATAGTGGCTGTACTAGTTTGCATTCCCACCAACAGTGTAAGAGGGTTCCCTTTTCTCCACATCCTCTCCAGCATTTATTGCTTGTAGACTTTTGGATGGCAGCCATTCTGACTGGTGTAAAGTGGTACCTCATTGTGGTTTTGATTTGCATTTCTCTGATAATGAGTGATGTTGAGCATCTTTTCATGTGTTTGTTAGCCACTTTTATGTCTTCTTTGGAGAAATGTCTGTTCAGTTCTTTGGCCCACTTTTTGATTGGGTCGTTTATTTTTCTGGAACTGAGCTGCAGGAGTTGCTTGTGTATTTTTAAAGAAATGCAGAACCCCAGGGTTAGTAGAAGGAAAGAAATCTTAAAGATCAGGGCAGAAATAAATGCAAAAGAAACAAAAGAGACCATAGCAAATATCAACAAAGCCAAAAGCTGGTTCTTTGAGAAGATAAATAAAATTGACAAACCATTAGCCAGACTCATTATGAAACAAAGGGAGAAAAACCAAATCAACAAAATTAGAAATGAAAAAGGAGAAATCACAACAGAAAACACAGAAATACAAAGGATCATAAGAGACTATTATCAGCAACTATATGCAAGTAAACTGGACAACTTGGAAGAAATGGACAGATTCTTAGAAAAGTACAACTTTCCAAAACTGAACCAGGAAGAGAGAGATAATCTTAACAGACCCATCACAAGCATGGAAATTGCAACTGTAGTCAGAAATCTTCCAGCAAACAAAAGCCCAGGACCAGATGGCTTCACAGGTCTTTTCCAATGAGTCAACTCTTCGCATGAGGTGGCCAAAGTGTTGGAATTTCAGCTTCAACATCAGTCCTTCCAATGAACACCCAGGACTGATATCCTTTAGGATGGACTGGTTGGATCTCCTTGCAGTCCAAGGGACTCTCAAGAGTCTTCTCCAACACCACGGTTCAAAAGCATCAGTTCTTCAGTGCTCAGCTTTCTTCACCATCCAATTCTCACATCCATACATGACTACTTGAAAAACCATAGCTTTGACTAGAAGGACCTTTGTTGGCAAAGTAATGGTATTTTAAAGCAACATTCTTACAAATGAAAACTTACACAAAAACCCGTTTAATAATTTATCAAAAATTTAAATAAAAGAAGAAAGGACTACTGTCACCTTCATCCAACATCACCATTCTGCTCATTTCTGTTTTTGATCTTTGCACTACTCCTCCCCTGAACCAGTCCAGCCAGACACTCTCAGGCTCCTCACTAAGGTAGCATTGCTCTGGACCTACCCTCATCCGGGCCTTTCTGAGATTAGAGGATCTGACCAAGGTTCTAGAAATACTTGCTACAACCAAACTGAATTATCCACAATCTTCCTTTTTGGTGTAACATACAAGCACAAGTTTTTGCTTTGTTTTGTTTCATAACAAATTTTACCAATAGAGATTTCCTCCTAAAGAAATATCACAAATTATAGTTCTGACAGCTTAAAACATAGTAAGGGAATTTTATGTGAGCTAGAAGAATTTCTCTCAGTCAAAATTGCTAAAACAAAAACATGGTCTACACAGGAATTTTCATTACTGAGGGTTACGTGTACTTTAAAGGCAAATATAAAGGGTTATCAATATAATAGGAATTCCAAGTATTTTATTTTTCCAGCCTTCAAATAAACATTTATCATTTATATTTTTTCCTCAGAGGAATTTACTTCTCAGTATACATTTTCTTTTAATAGAGCATATTTTTGTAAGAAACTTCCTTGTCCTTTAAATAATAAAAGTGAGACTATTAAGAAACTTGATAAAATAATGCAACTATTTATTATACAGAAAGAATATACAGTTTTGAACCTGGGTCTGGCATGTTAATTCTCTTCCTGGATTTCTCTTAGTCATTTTCCAACTGTTAATAACATGTTCACACTTACCTCATGGGCTTGTGTCAAGTGATGTAATTGAGGTTGTTGCTGGGGTAGTTTAGTTTCTCAGTCATGTCTGACTCTTTTGTGACTCAATGAACTGTAGCCTGCCAGACTCCTCTGTCCATGGCATTTTCCAGGCAAGAATACTGGAGTGGGTTTCCATTTCCTTCTCCAAGGGATCTTCCTGATCTAGGGATCAAACCCAAGTTTCCTGAACGGAAGGCAGATTCTTTACTGCTGAACCACAAGGGAAGCCATTTTAAAAGGATATATTCTCTTAAAGTGCAGTCTGGTGCTGTGTGTAAGAACCGTGATCATAGCCCCATATGAGAGCTGCTGACTTGTGTACCTCATGTACTGTTTCTACCTTCATGCTGATGATAATGTCCTATGTAAAGTAAAGATAGGTGACTGAGACAAAGTGAATTAGGGATAATAAACCACTGGACTTGAACCTTTTATTCAGTGTTGAATATTTCAAACAACTTGATTCACCATCTATGTAGCTCGGATTTCTGACCCATGAAACAAAATTATTGGGTGAAGCAGTCTTCATGCTTCGATGCAGTTCTTACATTCTCTATGTGTAGCATATAAAAAATAGCATATTGTAACATTTTACTTATTCCTTATCCTTAAATATTTAATGTATTTTGGAATCAATTTAGCTTCATCTTACTGTAGTTATGTTTGTTTAGGACTGTGTTAAGTTAATAAAGTAAATGATATCTGAGTACTTAAATTTTACGTAACTCAAATGAGAGCAACTTAAGTAGTTGTTTGGATTAAAATTGCTAAAATATGTCCTGCTGCTGTTCGAACTGCTAGTAATTGGGGATTAAAAGATGAGGAAAGATAAGAAAAATGAGGTATAAATAAAACAACCCTGCTCAATATATAGTCTCATATTTTATGTTGAAATAACTTTAACCTACTTCAACATTTCTCAAAAGAACATTTTATGACACTTCTAGTCATTTCCTCTGCCCTCTATCTGCCATTCCTAGAAGATTACATAGAAAAAATTATTTTCTTCCCTCTGACTAAATGCACTATTGTTGCTAGGATACAATCGGTTTCAGTCTTTTAAAAGTTGTTTTATAAAATAATAACTAAAATGTCTTTTTCTCAGTATAAGAATATAGGTGGGACGTCTCAAATCAGTCACTGCATTCTCTTTACAAAAGTAGATGTTTTTTACTTGAATGTGCATAATGATTAATATAATTCTATTCTTGGAAGAGAAGGAGCTTAAGAATTTTGACTGTAAATATCCTTTTAAAAATTCATTAGTTTTAATATTTTTTACAAAATTACAAAGGCACATGTGTTTAACTTGTTTTTACAGAAAAAAGATAACTAGAGAGAATGTTTTTCTCCCTGGCTTCAGAGATTTACTGCCTGAATATGCTTAAATATTTAGTAGATTGCATAATTAAAATTACTTTTTCTGCTATAAAATATTCCCATTTGAATATTAAACTCATTTATTGCCACTTCTTGATGGAAATCTGTATAACTAATAGAGTCACTTGTCATAATACTCAAGTACGTTACTAATTACTATTCGTAAATCCTTATATAGCAGGGTGTTTTTCAAGATATTTCTTGAGGATATTTTTTGAAAGGAAATGTTTTCTTAGCATGTAAAATTGGGTATACACTCTTAAAGTTGTATGTTTTCCCGGAAGATCACTGATCTGGTAAAATTAATGAAGATAAAGATTATTTTTAATGCTACAACACATCAGTTCCTTATAAGGTATATACCATAACCCATGACTGCTATGATACCTTAGTGGATGTTTTAGTGTTATTTTTTTAATTTCATATAATTATTCAATGAAAGAATACTAAATAAATAATTTCATTTTTTTTCTTAGTGTATGTGTGTGTGTGTGCATACACCATATCTTCTTTATCCAGTCATCTGTTGATGGACACTTGGGTTGCTTGCATGTCTTGGCTATTGTAAATAGTGCTACAAGGAACCCTAGAATGCATGAATACTTTTGAATTATGGTTTTCTCCAGATACTTGCCCAGATACATGTGATACATTTTCTCCAGATACATGTGAGATCATTGGATCACATCAGTTCAATTCTCACTACTTATTAAAAATAATTGTTTTAGTCTTTCTATCTCCCTTTCACCAAAGTATTAAAGTGTTTCATAAACAAACCATTCTATAAATTTAGGGGAGCAAATTTTAAATTGTGAACCATTACAAAATCATTGGGAACTTTCCTGCCAATTTTAGCCTGAATATGGAACCCTGATTCTGTGTCCTGGTTCCCATTTACTAGCAGCTTTACTGATTAGATACCTTAATGCTGCTTCATGTTTCCAAAGCCTATGTTTGTCTTGATCATTTTCAATGTGGATTCAGTTCACAGAGGCATTTCCTATTATTTATGAAATTTTCAAGTAGTGTGTTAGTTTCCTAAACTATCAAGTAAGAACATTTACAGTTTGGAAGCCCCTCAGGAACAAGTGTGTGTGTGTGTGTGTGTGTGTGTGTCCCGACATAAACTGGCTAAATTTTCATGCATACCTGCTGCCTGAGTGAAAGATGGCTGCACTAATGATGAGGTCCTTTCAATAAGAAAAAGTAATTTGATTTTGTAAAAGCATCCTTTCCTTCCATGATTATATATATATTATTAATATAATGCCAACGTCTGGTACTCTTGCACTTCCTTTCATTGTCATTGCAGCCACTGTGCAAGGACTATGTTGCCATGGTAATTACTTATTGCTCCCAAATAGGACTTGCTGTGGTAATAACATCCCAGGCAGATCTCAGGCAATCAAGTTAGAGCTGCCTGTATACGACTGTGCATCAATATGAGACACAGGTATTTAAAACCCCTTAATGTTGTTCTGAAAAAAAATCAAATGTATCCAGTGTACTGAGAGATCCACCTTGGTCTCCACATTTCTCCTGCTGTCACATTCTCCCTTCTCAGGTGTCCCAGGCTGTATGTGCCTTTTGGAGTAAAACGGTCATCAACATGCTGCTATCACCTGGCAGTGATATGTTAATGAAAACTGTGAGAAACAAGATGTATAATTTTGAATAACCATGTCCTCTCTCATTTTTCAGTCTGTTAAATGGGCATTAGTGCTGGCTTATTTTTCCTCCCTCCTTCCTTTCTCCTTCTTTTTCTTCCTTCCTTCCTTTCTATCAAGTACAAAGGAGAAGTAAAATATGCAGACACCTACATCAGGAGGAAGAACATGATTAATGTGCTAGGAGAGGTGTTGAGCTGTCTGCAGGTTCAAAGCCCTGGGAGGCTCTACACATGTGGAAGGATTTGAGGGGTGCTTCTCAGAGGCTGGTGGCTTTAGCATTAGGCTGCAACGTGTAGAGGAAGTGGCGTCAACAGTAGTGAAAAGGGCACTATGCAGGGTAGTGTTGGCATGGCAGGACAGCCCACGCACTCATATTAAGAGACACAGGAGAGGACTGGAGAGACGTCGGAGAATACAGTCAGTCCCTGCTCCCGGAAGAGCTTGACCATGTGGTCAGGGAATTTGGAGTCTGATCTGAGGGCATCATCGTGGAAGAGCCCCTAATATCCCGCAGCCCTGGCCAAAAAAGGATTATGTGGCAGAACTATAGGCCGGGGCTTCCCAGCACCTCTAGAGAAGCAGTGAGCATGTTTCCCTGGAGGACGCTGAGGTTTGTCATGCAACTTAGTGCAGGTAAAGGGTCGGCTTCTGCTCAGAGGCTTGAAGAGGCAGTGGGTATTTCTTCCCATCTCTCTCACCTGTGCTGCAAGAAGACCAAGTCCCAGAAAGCTTCTACTCATTTGTGTCTTGGAAAGAGAAAAATGAGAAATGATGTGTTTGAAGACACTAATGTTCTGGGATTGTTTGTTTTTCCAATGAAGATGACTAACAGACATGGTCTGTTTGCAGGGGGCATAATCCAGTCCCTAAAACTATTACGTGGATTGACACGCTTAACTGTTTTAATTGAAAATCATGATTTCACCAACATAATTCTAAATGTTCTTGGTGCTACAGATCCTCAAAATATGTGAGTAAATTTATAGTGCATTTCAGAGTTCCTCGTGGTCACCAGATCAAGAGCTCCTTTAATTTCTTTTTTAATGCTTCTTGCCAAAACCTGAAGATTTGGTATCAGTGTGTTATACAAATATGTTTTTTACTGAAATGAAATTGAAACTCTGAAGTGCCTTCCAATCCCACATCTTTAAAATCCTGTGGCAGTACTAATAAAATTTTCTGACTCATGTTACATATATTCATAATGCTTCTTGGTCTCTGGCCACTTCAGAAATTACTAAATCCACATTATTCTAAAGCCTGTGCTAAATAATTTCAGTTTTGAAAATTAGGGAGTGACATGGTGATTGATGTTAGTATTTAAGCTTATGTTTAAAGCACCCTGTTTTATACACTAGGAAAGAATTCAAAAGAAGAATTAGATTTTCTTTTGGAAGATCTATATCTTTGTCCTTGGAAAGATTATATTAACACATATATATGGAATTTAGAAAGATGGTAACGAGAACCCAACATGCGAGACAGCAAAAGGAACGCAGATATATAGAATAGACTTGTGGACTCTATGGATGAGGGTAAGGGTGGGATGATATGGGAGAATGGCATTGAAACACGTTAATTATCATATGTCTAATCAATCGCCAGCCCAGGAGTGATGCTTGGGGCTGGTGCATCGAGATTTCCCGGGGGGAGGGAGGAGGGAGGGAGGAGGGAGGGGGGTTCTGGAGGGGGAGCATATGTAAACCCATGGTGATATCATGGCATTGTATGGCAAAAACAATAATAATAAATATATATATATATATATATATATATAAAAAGAAAGATTATGTTAAATCCTATTTTTAATTGGTCTGCTTTGCAGATTTCTTGCAACAAGGACATTTGAATACAGTCCATGTCTTGGGGTTAACTCTGTGTTGAGACCACAGTGCATTTGGTAGGTACCTGGCTGGTTTTCTGCAGTGACAGATGTGCTATTTCATTTGGACTATTTTCCGTTTCTCCTGGCTCTACTATTTAGACAAGGGATCTTTGGATGAACTCACTCATGCCCGGTAACCTGCTGCCACTTTTGTAAAAGGGCTATGGAACCAAGTGAGGGAGGTCAGTTTTACTCTACAAAATACCTAAATGTTGAGAAGAGGATGATTAGAAATATAGGAGGGAGGGAGTGCATCCTAGGTGGCTGGACACTAGCTGTTGCTCACCATCCAAACTTATCTTGTCAGTTGTGTCTGACTCTTTGCAACCCCATGGACTGTAGCATACCAGGCTCCTCCATCCATGGGGTTTTCTATGTAAAGGTACTGGAGTGGGTTGTCATTTCCTTCTCCAGAGGATCTTCTCAACCCAGGAATCGAACCTGGGTCTCCCACACTGCAGGCAGATGCTTTACCGTCTGAGCCACCAGGGAAGCCAAAGTATATTTATTTGATTCTCTGAGCTACTCAGATGGCCATCTCGTAAGCCCTTCTGACATTAATCAGAATCTACTGAATTACTTGTAGTAAGAAATGCTGCCATAAAATGCAGTGACAGTGGTGCCCACGCATCTCTGCAGGCCCCCTACTTTGAGTGTTATCTTTGTAACTGTGTGGAACAGTAGAAAGCATATTGGGTCAAAAATCAAGCTAGTTTCCCAATAATCACCTTAATTTTATTCCAACAGCAGCTACAGGAAAGCCAGGCTTTCCTTACTGATTATCAGAAACACTGCGATAAAGAGCTGATTTGTCTTCCCCTGCCTCCTTATACCTTACTGTCACAGAAACAGTTCAAAATCAAGACAGATAGCATCATTCCCTTATTCAAAAACCTTTTGAGGCTTCCTTATGACCTACTGAATGCTCTTTGTAATCCTCAAACCAGCATTCACAATATGATTGGAGCTTTATGTTTTAGCTATAAATTCTAAGCTCACCTCTCACGTGTTCTAAACACCTGAAAAGTAAAACAATGACTACTCCATAAATATGCTCCTTTATGTTACAAGCACATGCTTTTGCTCATATTAAGTTTTCTGTATGTAGAACATGCATCCAACTATACCTGACAAAATTTGACCCGACATTAGTCTCATATACAAGTTCTGCCTCAGCATGAAAACCTTGACCCTAAGACAGCTCATCCAGTATTACTTGTTCAGTTTTTTCCATAACGTGACTCCAGCAACACTTGGTTGTCTTTAACTTTATTCAAACAATTTTGTTAGATTGAATTGTGACAGCTGTCATATCAGCATGCATTTTTAAAAAATCAAGATTGGTGAATTTTTGTGTAGTAATTTTCATATTGAAAAGGGAAAGAGAAAAGCAACATTTTCAGCACTTATGTTATATTATTTCAAGAAAGGTACAAACATAATTGAAATGCAAAAAAGACAAAAAAATGATTTGTTCAGTGTGTGGAGAAGGTGCTTCGACTGATCGAACATGTCAAAAGTAGTTGGTGATGTTTTGTTCTGCAGATTTTTCACTGGAAGGTGCTCCATGGTTGGGTAGACCAGTTAAAGTTGTTGCTGTTGTTATTGTTTAGTCACTCAGTTATGTCTGACTCTGTGACCCCATGGACTGTAGCCCACCAGGCTCCTCTGTCATGGGATTTTTCAGGCAAGAATACTGGAGTGGGTTGCCATTTCCTTCTGCAGAGGATCTTCCCTGACCCAGGGATCAAACCCATGTCTCCTGCATTGGCAGGCAGATTCTTTATCATTGAGCCACCAGGGAAGCCCCTAGTTGACACTGACAACAATCAAATTGAGACATTAATTGAGAACAATCAATGTTATACCTCATGGGAGATAAATCAAAATATCCAAATCACTCATTGAGAATCACTTATGCAAGTTAATGGCTTTGATTAGGTTCCACATAAGGTTTTAAAAAGCCCCCTTTTTATTGTATTTCTGCAAGTGAAATGAACCACCACCAACCACACCAAAGGCTGGTCTTCATCTGAAGAAAGTGGTATCAGAAAACATACAATTTTTCATCAGGATGATGTAAGACTGCATGTTTATTTGATGACCAGGCAAAAACTGTTACAAATTGGCTGGGAAGTTCTGATTCATCCACCATATTCACCAGAGATTGCATCTTCCGATTTCCATGTATTTCTGTCTTTACCATATTCTCTTAACAGAAACGATTTTAGTTCCCTGGAAGACTGTGAAAGGCACCTGGAGCAGTTCTTTGCTCAATAAGATAAAAAGTTTTGGGAAGATGGAATTAGGAAGTTGCCTGAAAAATGGCAAAAGGTAAGGAAACAAAACGGTGAATATATTGTTCAATAAAGTTTTTGGTGAAAGTGAAAAATGTGTCTTTTATTTTTACTTAAAAATTGAAGGAACGTTTTGGCCAACCCAATATTTTTCTTATTTAATAATTAATTCATACTTTTATGTACAGACCACAGTAAAACCTTAGAAAAAATATGGGGTTCTTTTGATCCTTCTACCACCTGGATAGCACTTAATATGATAGGTTCTCAGCAAATATTTTTAGATTGAACAGAAACTTGAATTATTCATGCCCATGTTAGTGCCTGCTTGCACCAGTCAATTTATCAGACGGTTGTGTTAAGCTACAAGCAATAGAAAATCCAAAATGACTTAGGACATAAAAATGATATATTGGCTCGTGAACCTGATGAACTCTAAGTGTAGAGGACTAAGAAGAGGCCGGATTTACAATGTCCCTGCCCCATTTCTCATGCCATGCCCTCTCTCTGCCTAACTCCGAAAATAGTTTTAGTCTCAGCCTGTGACAAGTCCTGGATTGATGCATGCATCTAGATACAGGCAGAGGAATAGAGACAGCCTTTTATGGGAGATTATTGCTCAAAGCAGAGGGGATTTCTATGGTGAAATCTTGCTTGTATTGACTGAAATAGGGTCAAACATCTACGCTGATTCTCATCCCGGTCACAAATGGATCGCCATGTGGGGAGTGGTTTTCCTGGGTTATGGAACCTGGATGGGGGAGAAATACCCTTAGACCACCAAGCCCACCCAAGGGAGAGGAAAGGGGCCAAGTTCCACTGATGCAAAGGGTCTGTAGGAAAAAGACAGAAGTGTTGCCAAGAAAGAGATACCCCAGGTGGTCCTGCTACCCCAAATCCACCCCTTTTCCCCTGACTGTCCCTGGGCCTGGAAGTTACCTCTATCCCCTGTGTCCTCCCTGACCAGTTCTCTGTCAGATACAAACAGAAACCTTTAGTGTCGGACCGTTTTCCTCCTTAACCCTGCCGTAAAGCGCATGTGACAGCTGCCCGCAGCATCATCCTGTGACCAAGAGGGAAACACCAGCAGCAGCACAGAGATGCCCGCTGGTGTCACGGGCCCTGAGACTGCTAACTGAATGGACATCTTCAGGTTCTTCCTTGTGTGAGAAAAATAAAACCACTCAAGTCGGCATAGCTGGGTTTTCCACAGCGACAGGTGAAAGTATAGCTAAAGCTCATGGTGGGAAAACAACCATTGTCACTTCAGTAACACAGGGAGGTGTGAACGTCCAAACCTGGAGTAAGGGTTAGACGTGGTCACTGGACCTTGATCGCACCACCGGGAAACTTGCTGTTAGTAAAACACACGGTCCCGAAATGCAAGGTGTCTGATACCTACAACCCCTCTTTGCTCAGATCCTAGGAGGACCTAGTCCTACGTGCTCAGTCACTCAGTCGTGTCTGACTCTGTGGCCCCATGGACTGTAGCCCACCAGGCTCCTCTGTCCATGGGACTTTCCAGGCAAGAGTGTGTTGCCATGCCCTTTCCAGGGGATCTTCCCAAATCAGCGATCAAGCCCACATCTCTTATGTCTCCTTCATTGGCAGATGGGTTCTTTATCACTAGCGCCACCTGGGAAGCCCATAAAGCTGGTGGCTGAAAACCACACTTTATGATCCTTTCTGATAGTTGTGTGTGTGTGTTAGTCACTCAGTTGTGTCCAACTCTTTGCAGCCTCATGGCCTGTAGCCCGCCAGCCTTCCCTGTCCATGGGATTCTCCAGGCAAGAATACTGGAGTGGGTTGCCATGCCCTCCTCGAGGGGAACTTCCTGACCCAGGGATTGAACCCACATCTCTTACAGTCAGGTCCTGTAACACTAGCACAACCGGGGAAGCCCAGTTGTTGAGTTTTAGGGTAGTAGTCAAGAAGAAGGGCCACAATTGTCTAAAAATACTAGTGAAATAAGCCTCTCTCTGCAAACTCTTTATCTGTGTGAGGTAAGATTGTCATTATATATTTCAGTCCAAACAACATAAGTTCAAAGAGTGAATTCAGAGCCCAACTTTATTCTTTATGCTGCACATTAAGTATTGATAAATCTAACCATGGCCACAACTCAGCTCACTGTTTGTGAAAACAGTTATTATTTTCAAATATGTTTTATTCATATATTTTATTCTTGACATCTTTTATACAGAAATATAAAATTAAAGTATTTCAAATATGTGAGTTATTTACATTATGCAATAAGTTCACTATTGCTATTTTCACTGAATTAACCTATAACATTTAATTTGTTTTATTTTTAACTTCTATGAGAAACAGTGATGCATACAACCCACTTTAGGAAAAAAGCTCTTTAGTCCCCCAATGATTTTTAATGGATGTTAGGATCTCTGAGAAGCATTCTCACATGAAACACCTTTCGTCTTTTTCCTTTTTAACTCATCCAAAACTGAGTACTAATTACATTTATTTATTTATTTATTTTTGAAATCCCATGGACAGAGGAGCCTGGTGGGCTATAGTCCATGAGGCTGCAAGAGTCAAACATGAGTTGGAGACTAAACCACTACCACCGCCAAAACCTACATGCTCTTAAAGAGAGCTGCATGGTTTATTAGAAGCATTTTATAACTTTTGCTCCCCCTTTTCATGGGTTTATCCATCCTTTCAATAGTTCATTTTCATTGTTTCTGATGTGTAAATATTCTGTTCTTACCACCCTAAATAATCCATTGTCCTCCGTTGAGATGTATTATTTGAAATGAATGATTCTCAATGTTGCATTTCAAGTTAATCATGTACGTTTTGAATTAGCCAGATCATTTTTTCACCCCTCAGCAAATTTGATCATAAGCAAGCCATTTTAGCTCAGAGATTTGAATCTGTCACCTTTAAAATAGGAGCAATGTGATCAGACCGATGTTGCTCACGGTGTGAAGATCAGTTATATCAGGTCTATGAACACTGTGAAGTGTGATACAAATACTGCATGTTGATATTTTTAAGCACTACAGATTTTTCCTTTGAAAACATATTTGAAACCGAAAACTGTCTTGCCCTTGAAATGAACAAATGTGAACCACACGTCATGCCCCTGATTTCAGGAAGCATGCTGTGGAAAGAGCTTAAAGTTGGGTTCACAGTGGATCCAGATGTTAGCCAGGCTAGGGAGCCCCAAGTCCTTTATTCAGCTATTCTGAGCTTCCATGGGATTTTGATTCATAAGAGTAGATAAAACCTTAGGACTAGTGAATGTCAACCCTGTGCTGTGCTTAGTTGCTCTCATGTCCAACTCTTTGTGACTCAATGGACTGTAGCCCGCCAGGCTCCTCCATCCATGGAATTTTCCAGGCAAGAATACTGGAGTGGGTTGCCAATTTCTTCTCATATCTGTATCTGTAAAGCACAATATGATAACCCTGTACCAAGACCTACATTTTATGCAGATAAAGCTTTCTAAACTTCTTCCATGAAGTTCTCTCATTAGAATAGTTGAGTATATGCACAGAAGTTTTTTTTTTTAAACATTTTTTTTTATTAGTTTTGCCAAACAATGACATGATATCACCATGGGCTTACATATGCTCCCCCTCCAAAACCCCCTCCCTCCTCCCTCCCCCCGGGAAATCTCGTTGCACCAGTCCCAAGCATCAATCCTGGGCCGGCTATTGCTTAGACATATGATAATTAACATGTTTCAATGCCATTCTCCCATATCATCCCACCCTTTCCCTCATCCACAGAGGCCCTGAGTCTATTCTATACATCTGCATTCCTTTTGCTGTCTCACACGCTGGGTTCTCGTTACGGTCTTTCTAAATTCCATATATATGCGTTAATATACTGTATTGTTGTTTTTGCTTCTGGCTTACTTCACTCTGGATAATAGGCTCCAGTTTCGTCCATCTGAGTAGAACTGATTCAAATGAATTTTTCCTTAATGCTGAGTAATATTCCATTGTGTATATGTACCACAGCTTTCTTATCCATTCATCAGTTGATGGGCATCTAGGTTGCTTCCATGTCCTGGCTATTGTAAACAATGCAGCGATGAACATTGGGGTACACGTGTCTCTTTCAATTCTGGTTTCCTCGGTATATATGCCCAACAGTGGGATTGCTGGGTCATATGGCAGGACTATTTGCAGTTTTTTAAGGAACCTCCACACTGTTTTCCATAGAGGCTGTACTAGTTTGCAATCCCACCAACAGTGTAAGAGAGTTCCCTTTTCTCCACATCCTCTCCAGCATTTATTACTTGTGGATTTTTGGATTGCAGCCATTCTGAGTGGTGTAAAGTGATATCTCATTGTGGTTTTGATTTGCATTTCTCTGATAATGAGTGATGTTGAGCATCTTTTCATGTGTTTGTTAGCCATTCTTATGTCTTCTTTGGAGAAACATCTGTTCAATTCTTTGGCCCACTTTTTGATTGGGTTGTTTATTTTCCTAGAATGGAGCTGCAGGAGTTGCTTGTATATTTTTGAGATTAATTGTTTGTCTGTTGCTTCATTGGCTATTATTTTCTCCCATTCTGAAGGCTGTCTTTTCACCTTGCTTATAGTTTCCTTTGCAGTGCAGAAGCTTTTAATTTTAATTAGGTCCCATTTGTTTATTCGTGCTTTTATTTCCAATATTCTGGGAGGTGGGTCATGTAGGATCCTGCTTTGGTTGATGTCAGAGAGTGTTTTCCCAATGTTATCCTCTAGGAGTTTTATAGTTTCTGCTCTTATGCTTAGATCTTTGATCCATTTTGAATTTATCTTTGTGTATGGTGTTAGAAAGTGTTCTAGTTTCATTCTTTTACAAGTGGCTATCCAGTTTTCCCAGCACCACTTGTTAAAGAGGTTGTCTTTTCTCCATTGTATATTCTTGCCTCCTTTGTCAAAGATGAGGTGTCCATAGATGTGTGGATTTATCTCTGGGCTTTCTATTTTGTTCCATTGATCTATATTTCTGTCTTTGTGCCAGTACCATACTGTCTTAATGACTGTGGATTTGTAGTATAGCTTAAAGTCAGGTAGGTTGATTCCTCCAGTTCCATTCTTCTTTCTCAAGATTGCTTTGGCTATACGAGGTTTTTTGTATTTCCATACAAATTGTGAAATTATTTGTTCTAATTCTCTGAAAAAGACCTCTGGTAGCTTGATAGGAATTGCATTGAATCTATAGATTGCTTTGGGTAGTATACTCATTTTCACTATATTGATTCTTCCAATCCACGAACACGGCACATTTCTCCATCTGTTTGTGTCCTCTTTGATTTCTTTCATCAGTGTTTTATAGTTTTCTATATACAAGTCTTTTGTTTCTTTAGGTAGAAATACTCCTAAGTATTTTATTCTTTTTGATTCGATGGTGAATGGAATTGTTTCCATAATTTCTTTTTCTGTTTTTTCATTGTTAGTGTATAGAAATGCCAGGGATTTCTGTGTGTTGATTTTGTATCCTGAAACTTTGCTATATTCACTGATCAGCTCTAGTAATTTTCTCGTAGAGTCTTTAGGGTTTTCAATATAGAGGATCATGTCATCTGCAAACAGAGAGAGTTTCACTTCTTCTTTTCCAATCTGGATTCCTTTGATTTCTTTATCTGCTCTGATTGCTGTGGCCAAGACTTCCAAAACTATGTTGAAAAGTAGTGGTGAGAGTGGGCACCCTTCTCTTGTTCCTGACTTCAGGGGGAATGATTTCAGTTTTTCACCATTGAGGATAATGTTTGCTGTAGGTTTGTCATATATAGCTTTTATTATGTTGAGGAATGTTCCTTCTATTCCTGCTTTTTGGAGGGTTTTTATCATAAATGGATGTTGAATTTTGTCAAAGGCTTTCTCTGCATCTATTGAGATAATCATGTGATTTTTATTTTTCAATTTGTTAATGTGGTGTATTACATTGATTGATTTGCGAATATTGAAGAATCCTTGCATCCCTGGGATAAAGCCTACTTGATCATGATGTATGATTTTTTTAATGTGTTGTTGGATTCTATTTGCTAGAATTTTGTTAAGGATTTTTGCATCTAAGTTCATCAGTGATATTGGCCTGTAGTTTTCTTTTTTTGTGGCATCTTTGTCGGGTTTTGGAATTAGGGTGATGGTGGCCTCATAGAATGAGTTTGGAAGTTTACCTTCCTCTGCAATTTTCTGGAAGAGTTTGAGTAGAATAGGTGTTAGCTCTTCTCTAAATTTTTGGTAGAATTCAGCTGTGAAGCCATCTGGTCCTGGGCTTTTGTTTTTTGGAAGATTTCTGATTATGGTTTCAATTTCTGTGCTAGTGATGGGTCTATTAAGATTATCTATCTCTTCCTGGTTTAGTCTTGGAAAGTTGTGCTTTTCTAGGAATCTGTCCATTTCATCCAGGTTGTCCAGTTTATTTGCATATAGCTGCTGATAATAGTCTCTTATGATCCTTTGTATTTCTGTGTTTTCTGTTGTGATCTCTCCGTTTTCTTTTGTAATTCTGTTGATTTTGTTCTTCTCCCCTTTGTTTCTTGATGAGTCTGACTAATGGTTTGTCAATTTTATTTATCTTCTCAAAGAACCAGCTTTTGGATTTGTTGATTTTTGCTATGGTCTCTTTTGTTTGCTTTGCGTTTATTTCTGCCCTGATCTTTAAGATTTCTTTCCTTCTACTAGACCTGGGCTTCTGCATTTCTTCCATTTCTAGTTGCTTTAGGTGTAAAGTAAGGTTATTTATTTGATTTTTTTCTTGTTTCCTGAGGTGAGCTTGAATTGCTATGAACCTTCCCCTTAGCACTGCTTTCACAGTGTCCCATAGGTTTTGGGCTGTTGTGTTTTCATTTTCATTCGTTTCCATGCATAACTGAATTTCATTTTTGATTTCTTCTGTGATTTGTTGGTTATTCAGCAGTGTGTTGTTGAGCCTCCATATGTTGGAGGTTTTGAATGGTTTTCTCCTGTAATTGATATCTAATATCACTGCATTGTGATCAGAAAAGATGCTTGGGATGATTTCAATGTTTTTGAATTTACCGAGGCTAGATTTATGGCCCAGGATGTGATCTATCCTGGAGAAGGTCCCGTGTGCGCTTGAGAAAAAAGTGAAATTCCTTGTTTTGGGGTGGAATGACCTATAGATATCAATTAGGTCTAGTTGGTCTATTGTATCATTTAAAGTTTGAATTTCCTTGTTACTTTTCTGTTTAGTTGATTTATCCATTGGTGTGAGTGGTGTATTAAAGTCTCCCACTATTATTGTGTTGTTGTTAATTTCCCCTTTCATACTTGTTAGCATTTGCCTTACATATTGTGGTGCTCCTATGTTGGGTGCATAAATATTTATTATTGTTATTTCTTCTTCTTGGATTGATCCTTTGATCATTATGTAATGTTCATCTTTATCTCTTTTCACTGCCTTTATTTTAAAGTCTACTTTATCTGATATGAGTATTGCCACTCCTCCTTTCTTTTGGTCTTTATTTGCATGGAATATCTTTTTCCAGCCTTTAACTTTCAGTCTATATGTGTCCTTAGATTTGAGGTGGGTCTCTTGTAGGCAACATTTATAGGGGTCTTGTTTCTGTATCCAGTTGGCCAGTCTTTGTCTTTTGGTTGGGGCATTCAGCCCGTTTACATTTAAGGTAATTATTGATAAATATGATCCTGTTGCCATTTCTTCTATTTTATTGTTTTGGATTCGAGATTATATATCCCATCCGTGTTTCCTATCTAGGAAAGATCCTTTAGCATTCGTTGGAGGGCTGGTTTGGTATTGCTGAATTCTCTCAATTTCTGCTTGTCTGAAAAACTTTTGAATTCTCCTTCAAATTTGAATGAGATCCTTGCTGGGTACAGTAATCGGGGTTGTAGCTTGTTTTCTTCCATGACTTTAAGAATGCTCTGCCATTCCCTTCTGGCCTGAAGCGTTTCTATTGAGAGATCAGCTGTTATCCTTATGGGATTCCCCTTGTGGGTTATTTTTTGCTTCTCCCTCACTGCTTTTAATATTTGGTCTTTGTATTTGATATTTGTTAATTTGATTAATATGTGTCTTGGGGTGCTCCCCTTGGGGTTGATTCTATTTGGGACTCTCTGTGTTTCTTGGACCTGAGATGTTATTTGCTTTCCCAATTTAGGGAAATTTTCCACCATAATTTCTTCAACAATTTTTTGATGGTCCTTCTTTTTGTCTTCTTCTTCTGGGATTCCTATGATTCGAATATTGGTGCGTTTAATACTGTCCCAGAGGTCTCTGAGATTGTCCTCAATTCTTTTAATTCTTTTTTCATTATTCCTTTCTGTTTCATTTATTTCTGCCATTCTATCTTCTATTTCACTTATCCTGTCTTCTATTTCTGTTATTCTACTGTTGGTTCCCTCCAGGGTGTTTTTGATCTCATTTATTGCATTATTTATTGTATTTTGACTCTTTTTCATTTCTTCTAAGTCCTTCTTAAAGCTTACCTGCATCTTCTCAATCCTTGCCTGCAGGTTATTGAATTGCAACTCCAACTTATTTTCCAGGTTTTGGATCATTTTCACTATCATTATTCAGAATTCTTTGTCAGGTAGACAACCTATCTCTTCGTCTTTTGTTTGGTCTAGGGGATATTTATCCTGGTCCTTTACTTGCTGGGTATTTCTCTGCCTTTTCATCTTGTTTATCTTGGTGTGTTGTCCCTTTATTGTGGGGTTTCCTCACTATGGGAGGGGTTGGATGAGTGTTTTGTCAGAGTTTCCTGATTGGAATCTTAAGGGGTCTGTCCTGCTTGATTTGGTGACCTCTGCTGGCCCCTTCAGTGTCTATTTAGCGCTCTGGGGTTTGCCCCGCTAGCGGTGCCTGCGCTTTTCCCGCCCCCTCTGCTCAGGCTCTAGACTGGCGGCACACTCTGATGACGCAATTGGAGGCTGTGGCTTCTCCTCTCCCCAGGCCCAGCTGCTCGGCTCTTTCTGCTTGCAGCTGGGCGTGTCTTCTCAGATGCGCAGCAGCAGACTCTGGCGGCGCACTCTGGTGACGCAGTTGGGGGCTGTGGCTTCTCCCCTCCCCCGGCCCAGCTGCTCGGTTTTTTCAGTGTGCGGCTGGGGGCGTTTTCTCAGATATGAGAAGCGCCGAATTCTGGTGGCGACTGTCCAGAGTCCCCAGAGGTCTTGGCTAGCACCCAATTCTGCCTGCGGTTTGGGGGCAGAAGCCTCGCCGGGGCGCTCTCCGTAGCCTGCAGCCTCCCTGTTCCACCCGGCTGTCTCGCGCCGTGGTCCAAGTCCCGGCTCCCCTTTGTTCTGTTCGCGAGCCTGGCAGGGGGGGGTCTTCCTCGGGAAGGCTACCCAGCGGTCTATCTCCGGTTAGCACCCTCAGTTAGGACCCTCAGTCTGCCCCAGGCGTTCAATCTCAGTCCTCCCCCTAAGCGTGTGGCCCGCCCCTCCCTGAGCAGTCCGCTGGCTCGTGGGGGATGGGGCGACCGGCCACTTCTCCGTTCCCCAAGGGGCTTAACTATTTATCGGCTTCTAAGTCCCGACTGTTATGCTCTTTGAGATTCGCCTCAGATCTCTCAGTTCCGCCAGTGAGAATGTTTCCTGACGTTCGTTCGTAAACCTTTATCTCTTTCCAGGCTCCCCTTCCGGGATGAATCTCAGTCCCTGCCTCTTTGCCTCTTTTTACTTTTTTTTTTCCTTTGGTCCTACCTTCTTTCGTCGGCAATGGGCTGTCTTTCCAGATGCCTGAAGACCTCTGCCAGCATTCAGATGTTGATTTATGGAGTTTGTTCGGTATTTAAATGTTCCTTTGGTGTATTTGTTGGGGAGAGTGTGGACTCCGCGTCCTATTCCTCCGCCATCTTAGTCCCTCCTCTACTAATTACATTTAGCAGCGAAAAGTAAAGTAATAATTATGTTTGGTAGTAGGACAAAAATGTTTCCCTTTAGAATGTATTAATCGACTTTTATAAAATAATTATCCCAATTGAAATCTCATGAAATTATTTAACTTTAAAGCATACATATAAATGTCTATATATATAAATGATAAACGCAGATGCATGTATACACATGTATATATTTAAATAATAATTTGTTTATAAATATTTATGCACAACATAAATAACTAATGTGTAGCTCTGAATGTTCATAGAGGGCAAATATATGGATGAAATAAAAAGATACTCAGTTGCAATAAACATACTTTGGTTTATTTACATTCATTCAAAAATTATTTTATTCACATACAAAAATAAGCAAAATATTGCAAAAAATCTCATAGACATATAGACATGTTTCTTACACTCAGTCAGGTGACACATAGTCTAATTAGAGCGACAACCTGAAAACAATGCAATCTTACTGCTAGATGAACCTGTAAAGACGGTATAATTATACTCTCGCTTGTTAAAAAACTTAAGTGGAAAATCTACAGTGTATCTACATTATACAATGATTTCATGTTATTCACTGTAACTAACTAAATGAACCTGAGTGTTACACAATTTGATGAGTATACCTCTACTTATCTCCCCACTTTTGTTGTTTTGTGGCATGCTTTCCATCCAAACACTTGAAAACAATAGTTTAACGACACAGTTAGTGAAGAACGTGATGGTAGTGAGATTATCCAGTGAGGCAGAGGGTTTCATGTCCTAGATGCCTCCATCCTTCAGCTTGTCATTTCCAGTTTTTATTACCATACTAATCCATTTTTATTGGCTACATTGTTATACCTTTTAAAAAGAAAATTGGAAGAAATGATCTAAAAGAAGAGAATTAAAGTGATTTATGAATTAGGGAAATAAGATACACATGTATAGCTTTTGTAAAACCCAAGAGAAAAGTGAAATAATTGGGATTACTCCAGTGAGTCGAAGGCAGACTGGATGTCGCCCTATTAACCATCACTCGGTAGAACACGTCAGCACCAAGGAGATGACTCGACTCTTCTCCACCCATAATAAGGACAGAACAAGGACAAATCTGCTTATTCCCAGAAATAGGGACATTTGGTTTGCTAGAAACACGGAGGTTTTATGAAGATTTTGAATCTGTAAGAACTCCTTGAAAGTTTAGTGTAGTAGAAGATAACCTTGTTCTAGAGTATATGAAATTAACAGTCCATCGAGTGAACTGTATAACTAAACAGCACAAAGGAAATGGGGACCTTGGTGGCTCAGGACAGGTGTGATGTTTCTCAGACAGCTTTTCCTGAATAAGATCTCAAGCTTATTCTGGAGAAAAGCGTTCCAAGCTTTTCCAGCTAATCCCAGCCCTGGAAGTGGCTTTCTAATGGTACATATGAAAACAAACTGACTATATCACGTTGACTGTTTACTTTGTTACATGAAATTCTGTTCTCTGCTAAGGGAGAGAACGTGAGTAGACTGAATATCATGTTATCTTAGAGTATAAGGTTGGGGGATATAGTATACAGAGTTGGAAGAATTGTTCTGCAGAGGGAAAAGGGGCTGGAGGGTTGGGGGTGTACATCTGATTTTAGTGCGAGAGCAAGGAGACTCAAGAGTGTTTGTTTTGCTCCACTTGTATTCTGTCTCTTGGTACCAGAGGAAGGAGTTAAAAGCCAACCCTGAGTTTGGCAATACAGGCCCCACCCAGCAAAAAGGAACACAAACAATGATTTTATTTTTTAAAAACTTCTGTGAAATGTCTTTCTACTTTCTTATGGAAGGAATGAAGATTTTCATTAGCCAGTCAAAATGGATAAGTGAAGAAGCACATATAAAGGATAAATGTATGTAGGTCATTATTACTAGAAACATGTTACTTCTCTGTCATATACTCAATTTACAAAGAAAATCTTATATTTACGCTCTATTTATAATTAAGAAATAAGTCATTATATAATGGATAATTAAAATGTGAATAAGATTCTACTTTTATCTGGTACTTTGGATATAAAAATGAAAAGGCATCTAATTTTAAGTGGTAAGTGAATATGATAAATGTCATTAAATGACTTCTTCCCAAAGTCTTATTATATTAACTCATTCTGCCGGTGCAGCCAGCCAGAGCCAAACACACAGGGAGGTCAATTAAGACATTATTACAATCCAGGGAGGAATTTTATTTTCTGTATGAAGCCTAGGATGTCTGAAATTTGAATAATCTTTATATGTTTTTCTAGCAAGTCAAAGAAAGGGAGCTAAAATAATCAAGAATAATATAAAGATTTTTCTGAGATAAGGTTGAAAGATGAAAACCCTGGTAAAGGTTGAGAGTTTTCATCATGGCCTGAGCATGATGAGTGCCAGAGAAGTATTAATTTACTTCCTAAAAGTTTCAAAGACTTTAAATAGTCAGGAATTTTAAACTAAGACAATGATTGTCATCAAACATGACTACTACCCTGAGGATAAGTCTTCCCTTGTGGCTCAGCTGGTAAAGAACTTGCCTGCAATGTGGGAGACCTGGGTTAAATCCCTGGGTTGGGAAGATCCCCTGGAGAAGGGAAAGGCTACCCACTCCAGTATTCTGGCCTGGAGAATTCCATAGATTATGTGGTCCACAGGATCACAAAGAGTCGGACTTGACTGAGCAACTTTCACTTTCACCCTGAGGATAAGGGGATGGGGCTGGCTCCATCCAGGGAAGGAAACAAGACCACGGCCTCTAGGTCACTAGTCAAAGCCATATTCAATGTTATTGGGATAAAATTGACCTTGTTGCCTCTGCATGTCAGGGAAAAATTAAGTGAGGTGGAACACAAGCTCTTTTTGCTTTGATGCCCCTTGACACTTGAGGGGATGGACAAAGAGGAGCTGGGCTGAGATAATCCCCCATCCTTCAAGTGCCCCTAAAAGGAGGGTCAAGGTCTCTTTACAGATGGGACTGCAGCTGCTGGCTGCTTAGACAACAAATGCAGTCAAGTTTCTCTAAGAGCGTGAGGTAGTGGATGTGGGTTTGATGAAAACCTCAGCAATGCAATTTACTCAATAAGAATAAAGAATATATATGAATGATTTTAAGCAATCTGATCACCCTCAAGCTGAGTGTTTTAGTTACTAAACATAGACTTTCCTAAGACAGATTTTGCTTCTTTAATATTTTATAAATATAGATGTATTGTAAAATATTTACCTTTATCTTTTAATAAGACACCATTCAAAAAAGTGGAAGTATTAATTAGATGAATGACTCAAATGGCAAAGAATCCACCTGCAATGCAGGAGACCTGGGTTAGATTTCTGGTCTGGAAGAGGGAATGGCAACCTACTCCAACATTCCTGCCTGGAGAATTCCATGAACAGAGAATTCCATGAACATGGCAGGCTACAGTCCATGGAGTTACAAAGAGTCAGACATGACTAAGTGACAAAGGCCACTGGAAAACTAACAGTGAGTGAATGAAATATATACACACAGTACAAAAGAGCAAAAACAGTGGTTCTGATTAGTTACTAACATTGTAAATGAAGTAAAAATGATTAAAACCCAAATAATTAGCCTGTGATGTTTGTTTGTTTGCATTATTCTCATAAGTGGAGATTTACTGTGCATTTGACATTTCAAATTTGAATATGAATAGTATTAGTATCATCATCTTTTGAATTTACATATAAGTCAATTTCTCTCCTGTCACTCATCAACATATAAAATATGGAGTGGACAGCATACATAACAGAAATAAATATTAAATTGTGTTCATACTTGTGAAATACAATTAGCAAATTCCATCTAGCACTGTCTTTGAAATAGGGATTAGTAATTCAAAGCCAGACTATTTGCTTTCAGGCTAGGTGTTCTCAGAGTTATATGTATATTTGAGAAATTTTTGTAACTCTGTTTAATCATATGCTACACTTTGAAAATGCAGAACTCATAAAAAAATTGCAAATGAATTTATTTCTTTTAACATGTATTCTTGACCTGATACATGGAATTTAGTGGCTACCTAAACCATTGTATGTTAAAAAAATAATTTAAATAAAAATATTTTAGAAACAATCTTTCACTTTAAAATGCTTAAGGCAATCTAAAGAATGCCAAGCATTGACACAAAATATATTTTAAGTGAGAGCTTCAAACAGGTATAATTTAAAAGGAGAGGATTTTAGAAATTTAGTTACGGGATAATGGGCCGATTTTTCGGTTCCCTGATTGTAATACAGGATGATCAGGGAGGATCGGAATGAGCATTGCCTTGGATTACTTGTAATGTTATTTTACAACTCTGACATTTATTCTTAAAATTCTTAAGCATTGAGAGACTCTTGTCTGTTAGTCATATTCACCTGAAGAAATGTAGAAAATGGTGAGAGTAAAACTCATTTGCATGAATCACAGAGGATGAGATGGGACATTCTCTGCAGAAGACTAGAAGTAAGAAACTGTGCTTTACTGTGTTGTCCAAACAGGGAAACCAATCAGTGATATACACTAGACCTTCCTTAGCCTCTTCTACCAATAGCTAGAATTATGACTTTGGGTTTTAAATAATTACTTTTAATAGCATTATAAAAATGAGAATTTAATGATTACATTAATTGGCTTTTGCCATTGTGGACAGTAATAATTGTTACCTTGAATTGTCAAAGTTTCTGTGAGGATAACTTTGAAATGCTTGCCTAGACTAACCTAATATCATTTTATGCTTATTGTCCTTGGAATAACATTTAAATTGCTAATTCTTTAATTAAAAGACAAATGAAAGTGATAACATAGTTTTACTCACATCAAGACAATTTTTCCCTTGATTTTTAATCTAAACCTATGAGTTCATATTTACCACATTAGTCATAACAAATCTTTCCATCCTGTGAAATGTCACACAATTCCTACATGAGAACTTTTCTACATTCTTATTCCCTTCACCTGACATAGCATTCATTCTTTTACTAAGTTCCACCCAATTTTTTATTCTGATTCTGTCCTCCCACTCTGCCCCATGAAACTTGTCCCTGACTAGTCTGACTTTGTTCATTTTCTTGTTTCACCTACTAAAATTTTCAGTTTTTATAATTTAATTTAGTGCACATATTTTGTTCATGAAATGGATTATTTAAAAAGTCATTGTCACAACAAAAAAAGGGATTTCTTTTAATCTGAGAAGTCAATGTAAGAGAAAAGGAGGTTAGGGGAAATTTAGTGAAGGCAGTAGATTGATAGTACTTACTGATTGCTCACTCGGAAATTTCTTTGTGTGTAATGTCTGTTTTATATACTATATGTGGAACTTCTGGGCTTATCTCCAACAACCTTGGATGCTCATCACTCCTTATTACAATAAAGTCCTTAAAAAATGAATAATCTGTGACTTTTTTGCAGCCATCAGAGTCTTGAAGCCCCATTGTAGACCGCCACCTTAGATCAAGCTGAACAGGTGAGCCCTGAGGGTCATGGACAGGACCAGAAGCCACTAGAGATAAGCAATATACAGGAATAAATGTATAATGTACACTGAGAGGTGAAAACTCAAAGAAAGAATCCAAAGAAAATGCTAGAAATTAAAAAAACTCCACCACGATGAAATTAAAAAAAAAAAAAAAAACGCCTTGATGGTCTCATCTACAGAATGGGCAGAGCCAAGGGATAGTCAGTGAGCTCAGAAGGTCATTCAAAAGTCACTTACTCCCTTATCCAGATAAGTCCATGCTTTCTGATGATCTCCTTCCTAGAAGCTGCTAAAAGGCTAGAGAATAGATGTACGACCTCTAAGATGTTCTCTTCCTGACTCTCTCTCTGGTTGTTTCACATGCCAACACCTGTTACAAAGGCTGTTCCTCCTCTCCCCTTTTGGAAATCCCTCTACCTCCACGTGTCTCCCTAACCCAGGACCCATGAGCTTTGGCACACTGGCAGTCTTCTTACAAGGAAATGTAGGACATAGTCATGTTTCCGCCTACACATCTCCCCCTCTGTTTCTCATTTCTGCCTGTGGTTGCTTATCCCCATCAGTCTGGAAATCTCACAGAACCAGCCCAAGCAGAGTCACCAAAACTTTTACTGCCACACAGGGAGCAAGTGAGCTGAAACTGTGAAGAAACACAGCGAATGCATCTCTGATTAGTTTTAAAAAATACACTTCTTCATGGCTCAAAGTCAGTTTTGAACTCTCTGTTGCTCCCTTTTCTATTTTCTAATTACAGGAGCATTATTTGAGAGCAGATGGACTGTATTGAGTCAACAGCCAATAAATCAGAAAGGAAGTGCTAATGTTTGTCCAGTCTTCTGAGTGCATCAGATGCCACAGAAAGGGCAAAGGGGACTCACAACATGGTCAGATGCTCTCTCAAGGTCTGCTTCTGTTTGTTGCACATCAAGTCGTGGAATCCTAAAGGAACACTTTGACTCTTCTGTACTTGGTGTTCATAATTGAGCAAAAAATTCCTTTGTCCTTTTTATCAGAGGTAAAACTTTTTCCCTTCTTCAGAAATTCTGCTTGTAAATCCACCTCATTTTCATAAAAAGAATTATTTACAAATCTCTGAAACAAAATGAAACTAGGTAGAAACTACTAAGTCAGGAAAAGGACAGGCTGTGGATAGATGATGCAAGGCAGACATTTCTAGAGAGATGAGCAGGTGCTGGAGCTTATGCTGAAGGCTTTCTAAAGAAAGCATAAAGGGATACAGCTTTACACAGAACATATTTAAATTGCATTTTTTAACAGTTATTGCTAACGAATTTTATATTTTTGAAAGCTAATGAATTGTCTCCTTGTACATTTATACATACCACGGCAACTGAAAAATCAGAGACTGGAGCAATTAATAAGAATTCTTGTCCTAGGAGAATATTGATTATTAGCAACTGAACAACAATAACAACAACAATCTCCTTCCCTCTGTCAACCACTAAATCTGATTGCTTATCTATGAGTTCGGTTTTGTTTTGTTGTTTCTTTTTAAATTCCATATACAAGTGAAGTTCTATGGTATTTATCTTTCTCCATCTGACTTATTTCACTTCGCGTAATCCTTCAGGTTTCATCCATGTTGTTACAAATAGTAGAGTCTCATTCTTTTTTATGGCTGAGTAACATTTCATCTAATACACACACCATATCTGCATCAATTCGTCTATTGACGGACGCTTGTAGTTTGTTCCTGTAGCTTGGTAATGCTGCAACAAACACAGGGGTGTACATGTCTTTTCAAATTAGTATTCTCACGTTCTTTGGATAAAAACCCAGAAGTGGAATAGCCAGGCTCTATGTTAGTTAGTTTTAGTCTAAATTTTTTGAGGAATCTCCATAACTGCGTTCCATAGTGGCTGCACCAATGTACATTTCTGCCAGCAATGCGCAAGGGCTTCCTTTTCTCTGCATCCTCTCCAACATTTGTTATTTCTTGTCTTTTCAGTAACGATCATCCTAACAAGTGTGAGGTGATGTCTTACTACAGTTTTTACTTACATCTCTATAATACTTGGAGACATTGAACATCTTTTCATGTGCTTGGTGGACATTTGCATGTCTTTGGGAAAACATTTATTTAGGTCCTCTGCCCATTTTTTAATCAGATTATTTGTTACATTTTTACAAATAGTGTGCATGTAAGGAAAAGTGTATTCTTCATCTACCATATGACTTGAAAATATTTTATCTTTTCCTCTTGCTTTAAATTTGACTTATGGTTAACTTTTACTTTACAAGCATTTATAATTTTTAGTAGCTGTGTTTGTCTGATTTTTCCTTTGTGGTTGCATGTATTTCCCAGGGAAGAATATTCCTGCCCCAACATTATAGTAAAAATATTTTTTATGATTTTTCCTAATGATTTTATTGTTTCTAGAAGCTTTTTTAAAATCTATATTGGATCATTTACAATCTCAGGAAAATGTTCTGCACAAAGAACTGCATAATAGGATCATTTGTGGGACTTCCCTGGTCATCCAGTGGTAAAGACATCCCCTTCCAGTGAAGGGGATGTGGGTTCATTACCTGGTCGGGGAGCCAGGATCCAACATACCATGGGGCCAAAAAGCCAAAACAGAAAGCAGAAGCAATATTGTAACAAACTTAATAAAAACTTCAAAAAAAATAGGACTGTTTATCACCCAGTCACCCAGGGGTTGTTCATTCTGCCCACTGAAAAGCCAAATGGGGGCGAGCCCTTGAAGGGTGTTTGTTCTCCAGTTCCTAGACTTGGGGGAGAGGTGTGCACACATGCTTGCCATAAAGTGAGTGTGGCTGCCAGCTGTGCAAGTGCCTGCGGCTGGCCTGGCAGACACAGTCGTTCTGTAGCATCGGGCAGCTACTGGTCCCTTCAGCACACACGGCCCACAGAACAGCTGTGCTTTGTCAGCTGGAGACATCATGTCCATCCTGTGAGGATGGACAGAGTTGGAGCCAATGACACTCCCCACCATAAGGGTGAATGGGGCCTCTGTGCAGCGATTAAAGCCAGGCGTGGACTCTGCTTTCTGTTCTGCTAATACAGTTCATCTATCACCGCATCAGACTCCCCCAAATCCAGTCCTTTCTTCCCTCTAAGAAGTCAGGGCATGTGCATTTTGCGCAACTGGGAACCAAAGTTGTCAACATCCATCACCATCTCATGCTCCAAGCTCCTGAGATGTTGAGTAGCCTCTCAAACGTAAAGAGTGTTTTTCTTGAAATTTCTGCCCACACTGTGATTTTACAAAAACTTATAAGTGTGCAAAAACTTTGTTCTAAATGAGTATACTTTAAAACTTCCTTATCAGCAGCTGCATTAATGTTTTAAAATTTAACTTTCAGACCTTGGAAAATAAAATCTAGATGTCCAGAGAGAAAAGTCTGTCTAGAAGTAGGTTTTTTCCTTTTTTCTAAAACTTACAAGTGTGCAAAAACTTTGTTCTAAATGAGTGTACTTTGAAACTTCCTTACCAGTAGCTGAATTAATGTTTTAAAATTTAACTTTCAGACCTTGGAAAATAAAATCTAGATATCCAGAGAGAAAAGTCTGTCTAGAAGTAGATTTTTTCTTTTCATTATTAACTTTTTATTCTTTCATATTTTTGTCTATAATTCAGGAACCAGGCATAGTTTGCAAAAATGATCTATACTGAAGTATTAAAGATTTGTAATACTGCAAGTTAAAGATTGCAAAATTAACAGATTCTCTGAAAGCGAAGTGCACGTTGAGAATAAATGACCATGTTGGACTGTAGCTGGTTGCTAGTACTCTGAGTGTCACAAAAATGATAATCTAATACATGGGTGTGTGGTGCTATAGGTTCAATAAATATCTCTTCAATTGAAATCAAGTAGTTTTATTTGCCATAAGTATTTACATTTTGAAATCAGATTTGTTGTTTCTGGAGTCTTATGTGCACTTAGTTCCACGAGGAAACGAAATGCTTGTAAAACGCAAATCAGGAAGGTCATCCAAGCTCTCTACCATTTCCCTAATGCCCTGGCCCGAACATCTCCTATATTGTTCCCAGGACTGGCAAATCCAGAAGAGAAAATAGCTCAGCATAAATGGGGAAGTCCATGGTTACTAAGACATTTAAAATCAAGGGCGAATAATAAAGTGGATGCTTAGCTCATGCTATACCATATAATTTTAGTTCAGCTGCTGACACCAGGCAATTAAAGATATGCTTGTTTTTAACAGCATGGATTACAGTAAAGACAAAGGCACTTTGGATAGATAAAACTAAGAATAAGATGACCCTCACAGTGCCTCTCAAGAAATTTTATCTAATTTGTGCTGGAGGCTCTTTTGGGCCATTGGTGGGAGAAGAAAATTAAGAGAACAGTGTCATAGCCCCCAAAGAGTTTATTAGAGGAGCCAAACAAACATATTGGAAAATGATTATAAAAATGTAATAAAAATTATCACAGGAAGCAGTGGTTCTGAGAGATGGACACAGTGACAGTGTAGGATAGAGAAAAGAGATGGTCCTTCATTTCCCATAATGCAATGGGCAGTATCTTCACCTGTGACCCCAGTAACAGATGGACATTTCTCTAAAGGAGTCAACTCCTTCAGATACACACAAAGTCATCAGGAAACAGAAATAATGAATGAAAGGGTTGATATTTCTTTCAAACACACACATTTATGCTCATATTTATTTAAAATTAAATACCTCTTCATAAGCACTTTACATTAAATACTCATTTCCATTTTTCTTCAAATATCAACAAAATCATGTTCTTCTTCATATAATTTTCAATGCATACACTTAAATCTAATTAACAGCTATACACATGTATTAGAGAGTATAAGGCATGTATATATGCAAACAAAATATTTTTTCTTAAGTTAATTGTGCCTAGAACCTAAATTTGAGGGGACTTATTTTCCACTATAAGTCTTAAAATTAAATCACAAAGTGCAAGATAAAAATGTTGCATACTCCTGGTTTAAATTCACACCAAATGTTTATGTATCAGAACCTGTGATTAGAAGGAGAAGAGGGCATTAAAAAAGAGAAAGAAAAATATCTTCAATGGTTTTCTAATTTTTCAAACTTTGCTGAGGAAAAATGGTTAAAAACAAGAAAGTAAAAACCCAGGTAATGGCATTGTATAGACTCCATTGACACATCCTCTCAGTCTTCTTTGTTTTATTCACCACACCTCCAGAGTTTCTCCACGCAGTTTACTTTTAACAAAGAAGATGTGGCCATGGGAATCTGGTTTTGGTCATGAAATGTGAACAGAGGTATTTGTACAGATTCTAACATCTTTCCAGTTGAAAATCAAACCCGTTCTCCTGAAATTGTCTCTTTTACCTTCCATCCTCTGGGAGTGGAATCTGGATGTTAATCTGAGCATCTTGGATCTCAACCAGGAAATCATCTAAAAACATTGAAAGAAAAGATGTAAAGAACGTGACCAGGAGTGATCTCTGTCTGCCTGACCTGGGGTGTGTCCTACCGCCACACTCTCTTTCAGAGAGAGATAAGCTTTCATTCTTTTAAAGACACTCTTGTGCTCCCTTTGTTTTAGCAACAGACTGTAACCTTGTCAGTGAACTTTCCTGTCAGTAATAACATTTTACTTATCTCATTTTATATCTACTTCAGTAGATTAAATCTCTTATCTTCAGTCTTCAGGACGTGGATAACTTTCCTGAGCACTTATTCCTGGTTCCTAAAATTAGGTTGTGGTTTATGAACTTCAAGGTACTTTATTACAGAATTTTTAAATCTTTAATAAATAGAGTAATAGACAAATTTTCTTATTATTCTTTTCCAGGTTGATTCATTATCTTTTAAAAAAATCGTGTCAACTGTTTGGTGAATATCACCAAATATTTTTAAATAGTTTATCTCACAACATATCATATTCAGGTTAAAATGTCAGATGCAAACATCAAGATTTACAACTGTTTTAAAGAATATTCACTCAGTGGTAAAGGAGCTTGCCTGCCAATGTCAACTGGAGTCTTAGAGAATTTGTGCCATTTCATTTAGGTCCTGGAATTTTGGCTCTGATAGTTCAATCATATGCTTTTGTCATCATCAGCTACCATACACAGAGAGATTTTGTGAAGACAACTTCTACATTTTTTTTTCCCCTCAAATTTTCTTAAATGATGTTTGAGACCAGAATTCTCTTTCTCAGCCTCAGGAGAGCTACCCTCAGTTGTCTAAGCTTCAGACACATCGACTTTGGAAGAGAGATAAGTCGCTGGGCAGGAACACAGACGCCTGCCCTCTCTAGCTGCACTTACTCCCTGAACTTCAGTGTATTAGCTGACTCGGAGGTTTTTACTAAAATGAAAAATAAAAGAAGAAGAAAGACAACGGAAGGGATGCAACTAAATTTTCTCTGAGAAGAAACTGACAGTCTTAAATGTATGTGCTAATATCCAGTGGAGATCAGCTGGGAAAGGCAAAGCTAGTTCAATATTTGACAACCATTAGTGTAATTCACATAGTAGCCAATTAAATAAGGAAAAAACATATGTGGAAACTGTTTTCTCATGGTGTGATAGCTCTTTATTTTAGGGTTGATAAGAGAAAGACATGGATATGTATCCATTCACCTACGAAGGGACATCACAGTAGTAGTACTAGGGCTAAACAGATGCAGTTGTGTCCAACTCTTTGGGACTCTGTGCACTGTAGCCTACCAGGCTCCTCTGTCCATTGGGTTTTCCAGGCAAATGGTTTGTCACTTCCTCCTCCAGGGGATCTTCCAGGCACAGGGATTGAACACCGAACCCACGTCTCTTGCATCTCCTGTATTGCAGGCAGATTCTTTATCTGGGAAGTCACTTGGGAAGCTAAGGGACATTAGAGTTGCTTCCACATTTTGGCAGTTATGAATAAAGCTCATAAATATATGGGTGCATGGTTTTGTGCAAATGTAAGTTTTCAACTCCTCTGGCTAACTACCAAGATTTTTTTAACTTTTTATTTTGGAATGATCGTAGATAAATCAGAACTGTAAAAAAAAAAAAAGTACGTATATATAGATCCCAAGGGCGCTTTACGCAGGTGGTCCGGCTCCATAGTCTTGGCTGTTAAGAATTCTACAGTCTCCAATATGCAATTTAGAAATGCCTGAACTACTTAGATGTTAAATAAAGAAATAATTGAATGAAATAGAAAATGAACCAGGAAAATATTGGAAGATATTATATACGATTGCCAAAAGCTGTGAAGACTCTGAGATTTACCTGCTCACCAGCTATTAATCTCATGGCTATTGGCAGAAGACATGAGGCTCCCAGGTACAAGCTGAAGGTAAGTTTATTAGTTGCAGTGATGGCAATAGGCAGAGAGTGTCGTTATTTTTTGTGCTGGTTTCCTGACCCTTGGTCCTGTGGAACAGTGAAAAGAGGGCTGGATGATTCATGAATGGGACTGTAACACCACTGAGAAGCCCAGAGTTATACAGACAATAAGGACTCCTGAACCAGCTACAGTGAACACTGTTATCTTATTAAACTGAGCAGTTCGCCTGCTTGCCCTCCACTCCAGGGGGAAACATTATCTCTGCTGCCCAAGGCCGAAAACAAACAAGCCATTTGCTATTTAGGGAGCTACCAGTTCTATTGTCCAAGACACTGGGCTGTAAAAGCATCCTTGCAAATGTCTTCCAGAAGAGGGACAGCCAGTGTTTCCCATGGAAGTCATTTGAGTCACGAGACGCACAGGCAAAAATTGTCTCCAAAAACTGATCTGTGCACTAAGGGAGCATTTTGTAACTAAAAATAAACAAAGTCATCAAGAAAAACTTGGTATGTGTAGTTAGGAAATAATTTGAGACATACACATGTCAAACAGCAGGCAGATAGCATCTGAAATAACAGACAAATGTTAAATTGGAAAGCAATGTAAAATAATTACAAAGAGTATAAAATAAATTTGAATATTGTGTATTAATGTATAGAAAAATGCAAGACCATATGTAATACATCAATGGACACATGGAAAAAAATGCTAGAGGCATGCATAAGTGGACTCAAAAAATGCTCGGTATTTGAAAATAAATTTCAATATTGCTAGAAATTAAATTAATAAGCTAATAACACCAACCTCAGTCAGCTCTCACTTCATGGATATATGTTGTTATAATTCATGTAAACTGATAGAATACTGCTGTGAAACATTCATTAAATGTGTATGAAACATTTCAAATTATTTATACCTTTGATCTTACTAACATAATTCTACTGTTAGGAATTTTTCCAACTCTGTTATAAGAGATCTTTATATATGTGGATCCACAGTAAGTGTTTTAAAGAGGTTGGTATTTAAATTAATACCAATCTTGATGGTAATAGTATAATAGTTTTAAATAACAGACAAACTTTAAAGGATACCCTGGCCATCAAAAGATATTGATATAAGAAGTATGAAATGAGAAGAAAAAAACGTCCTCAGTATATTTTCAAGTGTTAAAAGTAGGTTAGAAAACACAGTACAATGACATGTTTCTTTTAGACAATCACATGCATACACATACATGTACACAAACTTGTAAAGACAATCATAAGGTTAAATACAGGTTTATTCTGAATTCAGCATTATTTTTGTTTCTGAATTTATAATTTCTCTATTTTCCAATGCTCTTGATTGATCACTTTTTTGTCTTTCAGACTCACAGGAAGTTGCAGAGATGGTTCAGAGTGCAGCCTGGCTCAGTTCCCATCAATGTCACAGGTCACACGAATAGGGCACAGCAACGAAGTCAGGACATCTGCATGCACACGGTGTGTGCAGACGTGTGTAAGCAGCACGGCAGTCAGGATGCAGGGCTGTCCCCCATCACAGAGACCTCACTCCTGTCACCCTCTGTTTACCTCCATCCCAAGCTGTTCGTTGGAAGTTCCTGTTTCCCCAGTGCTGTAAGGGGAATTGAGACCTGCTTCTTTCTTTTCCTGTAACACCTTCGACATTCATCCTCACTGCTGTGTGTCAACAGTCTGGTCCTTTTTTACAGCTGAGTGGTGTCCCACTGTTGAATACTTGACTGTTCACCCGTTAATGGGCATTGGGCATTGTGGTTGTTTCCAGTTTGGAGCACTGCTAGGGGAGCTGTTCTGAACACACTGTAAGGTCTTTGTGTAATTACAGCTTAAAGTCTTGAGGGATGGGGCTTCCTGGGTGGTCCAGTACCTAAGATTCTGAGCTTCCACTGCAGGGGATGCAGGTATGATCCCTGGTTGGGAAACTGAAATCCTGCATGCCACAGGCCCAGGCCAAAAAAAAATTCCTGGGAGATAAATATCCAGAGGGTCAATTGCTGGATGGAATGGTGAGCTCATGCTTATTTATTTATTTTAGAGAAACTGCCAAACTGTTTTCCCATGTGGCTTTAAAACTTTCTATTCCCATAACTAATGTAAGGGAGATCCAATTCCTCTACATCTTCTTCAAGATGTGATCGGCAATATGTTTTCTATAGCTGTTATGATATACTTGGAGAGATATCTCCTTGTGGTCTCAGTTTGCATTTCCTCTTGCCTGGTGATGATGTACATATTTTCATGCACTTATTTGCTCCTGTGTATTTTCTATGCTGAAATATCTATTCATATCTTTTGCCAATTTTCTAATTATTGGCAAAGATAAAAAGGCAATTCAGTAAAAGAAAGATAGTCTTCTAAACAAGTGGTGCTTGAGCAATTGGATACATGTATCTTACATATATCTCTATATATGCATGCCTATATAGAAAATCTCTAATACATATTGGATCTTTTCAATCCAGGGATTGAACCCAGGTCTCCCTCATGGCAGGTGAATTCTTTACCAGTTGAGTCACCAGGGAAGCCCAAGTATACTAGAGTGGGTAGCCTATCCCTTTCTCCAGGGGATCTTCATGACCAAGGAATCAAACTGGTATCTCCTGCATTGCAGGCAGTTTCTCTACCAGCTGAACTACCATGCGAGTCCATACTACCTCTAATATACAATAAATAAAACTCCAATATATAATAAATAAAACTCCAACTTATTTGCATATATTTAATTAGAAAGTCAAATGCAATCTAATCCTTACACTTTATACAAAAATTAAGTCTAAATGGTTCCCAGATATAAATGTAAAACATAGGAAAAAATCTTGAGGTCCTCAGGCATGGTGAGATGCTCTTAGACATGACACTAAAAGCATGAGGCATAAACCAAAACAAAAAATAAAGAACTAGAGAACATCAAAATGAAAATATTTGCCCTTTTAGTTGAGTTTCACATTTTTCTTTTTACCTGCCACACTAAATTGCTAAGTCATTTGAGGAGAAATTTTATGTCTGTTTATATTAAGTGTGTCTATCATAGGTACCAGAAAATGATTAATTGTAATTGAACAAGAAAATGCTTCTGTATGTTAGAATATTTAGCATATGTTCAGAAATTAATGCTTATTGAATATTTGTATAGTGCTGAGCTGAATCTGCACTGTGGAAATTCTCTAGCACTCAACAAGCATGTAATGAGTGATCATAATATTAACATATTCACCAACCTAAAGGGTTGGGCTTCCCTGTGGCTCAGATGGTAGAGAATCCTTCTGCAATGCATAAGACCTGGGTTTGATGCGGTTGGGAAGATCCCCTGGAGGCGTGCAAGGCAACCTGCTCCAGTATCCTTGCCTAGAAAATCCCCATGAACAGAGAAGCCTGGTGGGCTACATCCATGGGGCTGGAAAGAGTCAAATCGGACTGAGCAACTAAGCACAGCAAAAGGTGGATACTCAGAAGCAAAGAAAAAAGTTAGTTCACTTTCCAAAAAAGTTAACAGTGTTCAAAAAGACAGTCTTTACCTACATAGAAAAATATGCCAAGAAGTCAAAATAAAAAATTATTAGAGAAGGAAAAAGATGAGTGTGGGTCAGAGAGGACCCAATAGCAGCTTCGGGGGAAGAGGAGAAAGACATTGAGAAACTAGAAAGAAGGCGCTGTTTTTTAGGGACTAACTCTGGTCACTCCTTTTATACAGAAGGTGACAATCATGTTCTACCAACTAGGAATCAGTAAAACAATGTCTAAACTGAAAGCATGGACATGATATGGAATCAATGAAATAACTGCTTTCATATTTTCAAAAACTTTACAGGACAACAACTCCATCAACAATTCCCTGTTCCTTCCTTGATTATTTTTATTTTTCTGAAGAAGAAAAGATGCCCTCCTCTTTCTGAACTCTGAGTCTACCATTCTTTCTGCTTCTCTTTGCTTTCCCTGGAAAATAAAACTTCAGGACAGAAAGAAGCTCATCTAGAACTCAGAGCATATACCTCTGATGAGCCAGTCCTCCATGAAGAAAAGAGAATACTAGAAAAATGGTCAAAATACACTATTCAGAACACTAGAAATTAACCAAAATCTTGTACACGAGCACCCAAAAGTGCTGATTAAGAAAGGAAAATGCATCGGGTGAAGACCACAAGGTTTGTGGGATTTAACCCTGTCCTGTGTCCAGTGCCATAGTATACATGAACTGCAACAGCCTTTTAGTGTTATTCTATCTGAAAGAAGCCAGACAAAGGAAATCACATATTGTCTGATTCTATGAATAATTTGCTAAGTATTTGACCCGGGTGTTGGGAAAGATTGAGAGCAGGAGAAGGGGGAGAAAGAGGATGAGATGATTAGATGGCATTACTGACTCAATGGACATGAGTTTGAGCAAGCTCCGGAAGATGGTGAAGGACAGGGAAGCCTGGCATGCTGCAGTCCATGGGGTCGCAAAGAGTTGGACAGGACTTAGTGACTAAACTGCAACAAGTAGTCATCAGAGTTTTGGGAAATCAGTAATTTGGTAGGGATGTTAATGGGTTAGAATTTCTTTGTGTGGTGATGAAAATATTTTGAAATTCGACAGTGGTAACAACAATACAGTATATTAACGCATATATATGGAATTTAGAAAGACGGTAACGAGAACCCAGCATGCGAGACAGCAAAAGGAACGCAGATGTATAGAATAGACTCGTGGACTCTGTGGATGAGGGAAAGGGTGGGATGATATGGGAGAATGGCATTGAAACATGTTAATTATCATATGTGTAATCAATCGCCAGCCCAGGATTGATGCTCGGGGCTGGTGCAGCGAGATTTCCTGGGGGGAGGGAGGAGGGAGAGGGGTTCTGGAGGGGGAGCATATGTAAACCCATGGTGATATCATGTCATTGTTTGGCAAAATTAATTTTAAAAAAAAGAAAAAAAAAATAAAGTACATGTACAAAAGAACGAAAAAAAAAAAAAAAGAAATTCGACAGTGGTCAGGGTTACACAACTCTGTGAGTAAATTTAAAAAGCCAGTGTATTATACATTTCAGGAGGGTGCTTTCTGTAGCCTTTAAATTATATCAAATAAATCTATTGTTTAAAAAATGACCTTCATAATACTTAAAAGCAAATATGTGTGTGAAATCAAGCTAACAATTCCTTAACTAACATAAATTTATACAATTGTTAAAATATCATCTATTTTATTAGCAATGTTGTTTATTGCTTGCCACCAGAAATTCTACACACTAGCATTTATGTGGTAATAAGTTAGGAGTTAGGTTGCTACATATATAATAAACAGAGACAATGAAAAATTTATAAAAAATGTTCCGTATGGTTTATAGCAAAATAAAAATAAGTAATATCACTGGATGTAGCTGTTAAGTTTATCACAAAGCTTGCAAAATAAGTTCTGTGAACTGTGTATCTGTCTGTGAGGGGTGAGTTTACGCTTAATTCTGTGATCTTCATACATGACAAAAATGCCCATTCATGTAGCACAGTGGTAAAGAATTTGCTTGCAAGGCAGGAGACACAGGTTCGATCCCTGGGTTGGGAAGATCCTCTGGAGAAGGAATAGGCAATCAATTCCAGTATTTTTGTCTGAAAAATCCCATGGACAGAGGAGCCTGGTGTGCTTCAGTCAATGGGATTGCAAAGAACGGGACACAATTTAGTGGCTGAACAAGAAGAAGACAATTTTAGAGCAACAGAACGGACTGCTTCAAAAATCTGATGTGTGCTTGGAATTAAAGATAGAATATTAAAAGTTCATGTCAAAAACTTTTCCAGATCTTATATTAAAATCACCCCAATAATATCAAATAGAATTTTTTATTTCAATTTATTTTAGAAAATTTCATTGATATTTTTAAACATAAACTTAGACAACATATTCCCTTTCAATGCGAAGTTAACTTATATGGAAAACTTTAAAATTTTATTTTATATACCTTTATGAAAGTGAAAGTGTTAGATACTCAGTTGTATCCAAGTCTTTGCAACCCCATGAACTGTAGCCCTTCAGGCTCTTCTGTCCATGGATTTCTCCAGGCAAGAATACTAGAGTGGGTTGCTATTTCCTTCTCTGGGGTATCTTCCTGACCCAAGGATTTGATCTGGGTTTCAGACATTACAGGCAGATTCTTTACCATCTGAGCCAGGGAAGTCCCTATATATCTTAATGTATGACTGTTAAAATAAAAAAATTTTAGTTGCATACTAAATGTTTTTCATAATTGCTTTTTTTTGTGAGAGAGCTTCTTGTGAGTAAAAGAAAAATAGCTTACAAAGGTAACTTTGGGCTTTTTATTGTCCTTTTCTGCCATCTTCAATATATTTATTTTATCCACTCTGAGCAAACTTATCTCTGAATTTAATAAAAAGGCTGTTTCTAGGAGTGTTTTTATTTGTTTGTTAGTTTATCTGTGTCTTTTATAGAAGAAATAGAATAGGGTTTTTTTTCTAACCTCATTACCAAAAACAGTTGATAATTTTATGAGCAATTGGAAAAATGATCTTGTAGGCACTATTGATCAATAATAACTCTTCATATTAATGACTAGAAAGCTTATAGCAAAATCAGTAGAATAGGAAAAATGAGTGCATACACTTGTGCAAAGAAAGGAAAAGATCTTTGGGGTCACTGACAGTGTAATGAAACAGATCAGGCCTATGATTAGAATTCAGCATTCAAAAAATGAAGATCACAGCATCTAGTCCCATCTCTACATGGCAAATAGATGGGGAAACAATGGAAACAGTGAGAGACTTTATTTCCTTGGGCCCCAAAATCACTGCAGATGATGACTACAGCCGTGAAATTAAAAAAAATCCTGTTCCTAGGAAGAAAAATCATGATAAATCTAAAACCAACATGATAATGTAAAGAAAAAAAAAAAAAGCAGAGATATGACTTCGATGACAAAGGTCTGTCTTGTCAAAGCTATGGTTTTTCCAATGGTCATGTATGGATGTGAGAGCTGGACTATAAAGAAAGCTGAGCAGTGAAAAATTGATGCTTTTGAACTGTGGTGTTGGAGAAGACTCTTGAGAGTCCATTGGACTTGAAGGAGATCCAACCAGTCCATCCTAAAGGAAATCAGTCCTGAATATTCATTGGAAGGACTAATGCTGAAGCTTAAATTCCAGTACTTTGGCCACCTGATGCAAAAAGGCAACTCATTGGAAAAGACTCTGATGCTGGGAAAGATTGAAGGTGGGAGGATAGGGGGACAACAGAGGTTGGGATGGTTGGATGGCATCACTGACTTATTGGACATGAGTTTGAGCAAGCTCTGGGAGCTGGTGATGGACAGGGAGGCCTGGCGTGCTGCAGTCCATAGGGTTGCAAAGAGTTGGACAAGAGTGAATGACTGAACTGAACTGATGATTAGAATGAAAATAAAAATATGTAGAATGTAGACATGGTTTTTAGAAAAAAAAGTTAAAACTTCACTTATGGGTAAAAAAAAGTATAGATAATTAACCTTTTTATTTACATGTGATAGATACATGTTTCCTCATAATATATCTAAAGAATCATCTCAACTCTTCATATCATAGATATTTTAAAAATGGGGGCTTTCCTGGTGGCTCAGTGATAGAAAAAAATCTGGCTGCCAGTGCAGGAGACATGGGTTTGATCCCTGATCCGGCAATATCCCACATGCCTCAGACAGAGCTACTAACCCTGGGAGCTGCAACTACTGAACCCACGTTCTGCAACTGCTGAAGGCTGTGTGCCCTAGAGCCTGTGCTTCACAACAAGAGAAGGCACGGCAATGAGAAGTCCATGTACCACAATTAGAGAGTAGTCCCCAGGTGCAACAACTAGAGAAAAGCCTGCACAGCGATGAAGACCCAGTAGAGCTAGAAATTTAAATAAAAATTTTAAAATGGGTTTCTAATTTGTATTATGCATAAACTAAGGAAGCAACATAGGTTTGACTTGGTCAGGCTGAAAAAGTGAGCACTAGAATTTGGAGATCTTACATATTAATATTTCAGATGGGTAGGAAATTAGAACATGCTAATGATTAAGCTATCTTCATCAGAAAAGACATGAACTGAATCTAAATTATAGAAATTAAACTAAAAGAAGCAATAATTCTACACAAACTCATAATAACTCACACCCACAGAATTAAACAGTAATTCTCAAAATCTTTCACTTAAATGTTGCCATAATAACATTAGGAATTCCAAAAATTTAGATTGGAACATACCATCTGCTGAAAATATTAATGTCTGAACAAGTACAGCTGTGAGCTCAATTAGTCACACAGTCATTAAAATGAAGCATGCATTAAAAATGTACCCTTTCACAATAAAAGCTAGCCTACTTAATTCATACCAATGAATTCTCTGCTGCGGATGCCCTTGTGCTTAGAGAAGGAGATGACTAAAAAATTGCCTGAGTCCACACATGCAGGTGGCAAATATCACCCCAAAACTGCTTTCTCTGGCTATTTTCTTAGAATCTTGAAAACCACAGCCTTCTACCCAGAAGCTGCATGGAAGTATACTTCATCTAAATATTGCTTCACAGAAGCAAGGGAACATCTGTAAAATTAATAAGGCAGAGCAGACCTCTTGCTTCTGTCAACTTTTAAGATGTTCTATTTGCTTATAAACCTTTTAGATCTCATAAATATTCTGGTAAATATGAAACACTGAGCAAAGCTTGTTAATGGCAGTTGTTTTTATCTGTTTCTCAGCGATCAGATTGGGTTGCTAAAGTTGAATGCATACATGAGCTTGAAGTATATTTGAGTGTGTCATTCAACGAGAGCAACTTCAAAGAGTCTTCACACTTGTTTCAGGAGCTACCATAGTGTTAGCTATTTCTTTCCCTTGATAAAAGGTGTTTGTTGAGCTTAACATATTAAAAAAAGTGTTGCTGAGAATCCCTTCTTTGTGTTTTTTTATATTTAGAATTGAATCATACTTGAATGATGTTTTGATAGAATCTATCCTCAATGAAATGAATAAATTATTTCTTATTGCTCACATTTATCAAAATTTTATAATGCTGAAGGGTTACAAATAACAGCTTGTCATAAGCAGCTTTTATAAAATTTGTGTAGGGGGACAACTATTCACGTGAAGGAGGAGGTTATATTGGAAAAGTGATATGAAGGATCCTACATCCTCATTCCAACATTTCATTCTTAATTTTTAATTAGCATAGAGTATGCATTAGATTACTATTATGCATCAAGCATTGTTCTTGCATGGAGGATATACTGATGAATAGGAAGCAGCCCCAATATTCAAGCATTCGTCATCTTTGTGGGTATCAATAAATGGGCGATGACAACTATATTTTACAATCTTCTGAGACATTTCAGACACTATTCTGGAAACACAAAAACAGGGCACATAAAGGAGATTTGACTGGAGTTTCAGGGTAGAAAAGTCAGAAGAGACTCTGCTGTTTTCAAGAGCAGAATTAATTCTAAAGGAAGAGGAAGGTTTGGGGGGGTGGAGCATCCACGTGAAGAAGATTATGTTAATGCTCCATATAAACAGATGTGACACTGTTTGACTTCTGATACAGTTCTGTATAATCAATTCCACACTGTACGTGGAAGAAGTGAAGAAGTAGGAGGATTCAGGGCATACTTTCCTCGGTGCCATATTAACAGATTGAAAATTTCCAGTAAAGATGAAAGAGATTTTTCTTAAGTATGGAGTAGGTGACACAGTCAGATCTCTGTTTCTTAAGGGACCCATGGCTGAATCATAGTGGATTTTTAGAACAGATCAAACTCCCAGTCCAGAGACCAAACAGGAAGGAGATAAATATTCTCAATAGGAGATGATGGGAGCCTGAATGTGGTGACTGATAGGAATTATGACAGGTGGTCCTTGACTCAGCCCTGCTATGTATATTGGATCACTAAATTTGCCATGTGATTTGTTTTCAGTTCAGTTCAGTTGTTTAGTCGTGTCTGACTCTTTGAGACCCCATAGACTGCAGCATGCCAGACTTTCCTGTCCATTACCAACTCCCAGAGCTTGCTTAAACTCATGTCCGTCATGTCAGTGATGCCATTCAATCAATTCCATCCTCTGTCTCCCCCTTCTCTTGCTTGCAATCTTTCCCAGCATCAGGGTCTTTTCCATTGAGTCAGTTCTTCACATCAGGTGGCCAGCATATTGGAGTTTCAGCTTCAGCATCAGTTCTTCCAATGAATATTCAGGTCTGATTTCCTTTTGGATTGACTTATTTGATCTCCTTGCAGTCCAAGGGACTTTCAAGAGTCTTCTCCAACACCACAGCTCAAAAGCACCAATTCTTCATTCCCTCTAATTCCGAACAAAGCTTCACTTTTAATTAGTACTTTTATTGAACTCATTCAGTAGTAACCCTTTTCATTAAGCCCCTTCTGTGTTCCAGGCTCAGCTCAGTGGCCAAGATACACAGCTAAGCAGTGTAGCCATCGTCTTGGCCTTTATAGAAACTAAAGCTTGAGAGGGATGGCAATTTCAGCCAGAGCAGTAAAGGTGGCCAAGTGCTGTGACTATGTCAGAAAAATTCAGACTTTTAAAAAAATAATAATTTTATTTATTTATTTTTGAGGGTACTGTGTCTTTATTGCTATGCAGACTACTCTCTAGCTTTGATGTGCAAACTCTCACTATGTTGGCATCTCTTGTTGTGGAGCACGGGCTCTAGGGTGCTCAGGCATCAGTAGTTGTAGCTTCCTGGCTCTAGAGCACAGGCTCAGTAGTTGTGATGCTCGGGTTTAGTTGCTCCACAGCAACTAAGGGTCAGATATATGTATAAAGTTCATCTAAGAGGAATTATGCTTGTTTTTGGTGGTGGCGAGACTTAATATAATATAATAATATATAATATATAATATAATATTGTGTTCTTTTTGATTGGTTTAATTATTTACGATGAACAAGTATTAATTTTACAGCAGATCTTTTTCAAAAAAGATAAAAATGAGAGCAAATAGATAATCATTAAGAAACTAAAATAACATAGACATCAGAATCATTTCAAAGTTATTTCTACAGTTGTTCACTCTTTGGCACTGTAATTACCTGAAAGAAAACTGGAGTCTCTTATGACACAGAAATGAGCTGCTTCTCAATTATGAAAGACCAAAGAGTGATGTCCTGTCAGACCAGTCTTCTCAGTACAGATTCAGCTCTTAATGGACCATTGTGAGGCCATAACTCTGATGGCCTCACAATGGTGGAGCCTTTCATAACTCTGGTCTTGGCTTTCAGTAATTCTGGTTGCCTAAATAATTGGACAAATACCATCTTTATTCCATCTCTAGGGCCTTTAGGGGCCAGATAACTAATCTTCATAAACGTTAGTACTTTTTACTAAAAGCTGCTCAAAAGCCAATAAACAGTCCAGGTTGGTGGAAAGAAAGTTTGCCTTATTTTGGATGCTGGCAACCGGTGGGGAGTGTAGACTCCTGTCCAAAGGCCAGCTCCTCCCCTCTCATCCCTGACAATCAGAGGCAGGAGTTTCATAGATGGAAGGAGGAGGCTACATGCAGAAATGGCAGTCAGTTCCGAGAGTTATCCTAAAATTGGCCACCAGTGGTCTGACCAACATCGTCTTGATTGCTTCAGGTACAGTTAATCTTCAGCTCTAGGGTCAGTTGGTTTTTCATCTCCCTGAGGCCGTTTCTTGAAACTGTAGCAGCTTATGTCATGGCTACAGTCCTCTCATCATGTAGGTAACGTCTTCCACTTAGTGGAGGTTTCAGCATCCGTAAGACAGTTCATAGGATACGGCTCAGAATACCATCTATAACCCTTGAGAAGAACTAAATGAAAGTCCTTGACTGTGCTTAATGGCCACATTATTATTATTTGATCTCCTTTGACTATTTTTCTTTGTTTCTGCATGTTCTCACTTCTCTGATTAAATTTATTTTTGGATAAAGTTTTTCCACAGACAAAAGGCAGGCAAAGGACATGGAAGGAAGGACCATAGGGTTCTGCTCCATTTCATACTGGCAGGCCAGAAATTGTGTCCTTAGGGTTATGCACCCAAGGTGAGCAGCTCATCACTGGCCCTGTTCACTGCAGCTAAGTCTTCTAAGGACATGCTCTAAACATCTGTGAACTCTACAAATCAAACCCAGGAAGTGAAAACACAGATGTAGTAAAAAGTGTCTGTTTTTATTTTCCTGTATGCATCATTAAAAAAGGTACAGTTTTATTAGTAGTACATTAATGAACTTAAAGAACAAAGTGACAAGTTGTTGTCACAGATATTAATTTACATTTTACAAACATCCACCAAAACAATTAAAAATGAAATAAATATATTTACATTTCATACTCTGGTATTTTCATTGAATTTAATATGTATAAAATATATAACATTTATAGTATTCTATTTATCTTTAAAAGCAACTTCAAATGTGCAAAGAAGTAAATTATAATTTTAAAGTATTAGGCAATATGAGTAAATCATAAACTAGAGTTTTAGAGGATGAATAAAGTAATTCCTTACAGAGAGTCATGAGGACAGCAGTGTTAAATGTGTGTTAATATTATCGAACATTAACACTTACCTTAAAGAGCTACGCACAAGATCTTCCTTGTGCTTTTAAAGCTTCTCCACATTGCTGATTTCTAGCAGTAGTTCTACGTCTGTGTTAGGATGAATACTTTTTCACAGTAATAAATCAAGCATTTCTCAAACCTAGCATTCCATGTAAACAAAGTTTATGACAAGTTTTGTTTTTGAAAATGAGGGAACCTCTAACTTTAATGTTCCCAAGGAAAGTCTCTCTGCTGACATAGTGAATATGGGGTTGGCATTTATTTTCAAGGACTTGTTTCTTCTTGCTGAATGTGTTTTGTGATCAAAGGCTTTAAAACTCTAAGTTGGTGCATGCCTGAAAAATGGGCAAGAAATGACACGCTTTTTATTTTCCCTTAAAAATAGGGTTGGATGGTAAATGTTGGGGTACACATTACACTCACATTATCTATTAAAGTAGCTTTGAAATAAATACTTGCTGCAATATAACAAATTACAAATGTCCCTGCTTTAATATACTTCGGCTTAAATGAACTGTGATTCTTTATCAGGCAATATACATTGTTATAGTAGTTAGCAAAGATGTCAAATGACATTTGAACTCTTTTCTCTGACCCAAGCATGTATAATGCAATGTTCCCTTTGAGCTTATACAATGTACACCATCATGAACTTTACCATGTATTTATATACATATATATTATACATATATATATGTATAATGTGCATGTACACACACACACATACACACATATACCAAGGCACTGGAGAGATTAACACATAATTAAGCATTCTGCTGTTAAAATGGCTCTAGTATAAACTAGGATTTAAGGACAAAATCTCATGCATCTAAACCTAAATTACATGAGAAGTAGAGATTAATCTGAATATTTTTGTTTATTTCTAAGCTTTCTGATTCAAGCAGTCCAAGCTATAACAAATTTCAGTGTCTAATCATTGCACAGTGAAAAAATATATTAAATGTTATTTGCTAACTGAGGAAAATCAAAGTAATATTTTTGAAATAGGTGGCTTCTCTACTAGTCATGTTAAGTAGTAATTTAGGCCTGTGGGTTTTGCTTTTCAGGAGTATCAAAAATAAACTCAACATGATATTATCATAAATTTTAATTTAGCCTAAAATTTACACTGTAAATTTAAAGTATATTAATATATTTATTTGAATATATTCTTCTATAGAATTTTTGATTAGCATTTTATTATATATATACACGTGTGTGTGTGTGTGCGTGTCATACAAAGAGACATATACTCACACATATCTCATTGTGCACCTTTTCCTTTACATACACATAAGCACAGCCTAGAAGAGCTTTATGACATACAAAAAGGGTATTTAATTAAATTGCTTTTTTTGTATTTTTTTGAATGAAGTTTTTACAAAATCTGACATTTTTAAGTGATTATGTTATACTTGTAGAAAGCTTCAAAACTTTCTCTTTCTTTAGGTTGTGTAGCCCATTTCCTATTGCCTGCAGCCCGACTGATCATCACATTATGGACACACGGACATCACCCCAATGTGGGGCGGGCTGACACACACTCAAGGTGGTGACAGAGGTCCTGTGATGAGCTGGCTGCTCTGCTCAGGTCCTGATGCAGGTGCCCATCCCTTCACACCCTGTCCCTTGGGCTGGTGGCCCCCTGAAGTCTGTCTTTGGTGGCTTCTGATTTTAGAATGACTGTTGTATTTAATCAAAAAACAGTGAGCAATAATGCCATAGTCATATCCCCATTATGCTATGTTAATTGCTCAGTTATATCTGACTCTTTTGCAACCCTCTGGGCTATAGCCTGCCAGGCTCCTCTGTCCATGGAATTTTCCCAGCAATACTGGTTTCCATTCCCTTCTCCAGGGGATCTTCCTGATCCAGGGATAGAGCACTGTAGACAGATTCTTACCTCCCGAGCCACCGTATTCCCGTTATGAAAATGTATTTAGTTAGATGGTCAAAATAATTTATGTTAAAACTGTACTTTGTCCAGTTTGCCCCAGTTCTTTTTAAAAGGGCTCCTAGATCAACTGTAGCACTTGCTCAGCTATAACCCTGAAACTTCACTTCTTTTTAAAGTAATGTGCTTAAGAGTTGATCAGATACAGAGGGAATTAATAATTTATAATGATTATGGAAATAGCTTGATGTTCCTTCTTAATTATAATGTTCATGTGTCCTTTTTACAAAAAATGTTTACTTCCTGAGAGATTTTTTTCCTTCTTTTTAAAATCAGTCCACCTTATTATATACTTGATCATCTTCACAAGGAAGTATGCAACAAGTTTGACTGGGTTGGGAACATATGTACTAATAAAAAAAGTAATTTTTTATTAATAAGGAGCTAGTTGTTTAAAAGAAGATCTTAGCACAGCTGTGGTGTAGGACAGACAATGTTATACAAACATATGGGATCTGAGCTGTGTGCACTTCAGGGCTTTCAAATCTCCAACCTCTTCATACCTACATTCCTAGGACAAAATGCCTACAATAATTCATATAATTTGGCATTCCATGACTGCTTTTTATGACACGATAAGGTAGAAGTTTAAACTTTTATTTTCATATCTCACCCTATTCTCTCATATACTCTAACTAAAATGGAATGATGTCATCTACCCAGCAAAAGTAATAGATTTGAGAATACTTCCTGGGGACATTTCCGATCAGGATTAACAGGTGGGGTTAGGAATATAAGAAGGAACCGTTTCTTATACCCACATGAATTGATATGTTCTCTATGAAAGGTTTTGGGGCCACTGAAAATTTATGAAATTTTAATTTAATAATAAATTTCAGGTAAAATAGAAATCTCCTTAAATAAAGGAAAGAACAGGAGGTTCATGGATGTTTCCTTCATTCCTCACTTAGTACATTTTGGCATCTTTGAAAGAACACTGGCTGTGAATAAACCATTTGGTGTCAGTGACCCCAGGAAGAAATACTCCATTTTACATCATGTCTATTGCAGGTAGAATGTAATGATCTTTTTGAAATTCTCAGCAATGATTTACAACAGCATATACAAATTGGGATGCCAATGTCAAGTCATGGGGTGAAGCTATAAGGAGAAATCCACACCAGCAAGCTGAGGTGCTCTCTTCTTGGACAAGCGTCTTCAGGCTGGTCTCAGGGCCTCTGCCTCCTTCTGCAGCTCCTCACACAATAGCAGGGCACTGGTTCCTGCTCAGGCCCTTCATGTATTTGTCATACAAAATAGTCTAAAATACAGATGTGACTGTTTAATGGGAGTTTTATTTATAGGTAGCTTACAGTTTTTATATTATTTACACACTCGAGTCATTCATCGGTTCGTCTTCCCTTTCAAAGAAAGCAACTCTGCGGTCCTGACCCAATGAGGAAGAGCAAGTCATCCGCTCATTTAGGATGATCCCTCGAGGCCTTCAGAAGAGCAACGCTTTTGGGATCCGTCTGACCTTCTTCTCTGCTCAGGTTTCCACTTGGCGTCAATGCTAACTTGGGGATGTGATGGCTTCTCCATTGTCTGCAGTGATGAGTAAGGTCGCTCTGTTCACAAGTCAAGATGAGAGGGAGGCTGAGTTCAGGCTGTCAGGTCATATACTTGGCTTTGCTGGACACTCCAGAGCTGGAAGCCGCAGAGGCAGCGGCCTGACTGCCTAAAAACAGAGGGTCCAAACAAGCCACTTTGGCAGCGAAGAAGGAATGAATGCAGTGAAGAACAGCAAAGAGATTTGAAAACTCCAGCTCCTGAAAGGGACAGAGAAAGGAGTCATACAAAATAAAAATCAATTTCCTTGAGATAAATGAAACATAACCCCACTACTAGATATTAGCTAGACCTTATCTCTAAAGTGCAATAAACTTAACTAGAATCAAAGATACCTAACATATGAAAACGGTAGGCACTTTTGTCCCATATGTTAATTTCAAATGCAGATTTACTTCAAAATACAGTGTTCCAGGAGCTGGAAGGACCTAACATGATTATCACCCAGGAGAGTCTTTTCAACATTGATCAACCTTGCACAGAAATACACTTGGGCAGATTAAAATTTTACTCTTGATAAAGTGTAAACAAAGAGAAGCAGTAGCTTTGAAAGTATTTTTATCTCTTTAGAGACAATTCAAATGAAGAATTTGGATTAGAATGATTAACAAAGTGCTCTTCACTATTCCCTAGAATCAATTGCTATTTGCTGTTGGAGAATGAATATGAAATACTGAAAGCAAGGGATATGAATGTTTTCGATGCTATAAGCCAAATGGTTCACTTCTAAAATAGAATATGTGCACTCATTTTAAATTTAGTTTTGATTATCATACTTGGTTGTTAAATCAATGCATCTATTCAATGTAGGCGAAATAGCTATGCTGTCAAAGTAATTCCCTTCCTGACCTCGGGAGTTCTTAGTTTCCCATGCTAAGTATTAAAACACCAGAGCTCTGGTGTAAGTATTTTAAATTCCTAAAATGACTCCACTTAAAAGGGATTTTAGTTCCTCGGTCATTATGATTTCAGGAGCCTTATTTTGAGTAACCTGCCTCATGCCACTGGGAGGTGTTACTGGTCATATGGCAGGTTTCCTCTGGTCACATTTCAGTCTGCAAAAGAGCCCCTGCATTCTCTTTGCAGCCATCTCATTTTACATACAGGTTTTGAAAGCGTTCAGTGTCGACTTGTAAAAATTCACTAGGTGTAAAAAGGGGGAAAGGCTTTGGAAACCATGAGGTGTGCTTTCCGTACTCTTGGTAAAAGGGAGTTGAATGTGGCAACTGGACAAAAATACAAGTAACTTTTTCTTAAAAATATATTTGCCACATCTCTGTTAAACTGGAGATTATAGCTTGGTTGTCAGAAAAATAAATATGAAGACATTTGGGAATGATTAATATTTTCATACCTTGTCAAGAATATGTCAATAATTTGATGTAGTCGGCCCTTTAAAATTTTTACACCTATGTTCAGCTGTGGAGTGGGCAAGAAATTAAAGGCAGTCAGAAGAGAAAGCAGAAGGCAGCGATGTGCTTAAGTTTAGCCTTTGATTCCAACATCAGCTCGTCTTTCCTCAGCTCACTGGTCACCTTTGGCCATTACATCCACTCCTGAGGCTTTGATTTGCATTGCTATATACACAAATAACACTCTTTTCCTCATCTCCAATTTCAGGTCGACCTATCTACTGAGCATCCACAGATGATGTCCATTGAGCCATTTACTATTTCCTTGGAACAGAGCTCTTCTGGAGCCCATGAATCTCGCTAAGCATAACTCTCTTCAAAATGGAATCATTCACTCAATGAATATTTATTGAGCATTTACTATACATCTTGTCTTTTCCTTGTTGAAAAGACAGAGTAATAAGCAAAGCAGACAGAAAAAACGTCCTCCTGGGACTTATAGTCTTGAGCAGAATACAACGTGGAAGGGCATAAACAGATTAATATTTCTGGATGTAGTGATAAGTACAGTCAAGAAAATAAAGCATGGACGAGAGCAGAGGGTAGGAGGGGCTATGGGATGGGAAATCCATGTTGTCATGAAGGCAAAGCCTCAAGAGATAAAGGAGTAAACCTTCTGGATGTTTGTGGAAGAAACACTTGAGGCAGAAGTCAATTTCAAAGGCCCTGAGATGGAGATATTTTAGGAGAGCTTGAGGAAAAGCCAGGGGCTATTGGCATTGGATGGAATGAACTGAGTGAATAATGGGGGCTTCCCAGGCAGCTCACTGATAAGCAATCCACGTGCCAATGCAAGAGACACAGGAGATGTGGGTTCGATCTCTGAGTGGGGAAGATTCCTGGGAGAAGGGAATGGCAAACTGTTCCAATATTCTTCTTGCCTGGGAAATCCCATTTGAGCCTGGAGTCAAATACAACTTAGTAACTAAGTTGTAACTTGGTAACTTAGTAACTAACTAAACAACAACAATAGGTCAATAAAATGAGGTTGAGGAATGACGCAGGGCATTCCAGCTCTTTATGAGCTTTACTCCAAGTGACACAGAAAGCTACTAGAGATTTCTGAGCACAGAGTGACAGAAATTTAGGTCTTAAAATGATAATTCAAGCTACACTGTTGATAAACTCTGTGGGAATATGATTGAAAGGAATAAGGAAAGTTATAAAGTTTTTCAACTAAAAAATGTGTGGGATTGAAAATAAACTCGAATCAAGGATGATTTCAAGATATTTGGTTGAATAACTGAGCAAGGATTTGCAAATTATCTGATGAGGGCTTAATATCCAAAAACATAAAGAATTCATATAACTCAACAGCAAAAAACACAACACACTCTGATTAAAAAATGGGCAGAAGATATGAATAGACATTTCTCTCAAAGAAGATGTGTAGATCGCCAGTAGGTACACGAAAGGATGATCAGCATCATCAGAAATTATCAGCATCAGTGACATCAGAGACATGCAAACCAAGCCCACAATGAGATACCACTGCACAGCTGCTGCAACTGGTTTCACCAACTCAGGTAGCTGCAGTCTTACAAAAATTGCTGCCAACTGTTTTCAGTACATACCTCAGTGAACAAGGTCTGTGTCACATCGAGTACCGACAAGCACTGCAAATGGGCTTTACTAAGATAATCACCATTTTCATAATCAAACAGTTATGGGGGTCAAAATTCACTTTATTTTTTTTTTCATTTTCAAATGCTTTCATGATTTTTGCAATTTTGATTTTTTTTATAATGAGAAGATAACACCATACCTGATTATTTTGAGTTACTTTGCCTCCTTAGAAAAGCTTTCAAGTATATCTTTATTCTTAAAATTTTGATTTTCAAAATGTTTTTACTTATATTAAATAAAAACACAATTCCATTTCTTCTACAGGTGAATGGTGACTTTGGGGGAAAAGAAAAGAGAAAAAAAAGAAAGCATCACACCCTCGACATGTTGCCTCTGAGTTGCTTATTTTGGAGGCAGTTAATATATGTTTTACCTAAAAAATAACCAGGTTAAGTTTTCTAGTTTACTAGATTAAAAGAAGTTGGGATTCTTAGCATATGGGGGTAAATAAAAAATTCAATATTCCTATGAAGAACACAAGACACTTGAAAATTATGCACAAGGAGGAAAACATTCTCAGTGAGGAATAAACATGACTCGGAACCCTCGGGGATTCCCAGGAGCTCTTTTCAAGGAAGACGAGTATCCAGTGCGGAGTTCTCCTTCATCATATGTTCATTTCCCTGCTTCAATCAAGTGTTTGAAATAAAGTTTTAGGTAAGATTAGAGGTATGTAAATCTCACACACACACAATTGACTCATTCTCTGCATTTACTTCCAGCCACTCCAGTTTCTTCTACACTATGATTTTGGATAAAATCAGTCGTATGTAAATCACACACGCACGCGCACGCGCGTGCACACACACACACAAACACACACACCTCATCCCCACCTCCATTCCCATTCATTCCCAGCTGCTCCAGTTTCTACTGCAGTATGAGGCACCAAACAGCTTTGATAAAGGACCTCATTACAAACAGGAGCCGCTCCATCCTCATTTTTCTTCTCCAGAATCTAAACAGCTGGGGCTCTGGGAGTTCTCCGTGAAAGGAGAGTTCTAGAAAGCCTCTGGTTCCGGATGCCAGAAAGAGTGAGAAACTGAGCAACAGGCGAGCTAGGAAGCTGATCTTTCACTTTATACGCAGAGGAAGATTGTCGGCCCCAGTCCCTCCTGGGTTTGGCTTTGTGAATGTTAAACTTCCTAGTTAATGAGCCCTCCAAATGCCACATAGGAATCAGCTTAGAAGGTGAGTCATTATCTTCTAAAAGGCAGACTTCAGCACATCATGCATTCTTTAGCAGGGTCTCTGGCAGGTGCTGACTCAGCATACGAAGTATTCCCTTCACCGTGTTATATACTCAATCCTTACCAGGGAACATTTCATCCTGAGAGCAATCCTTTTGGGCAGACACTTTTATCCACAATTTACAATCAGAAAATGAAGATTTATAGAGAATAGCTGGTAAGTAGCATTACTGGGATTCAACCCTCAATTTATGATTTAAGTCTTACTAAACCTTATATTATGTGGGAAATTCTCTTGGGGCCATTTGATGTCTCTCAGACCATGGAGATTGGGGGCAGGAAGGATTTTGGGGAAAAAGTATATTTAGAGATGTTTCCAAACTCTGCTCTGTTCCACTAAATAAAAAAGCAATTTTCTTTTTCTCCTTCTCTTATTGTACAAAAGGTACTACCTTGGCTGCCAGACGTTAAATCCAGTAATTTAAGATTAATATGCTGTATACACTAGTTTATGGAAGATTTTAACAATGTTTCCCTAGAGGGATGGTCATGAATTTCAATGAATAATGCGACAATACCTTTAGAAGGCAGACTATTTTGAAGTCTAGAGATTCTCTGACTTCTTGTATTACATCAAATTATAATTTAAAAATAGATACATAAAAATAATAATGAAATGCTAAAAAATAGTAAGCAAATATGTATGCATATACATACATATATATATATACATATGTATGCATATACATACATATATTATATATATATATATATATTACCTAGAAAATTTACTTACGGTCAACAATGAGAACATGTTAGTAATCCTTGATGAATTAGTATCTATACTAGTATCATAAAAACATCACTTTTAGAAAAGTACCCAGTAACAATAAAATGAGTTTTTAAATTAATTATCAAACAGCCACAATATTGCTCATGACTTCAATTGTGAACCACGCCCCTGTTCTACTAGGAAAGTTCTGGGACGTTTAATGAGGCTTTGAAAAACTGATGGCAAATTTACTAAGCTTTCTGAGTAATGAAGTGAGAATTTATGAATTTCTACTTTCAGAGAAAAAAAATATAATCAGTTTTGGTATTATAACATTGTCTTTGTATAGCCATAAAACAAGTAAGACAACAACAAAAACAAAAAACAAAGTATATTTCCCCAACTCTTGTCCTTTTTCAGGATTTCTAAGACTTTTCACAATGAAAAATTTAAATATTATTTAGAACTTTTAATCTTGTAATGCACACATCAACTCAAACAGTCATATTCCCCAAACAAACAATACCTCTTGTGAAATAAACTCTGGCTCTAATGTATTTGCCTTTTAACCTGGGATATATTATAGTCTATGAGAGTATGTCTTATTTAAAGCTGTCTACTTATCATGTACAGCAAGATCTGAGTCCCTTTATTAAAACAATTTCACCAGCTTTTTTTAATACAGCTTTTTGATGACATCTTAGATGTATAAAACTATATGTTTAAGGTACATAAGTTGATGTTCTGATAAATTTACGCACTGTAAAAAGCACACCACGATCAAACTAATTCACATTCCACAATCTCTATAACTACTAGAGTGTATGCTGGGGGTGGTTTACTGACTACCTATCCTTGCTGCAAATGTCAAGTATTTCATATCATTACCTATCATCACCGCATTACTCATTACGTTTCTATTAATCTTGTATAACTTGAGCAAGCTCTGAGAGATAGTGGAGGACAGGGAAGCCTGGTGTCTTGCAGACCAAGGGGTTGTAAAGAGTCGGACACAACTTAGCAACTGAACAATAACCACAAATCTTGCATAGGGAAACCGATATATTTTCAAGATATAGATTTCATTTAGTTTGGAAAAATATCCAGAAGTGGGATTGCTGGATAATGTGGCACCCCCTATTTGCATCTTTAGAGGAATCCTCATACTGATTTCCATAATAATGGTACCAATTTACGTTCCCTCCAGAGATTCACAGGGGTTTCCTTTCTTCTTATCTTTGCCTACATTATTATCTTTGTCCTTTTGTTGATGCACAAATTGGTGTAAGGTGATATCTCACTGTGTTTTTGAATTGTGTTACCCTGAGATTTAGAAATATTGAGCAAATTCTTATATATTTGATAGTTATTTACATTTCTTTTTTGGGGAAGTGTCTATTAGACCTCAACTCATTTCAACTGTGTTATTTGTATCTTGGTACTGAGTTGTATGAGTTCCTTATATATTTTGGAAATTAACTCATTATTGGATGCATGGTTTGTAACTAAATTTTTTTTCACATTACTTAGAATGTTTTTTAAAATTTTTCTTTGCTATGCAAATCGTTTTAATTTAACATACTACCATTTGTCTGTTTTGGCTTTTGTTGCCTATGCTTTTATATCATATATCATATTTTGAATCATATCAAAAATATTATCATCAAGACCAGTGTCAAGAAGTTTTTTCCCTATGTTTTCTCCCAAGAGTTTTATAGTATCAGGTATTATGGTTAAGTCTTTAGTTTATTCTTTTTTATTTCTGTGTTATCCATTGTAATGTCTCCTCTTTCATTCTTAAATTTGTTTATATGCTGCTGCTGCTAAGTCACTTCAATTATGTCTGACTCTGTGCGACCCCATAGACGGCAGCCCACCAGGCTCCTCCATCCTTGGGATTCTCCAGGCAAGAATACTGGAAAGGGTTGCCATTTCCTTCCCCAATGCATGCATGCATGCTAAGTCACTTCAGTTGTGTCCGATTCTGTGCAACTTCATGGACAGCGGCCCACCAAGCTCCTCTGTCCACAGAATTCTCAAAGCAAGCGTACTAGAGTGGTTTGCCATTTCCTTCTCCTTGTTTATATGAGTATATCTCTTTTTTCTTGCAGTTTTTGAGTTTTGTTTTTATTTTCAAAAATACAACTTTGAGATGTAATAAAAGTGGCATATTGAGGCGTCCTTTTGCTGTTGTTCAGTTGGTAAGCAGACATCAGCAGATGGTCAACACAGAAATCAGAATGATTATATTCTTTGCAGCAAAAGATGGAGAAGCTCTATATTGTCAGCAAAAACAAGACCGAGAGCTGACTGTGACTCAGATCATAAACTCCTTATTGCCAAATTCGGACTTAAATTGAAGAAAGTAGGGAAAACTACTAGACCATTCAGGTATGACCCAAATCAAATCCCTTACAGTCATACAGTGGAAATGACAAATAGAGTCAAGGGATTAGATCTGGTAGACAGAGTGCCTGAATAACTATGGACGGAGGTTCATGACATTTGTATAGGAGGCAGGGATCAAGACCATTCCCAAGAAAAAGAAATGCAAAAACGCAAAATGATTGTCTGAGGAGGGCTTACAAAGAGCTGAGAAAAGAAGAGAAGCTAAAGGCAAAGGAGAAAAGAAAAGATATACCCATTTGAATGCAGAGTTCCAAAGAATAGCAAGGAGAGATAAGAAAGCCTTCCTCAGTGATCAATGCAAAGAAACAGAGGAAAACAATAGAATGGGAAATACTAGAGATCTCTTTAAGGAATTATAGATACCAAGGGAACATCTAATGCAAAGATGGGAACAATAAAGGACAGAAACGGTATGGACTTAACAGAAGCAGAAGATATTAAGAAGAGGCAGCAAGAATATACAAAAGAACTATACAAAAAAGATCTTCATGACCCAGATAAACATGATGGTATGACCACTCACCTAGAACCAGACATCCTGGAATGAGAAGTCAAGTGGGCCTTAGGAAGCATCACTACAAAGCTAGTGAAGGTGATGGAATTCCAGTTGAGCTATTTTAAATTCTAAAAGATGATGCTGTGAAAATGTTGCACTCAATATGCCAGCAAATTTGGAAAACTCATTGGTGGCCACAGGAGTAAAAAAGGTTAGTTTTCATTCTAATCCAAAGAAAGGAAATGCCAAAGAATGTTCCAATCACTGCATAATTGCACTCATCTCACAAGCTAGCAAAGTAATGCTCAAAATTCTCCAAGTCAGGCTTCAACAATTTGTGAAACAAGAACTTCCAGATGTTCAAGATGGATTTGGAAAAGGCAGAGGAATCAGAGATCAAAGGGTAACATCTGCTGGATCATAGAAAAAGCAAGAAAATTCCAGAAAAATTTCTTCTTTATTGATTATGTCAAAGCATTTGACTCTGTAGATCACAACAAACTGTGGAAAATTCTTAAAGAGATGAGAATACCAGACCACCCTACCTGCCTCCTAAGAAATCTGTATGCAGGTCAAGAAGCAACAGTTAGAACCACACATGGAACAATAGACTGGTACCAAATTGGGAAGGAAGTACGTCAAAGATGTATATTGTTACCCTGCTTATTAAACTAATATGTAGAGTACATCATATGAAATGGTGGGCTGGATGAAGCACAAGCTGGATTCAAGATTGCTGGGAGATATCACTACAGATATGCAGATGATACCACTTTTATGGTAGAAGGTGAAGAAGGACTAAAGAGCCTCTTGATGAAAGTGAAAAGGGAGAGTGGAAAAGCTGGCTTAAAACTCAACATTCAAAAAATGAAGATCATGGCATCCAGCCCCATTACTTCATGACAAATAGATGGGGAAACAATGGAACCAGTAAGCAACTTAATTTTCTTGGGCTCCAAAATCACTGCAGATGGTGACTGCAGCTATGAAATTAAAAGATGCTTGCTCTTGGAAGAAAAGCTATGACCAACCTAGACAGCATATTAAAAAGCAAAGACATTACTTTGCAGACAAAGGTCCATCTCCTCAAAGCTATGGTTTTTCCAGTAGTCAGGTATGGATATGAGAGTTGGACTATAAAGAAAGCTGAGTGCTGAAGAGCTGATGCTTTTTAACTGTGATGTTGGAGAAGACTCTGGAGAGTCCCTTGGACTGCAAGGAGATCCAACCAGTCAATCCTAAAGGAAATCAGTCCTGAACATTCACTGAAAGGACTGATGCTGAAGCTGAAACTCCAATACTTTGGCCACCTGATATGAAGAACTGACTGATTGGAAAAGACCCTGATGCTGGAAAAGACTGAAGACAGGAGGAAAAGAGAATGACATAGAATGGGATGGTTGGATGGCAACACCAACTCAGTGGAAGTGAGTTTCAGCAAGTTTTGGGAGTTGGTGATGGACATGGAGGCCTAGCTTGCTGCAGTCCATGGGGTCACAAAGAGTCAGACATGACTGAGCGACTGAAGTGAACTGACTGAGTTGGTAAGTTGTGCCCCAGTCTTTGTGATCTCATAGACTACATCGTTCAGAATTCCCTTCCTGCACTATCTCCCAAAGTTTGCTCAAACTCATGTCCATTGAGTCAGTGATGCCATCTAACCATCTCATCCTCTGATGGCCCTTCTTTTGTCCTCAGTCTTCCCAGCATCAGTGTCTTTTCCAATGAGTCAGCTCTTTGTATCAGGTGGCCAAAGGTTTGGAGCTTCAGCATCAGTCCTTCCAATGAATATTCAGGGTTGATTTCCTTTAGGATTGGCTGGTTTGATCTTCTTGCAATCCAAGGGACTCTCAAGAATCTTCAGCACCACAATTGGAAAGCATCAATTCTCAGCCTTCTTTATGGTCCAACTCTCACATCCATGTATGACTACTGGAAAAAACAGCTTTAACTAGATGGACCTTTGTTGGCAAAGTGATGTCTTTGAAGTCTCTTACTATGGTTGCATTTTTGTCAATTTTTCTCTTCAGATATGTCAGTATCTTTATATATTAGGTGCTCTGATGTTAAGTACATATATACTGATAATCGCTATAACTTTTTGTTGAATTGACCCCTTTTTCACTATATAACTTTCTCAATATTTTGAACAGTATTTTAAAGTCTATTTTGTCTTATTCAAGTATAGTATCTGAGATAAGGTAAGAGAAAAATGAAGTGAAATCATACAGAATATATTCTCTGACTAACTATATCATGCTAGTAATCCATTCTAGAAATATAACAAAAAAGTCTCCAGATACGTAGAACATAAATATCACACTTCTTAAAAGAAAATCCATCTGTTAAAGAGGAAGCCTTGAGGGAAATTAAAAATACATTGAGTTGAATAAAAATAGAAACACAATATATCAAAATTTGTAGAATGTAGTCCTAAGAAGGAAATTCTGGAATTATTTTTTTATATGAAACAAAAAAGTTTTGAGTCAACAATTTTAAAGTTCCACCTTGTGAAATCAGAAAAAGAAAAGCAATATAGAACCAAAACAACCAAAAAGAAGTAAATAATAAAGGTGAGAGCAGAATTCATCAAGTATCACAGAGCTCAACTGAGGAAATAAAGAACTATTAGTTCTTTGAATAGTCTCTAACAAGACTGACAGATAAATAGAAAGAAGGCACCAATTATCAACATCGGGAATGAATTAGGGATGCTATTACACAATCTGCAGGCTTCAAAGTGACAATAAGGAAATACTATGAAAAAGTCTATACACATAAATTTGACAGCTTAGATAAAATTGATGAAGACCTTGGAAAGTAAAAATTACCACAAATCATCTGATAGGAATAGATAATTTGAATAGTTATCTACTAAGCAAGTTGAATTCATAGTTTAAAAAATCCCCAAAATGAAATCTCCTGACTGACCTGGTTCCACCAGAGAACTTTACTAAACTTTTAAGGAAGAATCAACAATGGTATACAATATCTTTCAGAAAATACAAAAAGAGGAGGAACATTTTCAACTCATAAAATAAGACAGCTTGTTCCAATACCAAAAGTAGGCAAAGACAATACCAAACCAACCAGCCAACCAAACAAAAAACAACAAAGAAGTCCCTACAGACCAATAACTCTCATAGATGTAAAAGAAAAAATACTTAAAATTTTGACAAATAAAATTTGGCAATGTATGTAAGAAATTCCACATCATTATTAAGTAGGGCTTATTCCAGTTATAGGACAGGGTCAAGTATATGAAAATCCATTAATATATTCCATTGCATTAAGGAGCCAACAAGAAAACTGACATTGTCGTATTAATTGATACTCACTCATAATAAAACCTTTAGAAAAACATGGGACCTAGCTCAACCATTAACTCAGCTGGTAAAGAATCCGCCTGCAATGCAGGAGACCTGGGTTCAATCCCTGGGTTGGGAAGATACCCTGGAGAAGGGAAAGGCTACTCACTCCAGTATTCTGGCCTGGAGAATGCCATGGACTATAGAGTCCATGGGGTCACAAAGAGTCTGACGTGACTGAGAGACTTCCACTCACTCACTTGGTAAAAAGCTAAATGATTTTCCCTAAAATAAGGAACAAATGAAGAATGTCCACACTCATTACTGGTATTCAATATAGTATTTAAATTTGTAGGCAAGAAAAAGATAGCAATGCTATATGAATCTGAAAAAAGAAATATCTTTCCTTATTTCCATATGTCTTAGTAATCTATGTAAATAAACTGGAAGAATTTTAAAAAGCATAAATAGAAACAAAAGACTTAGAACTAATAATACATATATATGTATGTATATACATACAGGTTTCAGGTTTTATATGCAATTTAAATATATAAAAATATATAAGTTAATTATATTGCTACATATTAGCATTAATATTTTGAAAGTGAAAAATTTTAAGATTTTTATATTCCCTCAAAAAAAGAATAAGTGGTTTATCTAAGTTTAACAAAATATGCATAAAATCTATATAATGAAAACTACACAATACTGAAGAAATAAATCAGAAGTCAAAAAAATAGAAAGATATTCCGTTTTCATTGTTTTAAGAAATCAGCATGGTAAAGATGTCAGTTCTCCTGAAATTGATATCTGTCATGTCTTCCCTTCTGAAGGGCTGCTGAGATTATTCTTGGATATAAAGAGGGTAATTCTGAAATGCCCATGGAAACGCAAAGAAACGAGAATTAAAGCAGTTCTGAAAGATAACCTAAAGTGGACAAAACCATTCATTTCAAGGATTGTTGTTTAGCTACTGTGTTGAAGAATGGATGATCCTAGCAAAGTGACAGATGCAAAAATGAACCAAGAAGTATACCACAGAGGTAGGACCAGGTGATTTTCCGATGAAGCTGCTGAAGTAATTCAACAGAGGAAGAATGGTCTTTACAACAAATGGTGGTGGTGTAACTAGATAACCACAGGCAAAACAGAGAAGGTCAGTCAAACCCCACAACTTATAGGAAAAAAAATAGACTCAGATGTATTGTATAGTTAACTGTCAATAGCAAGCCTGTAATACATTTCAAAAATGGCATAAGAGAAAACCTTTGGCCTTTGTGATGTGCTGAAGAATTTTTTTACATGACACTAAAATCATTATTTCTAAGAGAAAGAATTGAAAATTTGGTTTCTAAAAATCTTTAAATTTCTCTGCAAGATACACGATATACTGTTAAGAAGATGAAACACAAATTATAAACTGGAAGAAAATATTTGCAAACATTACATCTAACAAACCCTCATATACAAAATATTGAATTGGCTAAGAAGTTTGCTTGGGTTTTTTCCGAACTTCTTGGCCAATCCAATATATAATAACTCATAAAACTCTAAGTAAAACAAATCACAAAATACAATTCGAAAACAGGCAAAAAGCAGGAAGAGATGTTTTACCATACTCAGAAAATAGTCACATAAGAAGTTGTTCACTTGCTCAGTCATGTCTGACTCTTTGTGACTTCATGGACTGCAGCAAGCCAGGCTTCCCTATCCATCATCAACTCCCAGAGATTGCTCAAACTCATGCCCGTTTAGTTGGTGACGCCACCCAACCATCCCATCCCCTTCTCCTCCTGCCTTCAATCTTTCCCAGCATCAGGGTCTTTTCCCATGAGTCAGTTCTTTGTACCAGGTGGCCAAAGTATTAAAGTTCAACTTCTGCATTAGTCCTTCCAATGAATATTCAGGGTTGATTTCTTTTGCAATTGACTTATTTGATCTCCTTGAAGTCCAAATGACTCTCAAGAGTCTTCTCCAACATTGCAGTTTGAAGACATCAATTCTTCAGTGCCCAGCTTTCTTTATAGGCCAATTCTCACATCCATACATGACTACTGGAAAACCATAGCTTTAACCAGATGGACCTTTGTCAGCAAAGTAATGTCTCTGCTTTTTAATATGCTGTCTAGGTTGGTCATAGCTTTTCTTCCAAGGAGCAAGTGTCTTTTAATTTCATGGTTGCAGTCACCATGTGCAGTGATTTTGTAAATCACCCCCCCAACCCCCCAAAAATCACTGCTAGTCATTAGGGAATGAAAATTAAAGCTATGATGAGAACTCCTGAAAGGAAAAGTAGTGACTATTCCAAATGCTGGGGAGGCTGTAGGGAGACTGAGTTTCTGGTACATTGTTGGAGGGAAGGCAAAATGTCACAGCTACTCTGCACAGTGATTTGGCATTTTCTTTAAAACTAAATAAACATTTTCCATATGACTGAGCAACTGCCCTCCTAGGCATTTATTCCAGAGAAATAAACTCTCACGTCTACACAGTGACTAAATAACGGACCAGGAAATAGTAAATTAAATGAAACAGAGACAAGTATGACTCGCCTGTTCCCAGGCAAGCATCAGGTTTAGCCCTAGGAATGCTGGTTGTAAGACACATCCCTCACACTTACACATTCTTGACCTAGTGGAGATGGCAGAGTGGTGAATAACGACCACATGGGGTGGATGCCAGTGTTACAACAGACATAAAGTAAGAGCACATATATCATATAATATGCAGGAGAAGTTTCTGTCCCTGACTTGGGCTTCCTGTCTCTAACCCCTTTACAATTTTAAAAATTAATATAAATTAATTGTCCAAGGAATTTTATAAGTGACACAAACTTGGATTATGGTTATACATTTGAATTTCTTAAATATGGATAGGACAGCTTACATATATAAGTAATCACTTTTACTAACTGGTCTTCTAATAATAAAAACAACTGCTATTTTTTAATACTTCCTCTGTGCTTATGCTATGTTCTTTTAAGATGAAATCATTCCTGAGTGATTTATTGTTTTCCATATGCCAGGTACCATGGGTATTTATTCCTTACATTTTTCCTGTAAGGCAGCAGTCATAATTTGGTGATGAATTGTCCAGGTCATGTAGCTGGGAAATGGTAAAGCAGAGAGTTTTACTCAAGTTTTTGTTAAGTCACTGTCGTGTCCAACTCTTTGCGACCCCATGGACTGCAGCACGCCAGGCTTCCCTGCCCTTCACCATCTCCCAGAGTTTTCTCAACCTCATGCCCATTGAGTCAGTGATTCCATCCAATCATCTCATCCTCTGTTGCCCCTTTCTTCTCCTGCCTTCAATCTTTCCCAGCATCAGAGTCTTTTCCAATGAGTCAACTCTTTGCATCAGGTACTCAAAGTTACTTGATCTTAATTTTCTTTCCACTGTATTGTGTTGCCTATTCCCTCATTTAGAAAAAGTGAGGAAATGCTGAATTCTCAAGTGACATCAGTTTATAAGTTCTGAGATGTGATACGTGCTGGCATTCTTCCTGCTTTCCTCCTGTGAAGGAGCTTCTGATTACTGCTCACAAGTTACTTTGATAAAGGTTACAAAATCGCAACTGTACTAGTTTTAATAGTATCTGAACTCTGTGGTATTGGCCGAGGCAATGCACACCAGAATGGCTAAATGATTCTATAGGGCAGGCCGCTGTTCTGACTGGCTGGTTTTAAAACAGTGTCCATGATTAGTCTGGTATTATCAGTATCACCCATGGAAGTCTTTTTCTTCCTCGTTTTATAGGAGGTGGTGACTTTGAAGAAGTCTGGCAATTCACCAATGGTCAGGCGGCTCATTGGCTTTGAAACTTCTCTTATCACTACTCAAAAATTACTGCTTCTAAATTTAAGGGGGACTACCTGGCGGCTCATATGGCAAAGAATCTGCCTGCAATGCAAAGCACTCGGGTTTGATCCCTGGGTTGGAAAGAACCCCTGGAGGAGGGCATGGCAACCCACTCCAGTGTTCTTGCCTGGGGAATCCTATGGACAGAGGAGCCTGGCAGGTTATAGTCAATGGGGTCGCAAAGAGTTGGACATGACTGAGCCACTAACACTACTAAGTTCAAGGAAAAACATTCAATAACTAGCTTCTGAAACTATTTCTTATTAAATGAATTTATGAAGTGTTATGTAAAACATGCTAACCATAAAAAGTGGCATTTCGAAGCTGGCAGACAACTAATAAATAGAATAGTTAAGGAAGCAGTAGGTATATGCGCTACCTTAATAAAGTCTAAATATAGTAGTTAGTAGTCATTTCATTGCATTTATCTTTTTGGCTTCATGGACTAAGGATTTGTTACCACATTGAAAATATCAGACAAGAAGGAGTTCATCAAATCAAACATATTAACTAGTGGCTGACATTCCACATTTGCCTGAAGAACACAGAACTGACAATACTGACACCATTCCCCATGTTAAGATGGGTCCTGAGTGTCAAAGTGGGAAATCTGCCAAAAGCTAAAGATAGATCCTTTTGGAGAGTAGAGATTCATTCTTATAGTGACACCAAGAAGCAATTTGTAGAGCAGTGTGTGTGATGACACAGAGCTATGATCCACCCACTGCAGCCGGGGAGACGGAGTCGGGGTGCCCACAGGCAGGTCTGGATTTAGGAACCAGGCGAGGTGGGGTGAGGACATGGGAGTCAGGAGGAGAGGGTGATGGTACCCAGGGCTCCATCCACAATGACTGGAGACAGATGTGAGAAACAGCTGGACAGAAGCTGGCAGAGAGGAGTCGCTCCACAGCCCCCTCACAGAGCCCAGGAGCGGGTGCTGAGAGGAGTCTAGGAACACGCACAGGGCAGGGGAGGGCACTCTGAGAGGGTCAGAGCCAAGCAGACAAAAGCAGGAGCAGCCGAGAGAAGGAAGCTGTCTTGTTAAAAGAAGAGCGAGAGCCTCTGGTCTGCACAGAGCAGGGCTGCAGGAGCCCAGATGGGAGTCAGGAAGGGTCTGTCCTTTGAAGGCTCTGAATGTCAGCCAAACCTGCCCCGGACTTAATAAGTACCGGGATGTAACTGAGTTATGGTGATTTTAAGTCAGAGTTGAAAATTTATATCCGAGTTTTCATTTCCATAGAATTCATTTTTCACTTTGGTATTCATTATTTATTCTCTCTGCCCCACTGAAATAATATATTTATAACTCATTCTAACCTAAAGACTGTTGGTGTGAATTTCACGGTAGGGTAAAGGAAGTCCTTCAGAGTTTGAATTTCTACAAATACATAATCATACACATAAAAGTAGTGAATCTTTCTGATATATTTCAGAATGCTGAAAGTCTACACGGAGCAAAGCAAAAAAATCATTCATTTATTTATTTTGCTCAACAGAATAACATACAGAAAACATGAATTGATTTAAAAACTATTTTTTAGGAATTGGTATTCATATCCAAAGGTTTCCCAGGTGGCACTAGTAGCAAAGAGCCCTCCTGTCAATGCAGGAGATGTAAGAGGAGTGGATTTGATCCCTGGGTTGGGAAGCTCCCCTGGAGGAGGGAACGGCACCCCACTCCAATATTCTTGCCTGGAGAATCCCATGAACAGAGGAGCCTGGCTAGCTGCAGTCCATGGGTTCACAAAGAGTACACGATTGAGTGACTGAGCACACACATACTGTCATTCATATCCAAAGAGGGAACAAATAGTGAGAGAATCAGAATATCTTTTATAAATTGTTATTTAGAATGTGAAACTACCAAGAAAATGTTTCAGTTCCCAGAATATCATTTTAGTGTGACACAAATACAGTTCACAAAAATTAAAACTAATGTAACGAGAACCCTGCATGCGAGACAGCAAAAGAAATGCAGATGTACAGAACAGACTCGTGGACTCTGTGGAAGAGGGCAAGGGTGGGATGATATGGGAGAATGGCATTGAAACATGTTAATTATCATATGTGAAATCAATCACCAGCCCAGGGTTGATGCTCGGGGCTGGTGCACCGAGATGACCCAGGGGGAGGGAATCAGGAGGGAGGAGGGAGGGGGGTTCTGGAGGGGGAGCATATGTATACCCATGGCAGTTTCATGTCAATGTATGGCAAAACCAATGCAATAAAGTAAAGAAAATTTAAAAAAAAAAAAAAGAAAAGAAATGAAACGTTGCATGTAATTTATTCTCAAGTACGTGTCTCAATGAAAATTTGTCATTAAAATTTTAAAGTGAATCTATTTTTTTGGTCATGAGAGTTACTCCAAGGTAAACAAAAAAATATGTGTTTTTGCACTTACGAGTCTCTTAAATTTTCTCCCCTCTGTCCCTTAATGGCATGAATGCAGTTGGAGGTGGTTTGTGTGATGAATTTGGGTTTACCTTTGCTTCAATCTGTTTAGTATCTGGATTCTGAAACAAAAATTTGATTTTGCTCTTGCCGTCATCTGAGGAACCTTTCAGCTGAGAAAACTTATACCTCCAAAGTACCGCCTAACGAGAAAAGAAAACAAACAAAAAAAACATAGGTGAGTCAGTGCAGCTCATCTCTGTATTCAAATGGAGAGATTGCTCTTTCAACTAGTAAAAGTAATCATACTGAGTTAGTCCTATATATACCAGCATTAAAAGGTAGATTAAAATATGCTTATCAAAGGCTGTAATTTAGTGATCAGTATATCCTTTAATTTCCCAAAGCAACATTGGTTTCCATGAAACAATCATTTAAATATATATGGGAATAAATTAATTTGAATATCTCATTTTACATAACCATGAAATAAAAGCCATGCCAGGGAATCAGCAAAAACACCTGTCATCCACTTCTTTGTTTTTCTTCCATGGCAGTGACAAGGTGATTTTCAACTGATTACTCTACAGAACTTCCTCTTGAAGCACAAGCTAACAACCAAACCCACATCTTTGTGAAGATGAAAGGACACCCGAGTGAGTGACTATGAGGAAGCATCTTAGAAACATCACTCATGTGGCAATGGTGGGAGAGGGAACAAAGAGGCAGGGGGCTCTCCCAGACCACCGGAGGTCCCTGGTTCCAGACCTGTCGCGTTCATGAGACTGCAAGTGTCTTGAGAGGAGGGAGGGTATCCTTTTCTGTGTACTTTGTGCCTCTCAACTGTCAAGGCACAGAGTTGATGCATAAAAAGAGTGAGTAATAAACACAAGGTGAAGGCAGGCCTGGCCAATGCTGCAAGAATCCAAATGAGAAGGATTGCCCGCACTGGTCAGGGTGCACCCTCCAGATTTATTTAGGGGGAGTTGTTGAAGAAGAGGCCCGGGCACAGGACACAATTTAGGTTCCTTTTGATAATGGAGAGAGGAATGCAGGGGAGTCAGAATGAGATGGACAAAAAGCTCTAGGGTGGACCCGCAGTGCTCAGAGGCTCAGGATGCATCCTGAGGAAGACCAGAGCGTATCTGATCTGGAGTCAACAGAACAGAAACTCACCAGCATTGGGCCAGGGGCCTAAAACTGGATGAAACTTCCTGATCAAACATTTTAATTTATTTTCCCCTACGTGGCCTCTACACTATCCCTATATAATGTACGTATGTATCAGCATTTCCATCAAATAAATGGAACCTTTACAGAGATTTAAACAGATGATCACTTTGACAGTTTATTTGGAATTTCTTAAAAGAAAAGGGGAAAACAAACAAACAAACAGAAAAAGTCTTTCTAAAATGTAGAACTTAGGGGTTGTTTTGCAATAGCTTAAAGTCACGGAACTCTTCACTATGACCTGTTTGTCTTGTGTGGCCCCTCATAGTTTCTCTGAGTTCCGCAGATCCCCACATCATGACAAGGGGCACTGGTTACACAGAGTACTTACTGTAATCACATCTATGTAAATTTTAGAATAGTCAAGATACCCATGGAAAAAGAGGCTCTGGCGTGTTTCCACATGCTGCTGGATGTGGTGTGCTGTTATTCATAACATACTAATCTTATTTTGAGTAACTTCACATGCTGTCTGCATAATAAAGACTGGCAGAAAATTTTGGTTTTGCTGGTATAAATTTCTTGGATCCTTGAGGGTTTGTTTTTGTATTGTTTATTGTTGGTTGTTGCTTTTTTTCTGGCAATATGATGAAATCCAGCCTTATTTATGACTCATATTAGCAATTCTCTGTAGAAATCAGCCCTTTGCCAATGATTTCTTTGTAGCGTATTCACACACCTTTGCCAGGTTAATGGAGAGCAACAGCTCTGGGGAGAACATGAAACGAGTTTACTGAGATGGCTACATCTAAGTCAATATACCTGACAGCGTAATAAGCCACGACTGCTTTATTCTCCTCCTGGTTGTCTGAAGGCTGTTCCACTGACAGAGACTAAGCACTTTATTAAATAACTGCTAAATTAACACATGAGCCCTAAGACATTTTATTTTTGAGACAGTGTTATTCTTCAATTTGACTAATTTGATTTCTAAACTTAGCTATGAACTTTATTACTACAAGTCCATCATTTTCCTTTTTATCCCCCTAAGTATGATTTAAAAATCCTGCAATTCAGAGAAATATTTATTCCTAGAAATTGACTCAAATGTAAAGGTGTTCATTAAATTAGCAACATATAACTTGTTACCTTGGGATGAGTGGTCTTTCTGTGCTGAATTGAACTGATTTAGTTACATACTTCCAGGCTGCCTTGAACTCCCTTTGCTGAGAACCAGTGAGCCTCCATCCTATAATTCTAACTTGCTACCTGTGCTGTGTGCTTAGTCACTCATACCTGTCTGACTCTTTGCGTTCCCATAGACTGTAGTCACCAGGCTCCTCTGCCTATGTGATTTCTCCAGGCAAGAATACTGGAGTGGGTTGCCATGCCCTCCTCCAGGGGATCTTCCCAAGCCAGGGAATGAACCCAGGTCTCCTGCATTGCAGGTAGATTCTTTACCATCTGAGCCACCAGGGAAGCCCACACTACCTATAAAACTAAAAAAAAAAAGTTTCTCCATTTTTGATATTGGAGATGTGGACACAATAAAAGAATACTTTGTTAAAAAAATTGTTCTGAAAGAAGAAAATTTCCCTTCACTGTGAGGTCATACCTTTAGTAAAAGAAAATATATATATGCTTGTGCTTAGTCGCTCAGTCGTGTCTGACTCTTTGTAACTCTATGGCCTGTAGCCTGCCAGGCTCCTCTATTCATGGGAATTCTCCAGGCAAGAATACTGGAGTGAGTTTCCATGCCCTCCTCCAGGGAATCTTCCCAATCCAGGGATTGAACTCAGGTCTCCCAGATGGATTCTTTACCATCTGAGCCTCCAGGGGAAGCCCATCTATATATAATACATAGATATATATGTGTATAAGGGGCTTCCCTGATGGCTCAGACAGTAAAGAATCTGCCTGCAATGCAGGAAACTCAGGTTCGGTCCCTGTGTTGGGAAGATCCTCTGGAGAAGAGAATGGCTACCCATTCTAGTATATACACTTCATATAGTTGTAATGTTTTATGGCAAAACATTTGTTTTATTAAAATTCAAACATTTATTTTTCTCTAGGCAGATTGAGGCATGATATATCTCCTGTTAATCAGGTTTGACTCCTGATCACCAGGTAACCTGCTGACAGTAGCTGAAGCAGATTCAGTTGTTCTCAGCGCATGACGCCTGCCTCAGGCTCGAGCGACGGGGTACCCTACCTTGGTTGCAGCGTCGAAGCAGATGAAGCCGGTGCTGAAGTCAATCGTGAGTCCCATCAGGTGACCCTCCAGCACACATGCATATGTCTTGCACTGGACAGAACAGAGAACTGTTATTTTCATGGGACTGACCCAGCATCAGGGTGAAGAGCCCACACTTGTCAGACTGTGTCATACCACCTGTGACAAGTTCCTTATATGATTAATAACTCAACAGCTGACTTTACTTCAGCAACAGCTATAGAAGAAAGCCAGTCTGAATGACATCCTGATGTTAACAGAGCAGGAGCTGAGTGGCTGTGGATCTGCCTGTGGGATGTGGGGTTCAGTTTCCCATCCTACCCCAGGTGACCTTGTCTTGACCTTGTGCCACGTTGATGCTATTCACTCTCTTGGCAACAAAACTGTACACATAATTTTGGGTGTAGGCAAGATGATATTAAATCATTACATTTTGTAGCTAAATATCACTGCATTTTTATTAAACTAAAAGTGAATTATTTTTAAGTATTAAATTCTTGTCATTTTATCAGGATTATTAGAGAGAGCTCTCAGGCATTCAAGCATATTTACTAACCAGGTCAAGAACACCCTGACCTTAAGAGTCTCTATATGTTCATTGATTGGTACAAGTTACGTCCTAAAGACATTTACCCTTGCCTATTATTTGTGTAAACTTATCGATTCTTCTAAATCAATAATTAATGATTGTTCACACTGAGATCAGACTAAATTATAATTTTACTTATATAAATATTTTGAGAAGACTAATAAAATATAGATGCTGAGATACAAAGAATAACAGATAAGAAATACAAGCTTGGTGATTATATGAAATGATGCATATTTATGTTATAGGCCAGTTTTACTTGCACTTAATTGCAAACTGGAGTGGGATATTCAAATCATGAAAAATACTTGTAATTAACAAACAAAGGGGAAAGAGAGAGAGAAGAAAGAGAAAAATCTCTACCAATCCTTATATCCTATTTGTGTTTATAATACTGGGTATGAATGTATCGATATATTAAGTGAGCATCATTCTCACCATTGTTTTGTTGAATTGCTATGTTGTGTCCAACTCTTTCGTGACCCCATGGACTGCAGCATGCTCGACACATCTGTCCAACTATAACAATGGCCAAATGCATCAAGTTGCCTCCATCAGACAGGCATATTCATATGCTTAAGCCCAGTTTACATAGGAAAGTTATGACCATGTCAAATTATTCATTTGGAGTTCGGTTTTTCAAAAACGTAGATTAAAAAGCAAACTTAATGGGCCTTGTAACTTGATTTTGGGTCTTCCCGGGTGGCTCAGTGGTAAAGAATCCACTTGCAATGCTGGAGACACAGAAGACATGGGTCGGAGGTTGAATTTCTGGATGGGGAAGATCCTCTGGAGGAGGAAATGGCAGCTCACTCCAGTATTCTTGCCTGGAGAATCCCATGGACAGAGGAGCCTGGTGGGCTACAGTCCATGGGGTTAGAAAGAGTCAGACATGACTCAACACACATGCAAGTTGATTTTGAGGTACAATTTTATTTAGTACATAAGCACCTTCCATGCTTGCATCCAACCATTGTCACTTTATTAAAACTACTATCAAATTTAAGGAACATCCAAGGTTGCCTGATTTTTCTCTAAATTATGCATGATTATTTTCTGTCTTCAAATGACATTATTTAAAAAACACATGCCAAGTGAAAACACCTTCAGTATAGAGCATTAAAAATTATCTAATTAAGAACATAATTGTGAATTAAATTACATTACTTCAATAATAATTATATTAAAACAGATGATATAAGTTGAAACCCTTTGAAGTTTTATTCTATGATTTATAGTCTTAATATTAAAACATATATAATGAGTATAGCTGTATGTTTGAATATGGAACTATTTGATTTATTGTTTGCTTTCTATGTTTATTTCATAATAAAATTGAAATTACAGCTAGAAAAGAGCAAAAAATTATCCTTCTTAGAAAAGTTAAATTTGCACTTAATTATATATAAGTATATATAAAAACATATTTATATATGGTAAATATATAATCTTATTATATGTTATATGAAAGTGAAAAAAGGGAAAGTGTGAGTTGCTCAGTCATTTTGGACTCTTTGAGACCCCATAGACTGTAGGGTCCTCTGTCCATGGAATTTTCCAGGCAAGAATAAAACAGTGGGTTGCCATCCCCTTCTCCAGGGACTACATGTTTGTTATATATTATGTATGGTCATTATATGTAAAATAATTATGATATAATATATAGTGGTTATATATTAATTTTCACAGTTTTATATATTATTACATAACATTTGAAGATACATCAAAAATAAAATTATTTTTCATATGCCCTTTTGGATGACAGATATAATATGTCTATAGTGGATACAAAACACAATAAAGTCTGAAATAAATAACTTCAAGAGAAATCAGTTTTGAATGTTATGTACTTTACTGAAAGCCTTATTTTAAAAAGGCTATATTAATTCAGATTGAATTAGTATAAAGTAAACAATAATTATCCATCCCTTACCAGTATTATTCACTTACACTGGGGAAATTTTTCAAAAATTGGACAAATAAAGGAACTAAAAATAACAGTAAATTAATTAGGCTTAATTGTGGTACTTTGAATACTAGGGAAATGTAAGTTGTAATTCATTTAAATTGTCATATTTTGATTAATATAAAAATGTTAATTTTTGATGTTCATTACATTTTCTACTATCATCCTGGGAAGTATGGTTGAATTTTAAGATGTTAGTTTAAATGACAATTAGGATGTTTAGAAATATCTCCAACAGTTAATTATCTATTAAACAAATATATAGATATTTGCATTAATACTAAGTATATTAGCAATCAGAAAACATTTAAATAGATAAAGGAATAGATTAGAAGGTAGAAAATGTTCAGATACAGTCCTCTTAATGAAAACTGATTTCAAAATAAAAATAATTTATTAATTCTTAATAATTCATCAACTCACTGGACATGAGTTTGAATAAACTCCAGGAGATGTGATTGTGTTACCAGGGTAGCCTGGTGTGCTGCAGTCTGTGGGATCACAGAGAGTCAGACACGACTGAGAGACTGAACGACAACAACAAAGTACCTGTTTCACAATGGGACATGGGTCTCTTCTTTATTTCATTTATTTATCAACTTTAGTTGAAGTGGAAATACTAGGAAATATGAGTAAAACACATAAACTTCCTCATGTAAATAATTTTACATGCTTGAATTTTGAAAATAACAGATCCACAGTAATCAGTCATTGATTATTTCTGGTGGAGTAGACAAGCGAAAGTTATAAAATGCATAAAACAACCAAAAGCTAAAAAGACATTAAATATTTTACTTTCACTTATATATGCATATTAAATTCCAATTGTGAATATGTAAGGTGCCAGTCAAAAAAATGCATTGCTCAGGACATCAGCTTATAGAATGTGAGGTCCAGAGTTTTAAAAAAAAAGTAAAATGGAATGAAACAACACAATTTTATCTCTATCTCATTTCTAAACATTAGGAGACTTGAAAATCTTCAATTGAAACCAGCAAGTAGAAATTGCCATGTATTTGTTTCCAAGTGAAGTGCAATATTCCAGGGAAATGATAATAAGGGAAACCTAAAACTATCAAAATAAGTAACATAAAATGCTTTAAAATAGTCTTAGGGGTTGATACTTAAAATATTAATAAAATAATATTTAAGATATTTCTCATCTTGCCACTTTTGATATGAAAAATCTATTTGCTAAATTGAGGTTCTATACAACTAGATTATTGAAACAACTTGTCTTAGTTACTTTAATATTTTTAGATATTTGCATATCAGCAAAATATTAGAAAATGTTAATTGAGCAATGAAGAAATATAAATGAGTCTTCTCCTTGTCTCTTCCCCTGATTGTCATGTCACATTGTTGTGACTTGATAGATTGAATATAAAAATTTGTAGTCAGAAAAAAATTAATACTTGTCACAAATCAGTTCAATGTAATTGGAAAAGTATGCATCCAGGTCCACTGTTACAGGCAACTATCCCCAGATAACAATGATGTGCTGTTGCCATCAGACATTTCACATATAAGGAATAAAGTTTAGTAAACACTTGCTGATTACTTGTGAGTACAAAATGCACTGACTTAAAATAAAATACTCCCAGAAACCTACAACTCATTGTGAGGAAAACAAGTACAATCACTCCAACTCATGCAGAGTGTGGACAGACCTAAGAAAAAAGACAAAAGAGATACTGCATTCTGGAGGGGGTGGTGGGCAAGCTTGAATAGGACCGATGAGGAGGAACCGTGGTGGGCACACAGCAGGGCAGACTGGGAGTCAGGAAAATTGTCCTCCATAGTGTGACCTCTGAGAAAGCTTCAAATTCACCTGTGTGGTTTTGGAGGGTAGTGATGAAGACAAGGCTTTCCAGCAAGAAAGAGACTTGTGAGTGAATAAAGTCATTCTGGCTGGATATTAAGGGGTTGTGATTGGAGACCAGGAAATGGCTTTGTAAACAATTAATTAAAGTAAGAACATTTCTGTTTTAGATGTCATATATGAATGTCAGAGTTTGGCCATAAAGAAGCCTGAGTGCCAAAGAACTGATGCTTTTGAACTGTGGTTTTGGAGAAGACTCTTGAGAGTCCCTTGGACTGCAAGGAGATTCAGTCCATCCTAAAGGAGACCAGTCCTGAGTGTTCATTGGAAGGACCGATGCTGAAGCTGAAGCTCCAATACTTTGGGCACCTAATGTGAAGAGCCAACTCATTAGAAAAGACCCTGATTCTGGGAAAGAATGAAGGCAGGAGGAGAAGGGGATGACAGAGGATGAGATTAGTGGATGGCATCACCAACTCGGCAGACATGAGTTTGAGAAATCTCCAGGAGATTGTGATGGACAGGGAAGCCTGGCATGCTGCAATCCATGGGGTCACAAAGAGTCAGACACAACTGAGTGACTGAACAACAACAGCAAGATTCTAATTAAATTTAGAAATGTGCTTTTGATGAGTGGTAGGAAATAGGCTAGAAAGATCAAATTAAAGAAAAATTAAAATGCTTTCAGAGTCATGTTGCACTTCATTTAAACAATGGCCAATGACTGAACATTTGAACCTCACAGAACTGGGTTTTCATGTTCGCTTGAATTTATATCAGAACTCTAGGGAGGAGTCATGCCTCCTGGGGGTCACAGGTCCTCAGCTTTCACAGACCCTCACCTGTATCCGCTCTACCTCCAGGAAGGTCGCTGTTTGGAAGGCTCGTTCCCACTGGGCAAGGTCAGAGTCCAGCTCCACTGAGAAGTACAGGTCCTCCCCAGACTCAGACTGCACGGTGAAGCAGTGTCTCCGCCGGTCCAGCAGGTCACTGTCCTGATGGAAACTTGGAGTTATGCAGACTGGCACATACTTGAGCTACTGACCCGGTCACCCCTGGGTCAGTGTTGACCACTGTGTGGTGGAGACGCTGTAGTAACAAGGATTCTACCCTCTGAAATCACTAATTCTTCATTACAGTGGTCACAGAGGACAATTTCCAGTCCTCAAAGTTCATAACTGACACATTTCCTTTCTGAACTGACACTGAAGAATTTCTGGCTTCAACTCTTCCTAGCAAGAGTAGTTATCAAAGCATTGACTGCATGAGATTCCATTTCTCACTGGACAGGTGGATAACACTCAATGTTCCTTTTTCCTTCCAGAGCTGTGAAGATGATGAGATTAAGCAATACTTATTAATGTAATTTGTAAGTTTTAAGGAGATTATAAGCATGGTATCTTTTACTGAGTTGATTTTTATAATCCTTAAACTATCGTGGGAATATTCTACTAGCTCAGACATGAAAAAACTGAGTCTAACATGTTTCAGAAATTTTACTGCTTTTTAAAAACTACACATTTACCTTACTTACATAACTGTAATTCATTAAGTCAAAAAGATTTTTACATGGCAATTTATTGGTCTTAGTAGAAGTTTTCAACTAATATGCTCATGTATCTATATATGCAGCAACTTCAGGGATGTTAAAACGTGAAAAGAATGCAGCTAAGAACTGACAAAAATTGTAGAAGAGAAAGTTGAGGAAATGACTCAGAATGCACATCACAAAATGAAAAAAAAAATTTGTGTCCTTTTCAGCCAATATGACCAATGTGGGAAAATAGCATGCATTTTAAATGATATTAACTCAATAATTACAAAACTTCAATTCTTTTGTGCTATGCAGAAATCTGTCAAGAGTAGGTGAAAGTAATATACATGAATGCAACTATTTCCATTTTTATAGCTACAGGAGATGCCAAGATATTGAAATTACTTTTCTAATAAAATGTCACTGAATACCTGCCAGAATAATTATTTTCAAAATTATCTAGCCTTTAAATTAGTATTCATATATTCACTATCTGAAGGGGTGTGGGGAAGGGGATATCATGACTCCAGCTGACCCTCTGCCTTCCACTTGCCCTCTGTCACAGCCAGGATAAGGATCCCCCTGTTTAAATTTAGCCACTCAGCCTGACTTGCACTTCTTCACTAGCTTAACGTCTCTTAGATTCAGCTGTTCACAGGAAACTTGGAGGATATTCCTACTTAAAAAGAGGAGAGTTCCAGTAAAGACAAGTGGCCCTCATGGACAATGCTGTATACCTTCAAAGGGAGAAATGCTTTATACTTAGCTTTTTTAGAAAGTATACAGCATATAAACAAAATATGATTATCAAAAGAAGCTTTTTTATCTTTGATTTACATTCTTGATTTCTTATTTAGTATACTTGAATCAATTTTCATTATTACTTTGATTGATATCAACATCTCCCCCCTAAGACATTATTATGAAGCAAACAGAAGCTTTGCTACAATAAATTAGCATAACTAGCACTAGAAAAGCAAACAAACAAGAGACACATGAAAACAATAATGCTAATTTCTTATAATATTATTCAGGGTTGACTTTCAATAATGCCTATTGAGATTAATGGTTTTAATTAATAGTTATCAGATTCATCTTCAGATTTCAATTCTAATATTCTACTTCAGAGGGTAATTACAACACACTAAAAAGAATCATCAAACCCATGCTTTGAAATCCAAAGAAAATATGGTTTTTAGGACAAAAATCCATCCAGTAGGGAGAAGTGTACTACTTCTTCCTATAAATGTGGGCATTGTAGGGTCATAAATATCCAGAATCATGGCTGGTAATTTGGCCCTGCCTTTAGGAAATAATCCAAAGTCTCCCCTTTATATAGTTTCAAAGAATAAAATTCCTACTCTCAGCTTTTAATACTTAATATGTGAAGATTGTTCTTCAGTATCCTAATATCCCTTTTTAGAAAATAGAATCTTTAGCAGAAGCAGTAAAAATAAATAATAGTTTATAAGATATAGCCAGATGAAAATAACCTGTTAAGGTCCTGGCTGAAAAACCATGCTGCCCTCAAGAGCAGGGCTTCCTGGCTGGCTCAGTGGTAAAGAATCCACTTGCCAATGAAGGAGATGGGGTTCAATTCTTGGGTCTGGAAGATCCCCTGGAGAAGGAAATGGCAACCCATTCCAGTATTCTTGCCTGGAGAATCCCATGGACAGAGGAGCTTGGTGGGCTACTGTCCATGGGGTCACAAAAAGTCCAACACAACTGAGCACACACACATACTCTTTAAAGTATGCAAAGGAGAAGTAACACAAAGCAGACAGTGCTCAGTGTGTGTGTCTGACTTTCTTTAAGAAATTCCATCACCTGCAAAAGTTGACATTATTCTAAAGAAACAACTAGCAAAATGGATACAAAAGCTATCTGGAATTTTACCAAATTCTCAGTTACTTCCTATTGCAGCAATCGTGTACAGCACAGAAGTGTAATTGATTTATGACAGCTGAATATGCAGCTCCATACTCAGAGAGGCAATGTAAACCCAAGACTTAAATATATTACATATGTGTGTGTGTGTGTGTGTGTGTGTGTGTGTACACACACACACATCTTTCTTTGCATATACCTTTTTACTTTCTACATTCTCTAATTCCACGTCTTATTCAGATCTTTCTCTTTTGCATTTTACACAGCAAATACAACTCTGGTAATAACTGAAGCTTAAATTCAGACTATCTCCAGTTGACCTTCTACTTCATCCTCCAAGGACCTGACAAACTTCCTCTTGTGTCCCTCTCCCATGGAGGGACCTTGGAATCTGCTTAAGACTTATCTAAATTGATGTACCTTTCTCTCCACTCTGTCTTTTCTCTTACATGCTTTTCTTTTCCATGTCTTCACCTTGTATTTTCCTTCATATCCAGGAATTGTTTATTTTCATAAACTGCCTGGGAACCCAGGACCCCAACTGGCCAAGCAAAGCCTTTACAAAATCATCACCACTTTTTGGTCCTACCTTCAGGATCTTACACATGATCTCGTATACTGAAAAAGTTTTCTCTGCTCGGGTCCAGTCCCACGTGGTCACCTTGAAAAGGTGAGAAATGGATATATCACGTGTTTTAGAAAGAAGGCCCCTGCTTTCCTCTATTAATGCACAGTGGTTCACCCATGAAGTCCTCACACACATGCAAGGCAGTCTGAGTTGTGAGGTTTTCTTCATGCTGCGTTTTTGTTTCTGCTCCTCCCAGTTTCATACTGTTTCTCATCCTCTTCCAGCAGACATTTCATATTAGAAGCAACAACTTCGCATTGCTCAGTGTCTTGACGTATTTTAAGTAGAGTCTGCATTATCTCTACTTAAATACGAAGTGTGGTTTTGAGGGAAATTAATTATTTTAATATGGAAAATGTAGCCAATATTTTGTAGCAGCTGTAAATGGAAAATACTGTGCTCATATTTCACTATGTAATAGTCTGTTCTCTGTTTACCACTTGCTACACACATAGAATACTGGACATTGTGTCAATGCTGGCTTTGCATTTAAGAAAGACGTACTTAACATCAAGGAGTTTTTCTAAGTTCTGAACATTGTGAAGCACTAAACAGCATGTTGAAGCTGCTTCACTTGTTTATGCTTTAAACATGTATTTGTCTGTCCAGTCCTAAGAAATTGTTCAGAGTAGGGCCAGTGTGAAAGGTGCAAGCATTTATGATTTTATGTCTGCCTTCTGGGTGATTTGAACTTTATGTGCATATAGATACTAAACATTAGAGCAAGTCTAACCTGATAATTCCAAGATCCTATGTAGTTATTAGACCTGTAAGCGAGTAGTCCAGCATTTAATATTTATAGTTGATAAATATTTATTGAGACTGTAGTGTTGTGTAAGATACATGTTTCCAAAAGCAAGACCTTAGGTGCAACAGGGCATCATCCAAGTTTAATTTTAAGGCTGATGATTAAACATGGGATATTACAGGTTATTGAAAGCACCACTGGTTTATTTGACTTAGACCTGTCAAATAATAAACATATTGAATCTGGCAAAAATGCCAAAATAGAAATGCCTCCTAGGTCTTTCAAGGGTTATAAAGTCAGCATTTTAATGCCAGAACATATATCTTTAGCAGGAAATCTTCAGAAACATTTGGACTATTTTGCATTTTTCCCCTGTACCTTATTTTCAAAATATATCAATAATATGCCCTTTGTCATTGTAAAGTTGATGTCACCATGCTGTGATAATATAGGAAAAATAACGGATGTTGAACAGAAACACTTACTGGAGGTGCCAGAAACTTGTAGAGGCAGGAGCCCCTCAGGGCCAGAAAGGCGGGTGAGTACACACGGTCCTGAAGTGGGTCTTGCTCCCGCATTTCACACCAGCCCATGTATACGATCTGCAAGGAAGTGGAATACAACTATCCATCAACAGAGTCTCATTTCTGGGGGCTTATGTGTACAAAACACCACAAGATGCTTTCATTCTCTTATTAAAGTATCAGATTAACTGCTGCAAAAAACACATTAACCACATTTACCTTCAATAAATGAGTGTGAACCAGTCATCAGATTTTATAATATGTCTCCATCAATGTGTATGAACAATAACCTCCAAGGAACCGATGATTAGGTTGATAACTGATTTCTCCAGAGAAAGAATGAAAGCCAGAACATCATGGAACATAACCATCAGGGTATAAAATGAGGACAACGACTGGCCTAGAATTCCATACATGGCAAAATTATCTTTTATTCATGATTTAATAAGGCTAACCCAAATTTGGGATGACTTTATGTATCTATTTTTACATTGATGGATTAGGTCTGAAAATTATAGCACCTGTGCACTTCTTTCTTTCGACTGATAAATATATTCAAAGAAGAGAAATATCTTAACCTATAGTGTATCACTGGTCTAACCTTGTCTAACTCTATGGGACAAACAAACAAAAAAAAACCTTTCTATTTATAAGTAAGTAGTCCTTAATCTGAGAAATATTGCAAGGAGATGAATGCAGTCAAATTTTGTTTTTCTATAGCTCAGAATCACATATAAAATGATTCAGAAGTAGACTGTACAGTTCTGTCGTGCTGTTTGTGGCCTTAGCAGCCAGTAGGTTGAGATTCTTTTGCTTTAGAAAGTGTGTATGTTTTATTTTATAGTGACAATGTATTACATTTAGCTTTGAGTATTTGTAGGTTCTGTGCTGGCGGATTCAACCAACTGCAGACTGTAAACATAGGGCAACATTTCACAGTTGTGTGAATTCACAAATGGGGAACCCACAGATGTGGAGAGTGGACTGTGGGACTTGAGAATCCACAGGCTTTGGTTCTGGAAACAGTCCTCTGCATGAACCAATGGATGGCAGTAGGATCTGGATAACAAAAATAGCAATATCCTGACCAACAGGACAGGATAGAACATCCAGAAATAAACCCATGCATACGTGGTCTCTGAATCTTTGAGAGAAATGGGGAATGGCTGATCTCTTCAATAAATGGCATTAGGAGAACTTAATATCAACCTGCAAAAGAATGAAATGGGACCTTTATCTCACACTGTATACAAAAATCAATTCAGAATCAATTAGACTTAAATGTAAGACCTGAAACCATTGCAGTTTTAAAACTTATGCATTTCTGTGTAAAATCTCCCAGAGTGGCTGCAACTAAGAAGACAGGAAATGTCACATTTTGGTGAGGGGAGGGTGAATAGAAATGTAGAAGCCCATATACCACTGGTGAGGCTTTGATCCTTCGCGTCTATTATAGATGCACCTCAGTGTGGACACCTGTGCCCCGTCGCACACATTCAAGGGTGTTCCTTATGGCATTATTCTCAGTCCCAACCACGTACACGTGGCTTAAAACATTGATAAACCATGCGCCCTCCAATATATGTTGTAGACAAACACCGTAGCAAACTGTGATACCATAAAGGAAGAGGACAGCAAGGAAAATTCGTGCATTGTAGTCACACAGAACAGTGTAAGTGAATGTCACAGAACACAATGTGAACAGAAAGAAAGCAGATACACAACTATATTTACACACATTATATACATATATGACCTTGATTCAGATAAACTACAGGAGTAGTTTCCAACGCATTCATGGTTGGGGTACAAAGACCTATAGCAAAGCTAGACAATCACTACCCAGTTGTCAGGACAGTAGTTACTTTCGAAGGAGGCAAACCCAGCGTGAGTGGGGAGGACACACTGGGGAGACAGAATCTGAGTTGAGCACAACCCACCCTTCTTGACCTAGACTGTGATTACACAGGGCTTTAGCATTTGAATAACGAAGCTGTACATCTACGTTTTATGAATTTTCTATACATGTGTTACATTTTATGAAATCTCATTTTAAAAATAGCACACAATGTGTACTATTAATAAATAAAAGTTTTATAACAAATCCATCTTAAAAATATTAGAGTTTTGTGAGTTTTACAGGCATAAAGTCTTCCAACAAATACGGTTAAATTGCCCTATTATTCTGGGGCTGCTACAATGAGGTAAAACTTTATTTATTAGGAATTATATCACCCTAATCATATTATTGCTCAATTAAGTCAGAGTATTTCATTTTAATTCAGTTTGATAAAACTTAACAGTTTCCCTATGTTTGACTTCTCTACATTGACAAGAGAAAAGAAGAGAATAAAGTGGTGTACACAATCAAGAGATGGAAAAAAATGAGCTTCCTAACAGCATGTGATTTGGAGTTTACTATCTCTTTCCACCTCTGTAATTTACTAGAAGCCGAAATATTAAGAATGATGTACTGATATTTTTCAAGAATTATCATTAAATAAATTATTTTAAAAATTTGAATTGATTGTAGCTTTGAGGAATGAGCTGAAGATGCAACTAATAAAAATGGGATTATCGGATCTGAAAGGGATATTTCTTCATTATTTGTTCTCTAGGCCAAAGATTGACCTTATTACTTTCTGTGCCAAGCGAAAAGGCTGTTCTCAGTTTGGCAGAAAGGTCAGAAAGCAGTTTCTGCTTCTCATCATTAACCTGATTCGTGGGAATAATTACATGGTTGAGGAGACATAATGCATTTTCAGTAAATTCATCCTACACTTGTCACACCAAATAATAACTCTAAAGAAAAACTGTGTCACTTAACCTTATTTTAAAAAGAAATAGATGAGCAATACAAGTATAAGGATATTTCAAATAGAATACTTTAGAAGTAAGTAGAATTAAAGGGAAATAGTTTTTTATATAAACAAAATGACAAATGAACTGCCAACCATATATCATACAATTTTCAGATAAATATTTTGAAGACTTGCCTATTTTTCAGCTTTACTGAGGCATAAATAGATGCAGAAAAATGTAAGATATTACAGTGATTTGGCATGCACATTTACTGTGAAAGGATTGATTAACACATCTATCATCTCACATATCTATTTATATATAAATATATATTATAATATTCTGTTTAGTCCAGTCACTCAGTAGCATCTGACTCTTTGCAACCCCATGGACTTTAGCATGCCAGGCTTCCCTGTCTATTATCAACTCCTGGAGCTTGCTCAAACTCATATCCATCGAGTCAGAGATGCCATCCGACCTTCTCATCCTCTTTCATCCCCTCCTCCTACTGACTTCAATCTTTCCCAGCATCAGGGTCTTTTCCAATGAGCCAGCTCTTCACATCAGGTGGCCAAAGTATTGGAGTTTCAGCTGCAACATCAGTCCTTTCAATGAATATTCAGGACTGATCTCCTTTAGGGTGGACTGGTGTGATCTCCTTGCAGTCCAAGGGACTCTCAAGAGTCTTCTCCAACATCACAGTTCAAAAGCATCAATTCTTTGGTGTGCAGCTTTCTTTATAGTCCAACTCTCACATCCATACATGATTACTGGAAAAACCACAGCTTTGACAAGATAGACCTTTGTTGGCAAAGCAATGTCTTTGCTTTTTAATATGCTGTCTAGGTTTGCCATAGTTTTTCTTCTAAGGAGCAATCATCTTAATTTCATGGCTGCAGTGATTTTGCAGCCCAAGAAAATAAAGTTTCTCACTGTTTCCATTGTTTCCTCATCTATTTGCCATGAACTGATGACCAGATGCCATGATATTTGTTTTTTGAATGTTGAGTTTTAAGCCAGCTTATTCATTCTCCTCTTTCAGCTTCATCATGAAGCTCTTTAGTTACTCTTCGATTTCTGCCATAAGGGTGATGTCATCTGCATATATGAGGTTATTGATATTTCTCCCTACAATTTTGATTCCAATGTACTCTGCATGTAAGTTAAATAAACAGGGTGACAATATACAGCCTTGACATACTCCTTTCCCAATTTTGAACCAGCCCGTTGTTCCATGTCAGGTTCTAACTCTTGTTTCTTGACCTACATACGGAATTCTCAGGAGGCAGCTAAGGTGTTCTTGTATTCCCATCTCTTAAAGAATTTCCCATAGTTTGTTGTGATCCACACCATCCAAGTCTTTGTCATAGTCAATAAAACAGAAGTAGATGTTTTTCTTGAATTTTCTTGCTTTTTCTATTATCCAGTGGTTGTTGGCAATTTACTCTGGTTCCTCTGACTTTTGTAAATCCAGCTTAAACATCTGGAAGTTCTTGGTTCCATTCTATTGAAGCCTAACTTGGAGAATTTTGAGCATTACTTTGATAGCATGTGAGATGAGTGCAATTGTGTGGTAGTCTGAGCATTCTTTGGAATTGCCTTTCTTTGGGATTGAAATGAAAACTGGCCTTTTTCCAGTCCTGTGACTACTTCTGAGTTTTCCAAATTTGCTGTCATTTTGAATGCAGCACTTTTACAGCATTATCTTTTTTTTTCTTTACTATAACAAATTCAAGAGAGACTTTTTTCTTTACATTATTGTGTTGGTTTTGCCATACATTGACATGAATCCGCCATGGGTATACATGTGTTCCCCTTCCAGAACCCCCCTCCCACCTCCCTCCCGATTCCATCCCTCTGGGTCATCCCAGTGCACCAGCCCTGAGCACCCTGTATCATGCATTATCTTTTAGAATTTGAAATAGCTCAACTGGAATTCTATCACCTCCACTAGCCTTGTTTGTAGTGATGCTTCATAAGGCCCACTTCACTTCAGACTCCAGGATATCTGGCTCTAGGTGAGTGATCACACCATCATGGTTATCTGGGTCATGACGACCTTTTTGTATAGTTTTTCTGTGTATTGTCACTTTTTCCTAATATCTTCTGCTTCTTTTGGGTCCATACTATTTTTGCCCTTTATTGTGCCCATCTTTGCATGAAATGTTCCTTTGGTATCTTTAATTTTCTTGAAGAGATCTCTAGTCTTTCCCATTCTATGGTTTTCCTCTATTTCTTTGCACTGATCCCTGAGAAAGGCTTTGTCTTTCCTTGCTATTCTGTGGAACTCTGCATTCAGATGGGTATATCTTTCCTTATCTCCTTTGCCTTTAGCTTCTCTTCTTTTCTCAGCTATTTGTAAGGCCTCCTCAGACAACCATTTTGCCTTTTTGTATTTCTTTTTCTTGGGGATGTGTGTAATTTATATTACAATATAAATTCACATAATTTTGGTGAGGACATTTAAGTTCTCATCTCTTAGAAAATTTCAAATACTCAGTGTTATCAACGAGTCACCAGGTGCACACAGGGTCCTCAAACATTGTTCCTCCTATATGTGCAAGTCCACGCCCTCACATTAGTCTCTCCCTGTTTCCTCTGCCCCCAGCTGCTGGCAGCCATGGTTCTACCCTCTGTTTTTCTGAGTTTGATTTCTCTTTTTTTATTCCATATATAAGTGATACGGTGCATTATTTATCTAATTTTTTACCATAGTGACTTCAAGCTTCATCCTTGTTGACACAAATGCCAGGATTTCCTTCATTTTCATGGCTAAATAATATTTCAAGTGTGTGAGCGTGTGTGTGTGTGTGTACATATATATGGTATGTAAACTCTCCATTATCCATTAATTGGTCAACAGCTTGTTTCCATATCTTGGATGTTATAAGTAACACTACAGTTACATGAGAGGGCAGATGTCTCTTCCAGATCCTGTTTTTGTTTCCTTTTGAGAATATACCCAGATATGGCATTCCCAGAAGCAAACAGCAACGCACCCCAGTATTCTTGCCTGGAGAATCCTGTGAACAGAGGATCCTCATGGGCTACAGTCCTTGAAGTAGCAAGGAGTTGGACACGACTGAGTGACTGAGCATGATGGCATTGCTGGATCACATGGTAGCTCTATTTTTAAGTTTTTGAGAATCCTCCATACTGTTTCTTGTAGCAGTGGCTGCACCAGTTTATCTTCCCACCAACAGTGCACTAAGGCCCCTTTCTCCACATCCACATCAATACTTATCTCTTACCTTTTTATATCAGCCATTGTGGTTTTGATTGCATAAACTTGCCTATTTTAAACTACATGTGAAAACACATCCATTACATGAAGTGTGTGCTGCATAGCAACATTTTATTCTTTAATTTTTGATCATTTTGTTTTACATTTCTTTTTCCCATTTTTAAATAGACTTTATTTTTCAGAGCTGTTTTAGGTTCACAGCATCATTGAGTGTAAGGTATGGAGCATTCCATAGATATCTCACCCTGCCACCTGCACACCTGTGTAATCCCTACTATCAGCATCCCTCCACAGACAGCACATTTGTTACAATCGCTGATTCTATATAGATACATGTTACTGCCTAAAGTCCTCCATTTACTTTAGAGTTGCTCTTGGTGTTGTACATTCTATAGGTTTTAGAAAATGTGTAGGGACATATATCCACCACTCTAGCATCATACAGAATAATTTCACTGCCTTAAGAAGTTACTGTGCTCAGCCTATTCATCCCTCCCTACACAACCCCTGGAAACTAATGCTCTTTGCAGTGTTGCCAGCATTTTGCCTTTTCCACAATGGCATACAGTTAGACTCAAACAGCACATAGCTCGTTCAGACTGACCTCCCTCATTTACCATCACACGTTTAGCTACACATGGGTCTTTCCTGGCTGGATGGCTCACTTCATTTCATCACCAAACAGCATCCCACTCTCTAGAGGAACCACAGGGTATTCACCCTTTCACCCATGGAAGACCACTGGGCTGCTTCTGAGTTTGGGCCATTATGATAAAATAAAAGTACTGCACACAGCAAACACATGGCTTTCTGTGTGGACACAGGCTTTCAACTAAGGTCAATACCATGAAGGGCTGATTGCCAAAAGTGACGGTTAAAGTATACTTAATTTTGTAAGACACAACCAACTGCCTTCCCCAGCGGCTGTGTGAACCACCTGCATGCCCAGCAGAGTGGATGGGAGCTCCCACCGCTCCGCACCCTCACCAGAAATCTGTGCCTTTCTGCATGGCCGCCACGGTGAAAGGAGTGGAGTGGCATCAATATCTCATCATGGCTGTAGTTTGCATTTTCCTGATGACATATGATTTGGGGCTTCTTTTCCTATGTTCCTTGCCATCTGTGTTTCTTCTTTTGTGAGGTGTCTACTAGTGTCATTGGCCTCCTTTTAAATTGAGTTGTTTTCTTATTCTTGAATTTCAAATGTTCTTTGTATATTTTGGGTAACAGTCCTTTATCAGATATATGTTCTGCAAATATTTTCTCCCGATTTGTGGCTTGTCTTCTCATCCTATTGATACTGCCTTTTGCAGAGCAAAGGTTTCACTTTTAATAAAGTTCACTTTAGCAATGATTTCTTTCATAGATCGTGTCTTGGTGTTGTTTGTGAAACGTCATCACCATGTGAGGGCTAGTCATGAAAGCTGAGACCCAGAGTGCTATCACCCAACAAACAGCTTTGCTAAGAGACACCCACAGATAAACAAGACTCTCATCAGAATGGCTGGTAGAAAACTCCTAAGGCTTCACTGCAACCTAAAAGATAAGATTTGTTAGTAGTTATATGTTTCAGGTTAAAAATATTTAGGCCTGGGAATTTCAGTTCAGTTCAGTCACTCACTCGTGTCTGACTCTCTGCGACCCCAAGAACCACAGCATGCCAGGCCTCCCTGTCCATCACCAAGTCCCTGAGTCCACCCAAACTCATGGCCATTGAGTCAATTCTGCCATCCAGCCATCTCATCTTCTGTCATCCCCTTCTCCTCCCGCCCTCAATCTTTCCCCGCATCAGGGTCTTTTCCAATGAGTCATCTCTTCGCATCAGGTGGCCAAAGTATTAGAGTTTCAGCCTCAACATCAATCCTTCCAATGAACACCCAGGACTGATCTCCTTTAGGATGGACTGGTGTGATCTCCTTGCAGTCCAAGGGACTCTCAGGAATCTTCTCCAACACCACAGTTCAAAAGCATCAATTCTTTGGTGCTCAGCTTTCTTTATAGTCCAACTCTCACATCCATACATGACTACTGAAAAACCATAGCCTTGAATATATGGACCTTTGTTGACAAAGTAATGTCTCTGTTTTTTAATATGCTGTTTAGGTTGGTCATAACTTTCCTTCAAGGAAGTAAGTGTCTTTTAATTTCTTGGCTGTAGTCACCATCTGCAGTGATTTTGGAGCCCAGAAAAATAAAGTAATCCACTGTTTGCCCATCTATCTGCCATGAAGTGATGGGACCAGATGCCATGATCTTAGTTTTCTGAATGTTGAGCTTTAAACCAACTTTTTCACTGTCCTCTTTCACTTTCATCAAGAGGCTCTTTAGTTCTTCACTTTCTGGCATAAGGGTGGTGTAATCCGCATATCTGAGGTTATTGATCTTTCTCCCAGCAATCTTGATTCCAGCTTGTGCTTCCTCCAGCCCAGCATTTCTCATGATGCACTCTGCATATAAGTTAAATAAGCAGGGTGACAATATACAGCCTTGACGTACTCCTTTTCCTATTTGGAACCCATCTGTTGTTCCATGTCCAGTTCTAACTGTTGCTTCCTGACCTGCATACAGGTTTCTCAAGAGGCAGGTCAGGTGGTCTAGTATTCCCACCTCTTTCAGAATTTTCCATAGTTTATTGTCATCTACACAGTTAAAGGCTTTGGCATAGTTAATAAAGCAGAAATAGCTGTTTTTCTGTAACCCTAACCCTGGGAGTTTAATTGGTCCTTTATTTGAATATAAGTATTTATTTAATTATGTATTACAACAGCAGAGGTGTAGTGGAATTTTTGCTGTTGATAAATATGTATAACTCTGCAAATAAAACATCATAATCATGATTGTAGGGGATTCTGCTATGGTCAATGAAACGTTTTAGTAGCCAAAGCTACAGTGCATTTGAAATTAATATAGAAGCAATAAAAGCAAATCACATTTCTTACTATCTATTTTAATTTCACTGCTATGCTGACATTACAGTTTTTTTCTACTACATAATTTCAAAGCAAAAAGACAGTAAGTCCCACATATAAGAGAAGTTTATGAAGGGAATCAAATTACTAAAAATTTAGAGAGCTCAGAATGAGGCTTGGCTTAATTTCCTATTCTACTAAAAGCCAATGAGTATAGGACCATTGTGGAAATAAATAAGCCACTGAAATATAAAATAGTTTATTTTCTGAAAACCATTTCTGTCAGTAACAGATATTTCATAAAAGAACAACTAGTTTCTCTTCTAAAAAACTTTAAACTTGTATTTCCATTTAGTGCATTTTTAGTTTCTACTTTTGCATAAATAATATTCTCCTTAATACCAGGCTGTAGTTAAATTCTTGGACTTCTCAGGTGGCACAGTGGTAAAGAATTCACCTGACAATGCAGAAGATGCAGGACACACAGTTTTCAATCCCTGTGTTGGGAAGATCCCCTGGAAAAGGAAATGGCAACCCACTCCAGTATTCTTGCCTGGAGAAGCAACTAAGCAGGAGCATGAGTTAAGTTCTTACACAATTTAAATGATGTTACAAAAACTCCAAAAACTGAATCAACAGAAAAAAGCAATAGCAACAAGCATTTTTTAGCCTTTTGAGCACAAAAATCTTTTTTTTTCTCTAACTTCAGTTAATCAAATCGACCATGAATCTAGATCTGGACAGAGGTGATCTACACACAAATTCAGTGTTGATGACTTTGTAGACATCCGATATCATTTGGTTGGTGCAGGAAAACTGCTATTGTATAACATGGTGGTGGTTTAGTTGCTCAGTTGTGTCTGACTCTTTGCAATCCCATGGAGTGTGGCCTGCCGGGCTCCTCTCTCCATGAGATTTTCCAGGAAAGAATACTGGAGTGGGTTGCCATTTCTTTCTGCAGGGGATCTTCCCAACCCAGGGATCGAATCTGGGTCTCCTGTACTGCAGGCAGATTCTTTACTGAATGAGCCACCAGGGAAGCCCACGGATAGCATGCTCCAGACTAAACTTCAACTTAGTTATCAAATTCTCCATGACGTAAAACTATCTAAAGTGGAAAACTTGAGAGGGTTTCCTTCTGTTGGAAGAAGTCCACTGAGGTAAACTACAATTACTTCCTCTTCTGGAATGGAGTCAGGAGATCATACAATCTCAAGAAGGTTCTCAAGAGAAAGAAATATCATATGACATCCCTTTTATGCAGAATCTAAGAAGAAATGTTACAAATGAACTTATAAAACAGAAATCGACTCACAGGCCTACAAAATGAACTTCTAGTTGCTGGGAGAAGGGATAATTAGGGACTTTGGGATGGTCACGTACTTTCTGCTGTGTTTAGAATGGATAACCAACAAGGACCTGCTGTACAGCACAGGGGATGCTGCTCAGTGTTATGGGGCAGCCTGGATGGGAGAAGACTTTGAGGGAGAATGGATACATGTATATGTATGACTGAATCCCTTCACTGTTCACCTGAAACTCTCACAACATTGCTAATCAACTGTACTCCAATATAAAATAAAAAAGGAGAGAAAAAAGGGGAAAAAAGGAAGAGCTCAGCATGTCAAGAAAACAGTTTTTCTTCCTCCTGACTATGTTGGTGCATCAAGGGCTTTTCTCCTAAGACAACAGAGGACAGACATCTCTCTGCCCCACCTGCTCGCACTGGAGTACACAATGTTCTGTGAAAAGCTGATTTATGTTGATGTATGGCTGAAACCAATACAATATTGTAAAGCAATTATCCTCCAATGAAAAATAAATAAATTTATTTTTTTAAGTTAAAAAAAGAGGTTAACTTCATGATTGCTCTTTCACTCAAAAATCATAGAAGGCAGATGAGAAAAACCCATATTGTTACATGATATCTTTGGATTTGTATTAATTTATAAATAATTACATGTTTGGTACTTTATAAAGGTACTTCATTTTCAGATACCAAAATTTGCATTGGTTTCCTGCTGCAGGAATAGAAAAATTACCACAACCATGGTGACTTGACACAGCACGAATGTATACTGGCATGGTTCTGCTGGCTGGAGCAGAAGTCAAGATGCCAGCAGCCTGCCTTTCCCTCTGGGACTTCAGAAAGAAACCACTTCCCTGCCTTGTCCAGCCTACAGAACTGCTGTGTTCCCTCTCTCATGACCCCTTCTTACACCCTCAGAGCCAGAATCTATGCCTGAATGCACAGTCACACAGTCCCTGTAATTTCACCCTCTTCCACCAACCTGAGCCTGGAAAGGTTCTCTGTTTTAAGGATTTGATTGGATAAACCAAGAAAATACAGGGAAATGTCCCCATGGCAAAATTATCAACCAAAAACACACCTGAAAAGTCCCTTTTTTTTTCATTAAATCCACTCATAGGTTAGGACATGACACATCTTTGGTGGCCATGATATTTTTCAAAGCAATGCAAGAATCAACATGAGACAAAATGTGCTTGAGAGACTGACCCTTGATATATTCAGTTCAGTTCAGCTGCTCAATCATGTCCAACTCTTTGTGATTCAGTGGACTGCAGCATGCCAGGCTTCCCTGTCCATCACCAACTCCCAGAGCCTGCTCAAACTCATATCTATAGGGCCAGTAATGCCATCCAACCATCTCATCCTCAGTCATCCCCTTCTCCTCCTGTCTTCAATCTTTCCCAGCATTAGAGTCTTTTCCAATGAGTCAGTTAGTTCTTCACATCAGGAGGCCAAAGAAATGGAGTTTCAGCTTCAGCATCAGTCCTTCCAGTGAATATTCAGGGATGATTTCCTTTAGGATGGACTAGTTTGATATCTTTGAAGTCCAAGGGACTCTCAAGAGTCTTCTCCAACACCACAGTTCAAAAGTATCAATTATTCAGTGCTCAGCTTTCATTATGGTCCGACTCTCACATCCATACACGGCTACTGGAAAAACCATAGCTTTGACTACATGGACCTCTGTCAGCAAAGTAAAGTCTCTGCTTTTTAATTTGCTGTCTTAAGTTCTGTCATAGTTTTTCTTTCAAGGAGCAAGCGTCTTTTAATTTCATGGTGGCAGTCACCATTTACAGTGATTTTGGAGCCCAAGAAAATAAAGTCTCTCACTGTTTCCATTGTTTCCCCATCTATTTGCCATGAAGTGATGGGACCAGATGTTATGATTTTAGTTTTTTGAATATCGAGTTTTAAGCCAGCTTATTCACTCTCCTCTTTCACTTTCATCAAGAGGCTCTATAGTTCCTCTTCAATTTCTGCTATAAGGGTGCTGTCATCTGTATCTCTGAGGTTATTGAGATTTCTCCCAGCAATCTTAACTCCAGCTTGTACTTCATCCAGCCTGGCATTTTGCATGATGTACTCTGCATATAAGTTAAATAAGCAGGGTGGCAATATAAAGCCTTGACATTCTCTTTTCACAATTTTAAACCAGTCCATTGTTCCATGTCTGGTCCTTAACTGTTGTTTCCTGACTTGCATACAGATTTCTCAGGAGGCAGTAAGCCATTCTGGTAGTCCCATCTCTAAGAATTTTCCACAGTTTGTTGTGATCCACACAGTCAAAAGCTTTAGTGTAGTCAATAAAGCAGAAGTAGATTTTTTTTTGAAACTCTCTTGCTTTTGTGATGATCCAACAGATGTTGCCAATTTGATCTCTGGTTCCTCTGCCTTTTCTGATTCCAGCTTGAACATTTGGAAGTTCTTGGTTCACAAACTGTTGAAGCCTCACTTGGAGAATCTTGAGCATTACTTTGCTAGTGTGTGAGATGAGTGCAATTGTGTGGTAGTTTGAACATAATTCAGCATTGCCTTTCTTTGAGATTAAGATGAAAACTGACTTTTGCCAGTTCTGTGGCCATTGCTGAGTTTTCCAAATTTGCTGGCCTATTGAGTGCAGCACTTTCACAGCATTGTCTTTTAGGATTTGAAATAGCTCAGCTGGAAATCCTGTGCTGCACAACATGTGGAATCTTAGTTCCTCAGCCAAGCTTGAACCCATTCCCCCTGCATTGGAAGTGTAGAGTCTTAACCACTGGACTGCCAGGGTAGTCCCCTTGATACAATAGTGTGGGTTAAAGGAAATATTTCAAAGAGAATTACAGTGTGATATTTTAAATTTATCCCTGGACCTTAAAATACAGAAACTAGACAATAAATTAATATCTAGATAGTTAACTTGAATAAATTCTTTGAGAAACTAAGTACATCCAATGTTATTATGAGTTATTTAAATACATCAGAAAATAATCCAAATCAATCCTAAGATGTTGTGACCAATCTTGCCTTTGTCAAAAAGATAAGGCATCCAATTCTGGGTTTTGTTTGGAGCAAAGATAAAATAGAAGCCTGTCATTGACTAAAGACTGCACTAAATGTTGTTGTGAAAAAAGATTTATGAAATCTGTATCATAAGCCTGTTCTCACAATTCAGCTGCTTCCTGACCTTGGAAAAGTCATTTAACCAATACTGCATGTTAAGCTCCTGAAAAGGAAAGATGGATTATTTATGCCAGGTCATCAAAGCCTATAAAGGTTTAGCTTCTAGAGATAACTGAAAGAGAACATACTGAACAGAATTAATCTTTTGAGGTTTTTCTCTGTGTAAAATGAGAAAACTAAACTCAATAATCTATAAACTAATTCTAAATTAAAGGTTTTATAACTGTAATGAATATGATAGTATCATGTGTGCATGTGTGCTAAGTCACTTCAATCATGCCCAATTATTTGGGACCCCATGGACTGTAGCCTGGCAGGCTCCTCTGTCCATGGGATTCTCCAGGCAAGAATAATGAAGTGGTTTGCCATGCCCTCCTCCAGGGGATCTTTTCAACCCAGGAGCTGAACCCCAGTCTCAAGACTTCTGTATCTCCAGCAGGTGGGTTCTTTACCATTAACATCATCTGGGAAGCCCTGATTGTATCATAAGAAACTTTTATTCATCACAAAACACCTGAGTCCAAAACAAGTAAATATAAAACACTAAGATTTAGAGGTAATTTTAGCTATGATCTTGAAGTACAGTGAGGTATCAGCATGTTTCTTTTCAGGTAAGTGCAACCATGTACTGGAACCACCAGCATGCTGGGAGCAGGGGCAATGGGACCACTCACAGGCTAGGCTGTGATGCATCTGCTAGGCTGTGATTCTATCTGCTGGAAGCATCTTAATAACCAGACCCTGGCAGGTGGTGGAGCTGCAGGACTTGTCACTGGATGAACCATGAGGAAAGGGTTTGCCTGCCTATTCAGAATGCCTATCCTGGACTGGTAGTGAGAAGTTAATCTTATGTTTAAGACATTACAATGTTGGTATTCTCTGTTACGGCAGCTTAGCCTAACATAATGATTAGAGAATTGAGTGTTGTAATAATTAATTGTTTTAAGCCTTGATATAAGCATTATTATCATTCTTTAAAGTTGCTTTTAAATATGATCTAATTATATGATGGTCTATCTCAGGACTATGGTTTTTCCAGTAGTCATGTATGGATGTAAGAGTTGAACCATAAATAAGGCTGAGTGCTGAAGAATGGGTGCTTTTGAACTGTGCTGTTGGAGAAGACTCTTGAGGGTCCCTAGGAGATCACACCAGTCAGTTCTAGCAGAAATCAGCCCTGAAAATTCACTGGAAGGACTGATGTTAAAGGTGAAGCTCCAGTCCTCTGGCCACCTGATGCAAAGAGACGATTCATTGGAAAAGACTATGAATCTTTCATTGGAAAGATTGAAGGCAGAAGGAGAATGGGGAGACAGAGGATGAGATGGTCAGTAGGCATCACTTACTCAATGGACATGAATTTGAGCAAACTCTGGGAGATGGTAAAGAACAAGGAAACCTGGTGTGCTGCAATCCATGGGGTTGCAAAGAGTATGGCATGACATCAATTGAACAAAAACAACTATCTCAGGAACCATGAATAGTTATCTACTCAAAACTCAGTGTCTAAGTTATACAAACAGAAGATGATGCGTTTACACTAGTCCTTCGTTTCGAAGTTATCATAAATCCTTGTCGACGGCCTACTCCTGCCAGACACCGTGCAGGATGTGAGAAATGAAGTCACTTCCTGCAGCTCATACTAATTGAGCCTCCAGATTACCACTGGTTCCTGAGCCATGTGATCAAGCACAAGTCTTAAGAGATTTCTTAGAACCATTTAAAATTTCTGAAGAACTAAATAAAATGGAGTCTTTTTTTAAAAAGCAAATGTTACCATGATGACTGATGGCCCGCAGTTCTGCAACATCCCCTTTTGCTAAGGGTGTATAGGAACCTAATAATAGTGTAGATGCCACCCACTTAATTATATAAGGTTATATGGCGGTACAGAAGAGCTACTGCATATGTAACTAAAGCCTCTAATCAGAGCTAAATCAGGTAAGCCATTTAAAGGAGACTGGAAAGAGCAGGATGATGCCCTTGGCCTTCAAGACACCAATGTGTGGGAGAGAACCCTGTTTTCAAATTCATGTCCACTGAATCGGTGATGCCATCCGATCATCTCATCCTCTGGATGAGAGGAATGATGGGGAGCCCCTAGAAACCAAGGGTCTCAGCCCCACAGTCTGAACGGGACCCTTGAAGAGAACTCCAAGCCTCCTGTGAGATAATAACAAAGGTTCAAACCTTGACCTCAGTCTTGTGAGACCCTGGGAGGAAGACCCGAGCTTGGACTCATGAGCAGCACAAACTGGGAGATAATAAGTCTGTGCTGTGTAATGTGGCTGCATGCACAGTCACATGTTGTACAGTGGAAAACTAACACAGGAATTTTTTTTACTGGAATAGCGTTTTGCTTTCATAAACAGCCAAGAGGTGGGAAAAGCTTAGAGCTGAGATGCAGTTGGTGGTAACTGGGAGAGTATGGGGCAGTGGGGAGGAGAGTTAGAGAGTGAGTCTAGATTACAATATAGAAGACTCAATCTCACTGTTAGTAGAAACCTGAACAGGGGGCATTTGCCTGCCAGGGAGAGATCAGAAGAGAGTCAGGAGCATGTTATTGGAAACTAGAAGACAGAGACTCTTGCTGGTCATGGCAGGAATGTGGAAAGCAGAAATGGTCAGTAATCATGTCTACCTGGTTACCCTCCTAGGCTGAAGGTGATGCCTGGTTTCTTCTTTATTCGATCATAAAATGTAAGAGGAGGGGAGGAAGGGAGGAACTTGGTGATAAACTATCAGATTCAAGCAAACAGGATTTGGTGATTCTTCTGTGTGTGTATGTGTGTGTGCACGTAAGTTTTCTTCCTTCCTTTTTTTTTTTAATTGGGGGTGAATTACTTTACAAACTTGTGTTGGGCTTGATGACTCTGAATATTCTCAGCTTCTCCAGATGCCAAAATATGCTGAAAGTTGGGTGGCTCTTGAAATCCTAGCATAGAGGCAATCCTAGGTGTGTGACTACAAAAGCTTTTCCTCAGATTTTAGAAAGATCAAAACTTCTTGCAGAGGGTCTTCTGAAGGGATTAAGAACTTGACTCAGATATCTCCTTGGCTAAACCGGAATCTGAAGGTGTTTGTTGTCCCCAGGCCTCTCATCAGGAGGCTGAGAGAGAGAGACCAGGTCAGAAAGATCTGTGATCTTAGCTTTTGTCCCACAGAGTGAAGGAATGCATTTGAAATCTATGAGAGTCCTACAAACTGGTAAGAAAGCTGTTTGAGCAGCAACTGGGACAGAGCAAATGCAGAATCAAAGGAGGCTTTGAGAATCCCTAAATGGTACTGGCAGGGACAGTCCATGAAACTGCTCAGGGACAGACACTACTACATTTCATGATGAAGGAAAGACTGACCTTTGTCCAGAGGTCAAGAGCCCAGGGCTGAAGTGGAGCGCTACAGAGCCTGGCAGCACACTCTATCTAGGGGGCAAGATGCAGTGGCTTCCCTTTGTGGCATTCTTCCTTATGAAGCATTGTGTGCTCCACTCTCTCATCTCTGAAGTGAACCTCAAGTGAACCACGCAGTTTCAACTGTTCACCTGGCTTCTCCCCATTGTTTTTTAGTTGCTAAGTCATGCCTGACTCTTTTGCAACACCATGGATTGTAGCCCACTAAGCTCCTCTGTCCATGGGATTCTCTAGGCAAGAATACTGGAGTGGGTTGCCATGCCCTCTTCCAGGAGATCTTCCCAACCCAGGGATGGAACTCATATCGCCTGCATTTGCAGGCAGGAGTTTTACCACTGAGTCACCTGGTAAGCTTTCGCCTTCTAGTGGCTATAATTTTCCCCTCTGTAATGCTCACTGCAGGAACATTTCTATAACTATTGTCTGAAAAAGATCAGAGCTGTCTGCTGTCCCAGGACAAACATTACAGAGGGGCACAGCCAGAGGGTTGACCAAGGCTCCCCACCTGAAGGGAAGCTGGAAACACCTGAGGATGCTCTGTTCACATGGCTGTTATTTAATCTGCGTCCCATCCTCTGCTTAGCATCTCCCATCAAATCAAAAGCAATTAACATGTTCACTGCAAGTGTGCACGGATTTCTCTCAAATCTAATTAACCATCTTCTACTACCAAAAATTAACATTTCTGTCATCAGCTCATCCTTGATACAAAATGTGATGAACCACGAAAGGTATGAGATTTTGCAAGCTACTGAGCTATGAGATGGTTGGATGGCATCACTGATTCAATGAACATGAGTCTGAGCAAACTCTGGGAGTTGGTGATGGACAGGCATGCTGCAGTTGATGGGGTCGCAAAGAGTAGGACACGATTGTGCAACTGAACTGAACTGAACTGAGTTACCCTCTCACAGGTTTATGGATGCTGATGGAAGATGTCATATTCTTGGGTCAGAGACAGAGGATTTCATATTCACAGCACAGCCAACACCATGAATATCAGCATTTTGTGACTGAGGTATATGAACACAACAGGCTGTCACATGGGAGCGTCCCTGAGGTTAGGGAACCCATATCTTTTATAAAAGGCAATAGACACTTTTACTGACAAACCTAGACAGTTTATTACAAAGCAGAAACATTACTTTGCTAACAAAAGTCTGTACAGCCAAAGTTACAATTTTTCCAGTAGTCATGTATGGATGTGAGAGTTGGACCATAAACCAGGGCCAGAGTCTAAAAATGATGTTTTTGAACTTTGATGCTGGAGAAGACTTTGAGAGTTTCTTGGACTGTAAGGAGATCACATCAGTCAATCCGAAAGGAAATCAGTCGTGAATTCTCATTGGAAGGACTGATGCTGAAGCTGAAATTCCAATACTTTGGCTACCTGATTCGAAGAACTGACTCATTGGAAAAGACCCTGATGCTGGGAAAGATTGAAGGCAGGAGGAGAAGGGGATGAGAGAATGAGATGATGGGATGGCATCACCAACTTGGACATGAGTTCAAGCAAGCTCTAGGAGTTGGTAATGGACAGGGAAGCCTGGCTTGGTCCATGGGGTCACAAAGAGTTGGACACAACTGAAAGACTGAACTGAACTGGACTGCAAGGAGATCAGTACTAAAGGAAATCAACCCTGAATATTCATTGGAAGGACTGATGCTGAAGCTCCAATCATTTGGCCACCTGATGTGAAGAGCTGACTCATTGGAAAAGACCCTGATGCTGGGAAAGATAAAAGGCAGGTGGAGAAGTGGGTGACAGAGAATGAGATGGTTGGATGGTACCACTTACTCAATGGACATGAGTTTGAGCAAGCCCCAGGAGATAGAGAAGGATAGAGAAGCTTGGCATGCTGCAGTTCAAGGGGTCACAAAGAGTCAGACAGAACTTAGAGAATGAACAAAGGCATGCCTCCCCTGGGCTCTGCCCAGAGATACTGTCTCCACCTTCTGAGACTTCCAAAGGGAGGGTAAGAAATTCTCTCCTTGGTTCTGAAAAGAAACTGTCCCAATTTACTAAGTCTGCTTTCAATGTAAATACCCTTGAAGAAACAGTCTGAAACAAAATGCATGCTCATAAGACAAGGTGCAGAGATGCAAGAGGTCCAAAGAGAAACACTTCCCATTGTACAGATCCTGCCCTGTTTCCCTGGAACTGGAGGGTCCATTTCTGATACTCTTCAGAGGAAACATGACAAAGGCAGGTGTGTCTCCTCCGTGTGTCACTGGGTCCCACTGATGCCTGACACAATGGCCACTTGTCATTTGAAGGTCACACCTTCCTCACCTTCATTAGTATGAAACGATTCCTTCCCTGCTACTTGTCTAGCCACACACAGTTCCTGTTACCCTGGAAACCATCCTACTTTGATCTCTGTAGATGCAAAGCCCAGCACACGTGCCAAGGGCTGCCTAACTTACTCCTCTCCTCTCAGATGACCACCTACCTATTTCACTCCACCAGGACCTTGTTTCTCATACTTGACTGTTCAAACCTGACCTCATGTTTTGGGTTTATGTTTTATTCCCTTTCTCACTGAAGACTCTTCCCTCCCAGCTCTGGGCTCTCAGTCCTGCTGGCCTCACTGACTCAGGAGAGCTTGGGCTCCTCCCACCTGGGGCCTCGGCTCAGCAGGGAGCTGCCACCCACCTCCTTGGGGGCCTGCGAGTGAACGTAAGCAGCATCACCTCTGTTTGCCACAAAACCATGACTTCTTGAATATGACAGCATTCTTCATATCTTTAGCTTTGGGTTTGTATACAGTTTACTGCTTTTATAATATTAGGCCCTGAGTTATTCATATTTTGCTCTTTTACTTATTATTTCATGATAGGTAGAGCACACCAAATACATTTTTCTTAAGCTAATAAAAGACAATAAAATATAGAACATGATATTTATTGTTTTATAACATATTCCTCCGTTTTCCAAGCCTACACCTATCTTTTGTAGCTAGTATGTAGCTATACATATAAACATAATTTAAAGGACAGTTTTGTGTTTTGAGCTGTTTTCTTCCTCAGGTAAGGGCATAGCATATCCTGTGAAAATTAATGACTGGTGAAAAAAGCTGCAGTGTTCCTAAACAGTGCAGTGTTTCTTTTTTTTTTCCCTCCCTTTTATTGTTTTTGTCATACAATGCCATGATATCACCATGGGTTTACATATGCTCCCCCTCCAGAAACCTCTCCCTCCCCCCTCCCTCCTCCCTCCCTCCTCCCTTCCCCCCCGGGAAATCTCGCTGCACCAGCCCCGAGCATCAATCCTGGGCTGGCGATTGATTAGACATATGATAATTAACATGTTTCAATGCCATTCTCCCATATCATCCCACCCTTTCCCTCATTCACAGAGTCCGCGAGTCTATTCTATACATCTGCGTTCCTTTTGCTGTCTCTCATGTTGGGTTCTCGTGTTTCTTTTTGAAGTGAACTTGTTTCTGAAGTATGTTTTAAAATGTATTTATCTGGTTGTGCGTTTCTCCAGTTGCGGCGGACAAGAGCTACTCTCTAGTTGTGCTACGCGGGCTTCTCACTGCAGGGGCTTCTCTTCTTGAGGAGCTTGGGCTCTAAGGTGCGGGTGCAGTAGTTGTGGGGCATGGGCTTAGTTGCTTCACAGCATGTGGAACCTTCCCAAACCAGGGATGAATTCCGTGTCTCCTGCACTGACAGGCAGAGTCTTATCCACTGTGCCACCAAGGAAGTCCCTTAAAGTATTTCTTAATGACAGATCATTTGACATATCAGCCACATCAGTTCAGGACTCTTTGCGACCCCATGAATCACAGCACGCCAGGCCTTCCTGTCCATCACCAAGTCCCTGAGTCCACCCAAACTCATGGCCATAGAGTCGATGATGTCATCCAGCCATCTCATCCTCTGTCGTCCCCTTCTCCCCCTGCCCCCAATCCTTCCCAGCATCAGGGTCTTTTCCAATGAGCTAGCTCTTCGCATGAGGTGGCCAAAGTATTGGAGTTTCAGCTTCAACATCAGTCCTTCCAACCAACACCCAGGACTGATCTCCTTTAGGATGGACTGGTGTGATCTCCTTGAAGCCCAAGGGACTCTCAAGAATCTTCTCCAACACCACAGTTCAAAACAGTCATTCTTTGGCACTCAGCTTTCTCCATAGTCCAACTCTCACATTCACACATGACCACTGGAAAAACCATAGCCTTGACTATATGGATCTTCGTTGACAAAGTAATGTCTCTGCTTTTTAATATGCTATTTAGGTTGGTTATAACTTTCCTTCCAAGGAGTAAGCATCTTTTAATTTCATGGCTGTAATCACCATATGCAGTGATTTTGGAGCCAAGAAAAGTGAAGTCAGCCACTGTTTCCACTGTTTGCCTATCTATCTGCCATGAAGTGATGGGACTGGATGCCATGATCTTAGTTTTCTGAATGTTGAGCTTTAAGCCAACATTTTCACTCTCTTCTTTCACTTTCATCAAGAGGCTCTTCAGTTCCTCTTCACTTTCTACCATAAGGGTGGTGTCATCTGCATATCTGAGGTTATTGATCTTTCTCCCAGCAATCTTGATTCCAGCTTGTGCTTCCTCCAGCCCAGCATTTCTCATGATGTACTCTGCATATAAGTTAAATAAGCAGGGTGACAATATACAGCCTTGACGTACTCCTTTTTCTATTTGGAACCCGTCTGTTGTTCCATATCCAGTTCTAACTGTTGCTTCCTGACCTGCATACAGGTTTCTCAAGATGCAGGTTAGGTGGTCTGGTATTCCTATCTCTTTAAGAATTTTCCACAGATTTTTGTGATCCACACAGTCAAAGGCTTTTGCATAGTCAATAAAATAGAAATAGATGTTTTTCTGGAACTCTCTTGCTTTTTCAGTGATCCAGTGGATGTTGGCAATTTGACCTCTGGTTCCTCTGCCTTTTCTAACACCAGCTTGAACATCTGGAAGTTCACGGTTCATGTATTGCTGAAGCCTGGCTTGGCGAATTTTAAGCATTACTTTACTAGCGTGTGAGATGAGTGCAATTGTGCAGAAGTTTGAGCATTCTTTGGCATTGCCTTTCTTTGGGATTGGAATGAAAATGGACCTTTTCTAGTCCTGTGACCACTTCTGAGTTTTCCAAATTTGCTGGTGTATTGAGTACAGCACTTTCACAGCATCATCTTTCAGGATTTGAAATAGCTCAACTGGAATTCTCTCACCTCCACTAGCTTTGTTCGTAGTGATGCTTCCTAAGGCCCACTTGACTTCACATTCCAGGATGTCTGGCTCTAGGAGAGTGATCACACCATCATGATTATCTGGGTCATGAAGATCTTTTTTTGTACAATTCTTCTGTGTATTCTTGCCATCTCTTCTTAATATCTTCTGTTTCTTTTAGGTCCCTACCATTTCTGTCCTTTATTGTCCATCTTTGCAGGAAATGTTCCTTTGGTATCTCTAATTTTCTTGAAGAGATCTCTAGTCTTCCAAGGCTTTGAACAGCAGACAGCAGAGCTTGCTCACTGCTGACATCATCAAAATTGCAGTAAGGGACTTCAGGCAGGTTCTGTAGTGCATGCATTATGAAGTGCAGAGTCAATCCATTAAACCCCAAATGGGATGAATGGTTCTCTTACATGAACATTCTTGCTGTGCTTTTCTGTAGTGCTTAATCACTTATATTTTATTTCACATAGCAGAGGAAAAGAATTATACAATTTGGTTGATTAAATCACACTTAAAGAAATGATAAAGGAAGTGAAATATATCCACTTTCCTATTCACATGTGTTTAAAAGCATAAACTTTTTCACCAATAGGACTTGCCTTTACTTACCTTTTGCTATTTGCCCATTTAACATGTCATACCCGCCCCCCTCCCTTGAGTAGTGAGGGATAGGAAGGCCTGGCATGCTACAATCCACGGGGTCATAAAGAGTTGGACACCACTTAGAGACTGAACAGCAAGAACAACATCAAATTAACAGTGAATGACTCTGAATCTCACAGCCAGAAGTTTTACTTATGAAACCTCTGCCACTATCTTTTCGCAATGATTTATAAGCTAATAGCTGTTACAAGAGTTAATTTATATGGGAATATTACTTTTTACAAAGTTTTACAAAGTTTTAAATTCCAGCATATTTTATTGCCAAATGTCATAAAATGAACTAAACAACAACACTCATTACCACCAGATCATATGACTCTATGATATGCTGTCAACATTTATAAATTGAATATATGAAGAATATATGAAGAATGAAAAGAACTTTGCCCTTCAGTTGAAAAAACTCTCAGCTTTGAAATCCAAGATAAAACAAAGACCACTTGTCAATCCCATTTATAGAATATTTTGTTTAAAAAGGATGCAGACACACATGCAAATATCTTTAATATAGCAGACACAGATGAATGAAACAAATATGCATCATCTTATCAGATTACAAATTTTGAGCTAGCTGGTTTTAAGTTATGGAACAAAGACTAGACAACCAAGAGATCGGAGCAGATGGCAAGGGAACGTAAGCCCTTAATTTTGAGGCTGCACGATTGCTAGGAAACAGGGGTTGGGGCTGGATCAGTTCAAATGCCACAACGATCACTGTTCGTACCAAGATTCAGCTGTTTTTCTTGAATAAATGCTCACTGGGCTCAGCATATGCTTAGAGAATTTCCATAGCTCTGAAAAATTTGATTCAGACTGGTTTGCCAGTTCTTTGTTACTTTTATGAAGAAACAAGTGTTTGGAGGTCCTAACTCCTCTCTCTTCCCTAATATTACTTCAAAACTCAATTTTTAATGTGTCTTTTAATTTCTCAGCACTCTCAACACAACTAGAGACTACTAGTCACTTTTCCCTCTATTGTTTCCAGAATTCTATGTATTCGTCTAAAATAATGTTTCCAAATTTTTATAGCTAGTCAAAAATGAAAAATAGTCTATAAGATAAACTTATTGAGGTAATAATTTATTGTAAATGAGTATGTGCGTGTGCGTGCTGTGCTAAGTTGCTTCAGTTGTGACTCACTCTTTGAGACCCCATGAGCTGTAGCCTGCCAGGCTCCTCTGTCCATGGGAATCCTCCAGGCAAGAATACTGGAGTGGGTTGCCATGCCCTCCTCCAGGAGATCTTCCCAATCCAGGGATCGAACCTGTGTCTCTTACATCTCCTGCATTGGCAGGTGGGTTCTTTACCACTAGCACCACCTGGGAAGTATAGTTTTTATGTATTCAGACTATTATAATTTAATAACTCTATTTTGCACAGTGCCTGATGTAAAGGGAGTTCAGTATTAATATTTTCATGATGAATTAATTGTCAATAACCCTTCTCCTTAGTAATTATCTTACCTGTGGCTCAGACAGTAAAGCATCTGCCTACAATGTGGGAGACCCAGGTTTGATCCCTGGTTTGGGAATATCCCCTAGAGAAGGAAATGGCAACCCACTCCAGTATTCTTGTTTGGAAAATTCCGTGGATGGAGGAGCCTGGTAGGCGACAGTCCATGGAGTGGAGAAGAGTAGGACATGACTGAGCGACTTCACATTTCAGTATTATAGAAATATTAATTGTGAAGTGCCATTTTATGGGAGCAATATGATGTATTTCAGGATGGAGGAGTTTTGGTTAATAAAAATCAAACATTAGAAATGCAACAAGTCATGACTCAGAGGGTTATGTGCACAGGGCACCGAATATAGGTCTGCTTATCTACATGACCTGTGACTGAGAGAACTAGCACAACACTCACACCCAACTGAGTATCCCTGTGTAATCTGTCAGCAGTACCTTCATTATCACTGTTATCACCACTATCCTATGCACTGTGTATCCCTGTGTAGTATAGCAGCAAGACAACAATTATCACTATTATCATCATTATTTCATGCACTGAGTA